>CAWUFW010013072.1:0-498645 GCA_963921515.1 Calotriton arnoldi | reverse complement strand
TACCAGCAAGTAAATTATTTTTTCAAAAGACAAACATTAGCTCAAGCTGCTCAGGACTTTTTGCATCCCTTTCGTGGCCAGGCCCATGATGGTGATGGGGAGGGAGGGGCTGTCCACGGTGACAAAGCCTGACTCTAGTCATCTCAGCAGCAAAGTCAGAAATCCTGACTATCCTGGAGAAGTTGTGGGAACAAGGCTTCTCATTTACCACTAAAGATGGAAGCACATGATCGGAGACAATTGGGTTCTGTTGTTTGTAAAAGGTGAATGTTTTAGACCTGAAAGTCCGGATCCTTGCTTCAGAGGGACCCTTATACCCAAGGACTTGGTGAAGAGAAAATATCAGTTAGAAGTGGTAGAAAGTTTTAGTGCAAAAGGTGCGGTGACGGACGTTCCAACTATGGAAGGGAAACAAGGGTGTTTTTATTTCTTTCCTTAGTCTCAAAAGCAGATGGTTCCTACTGTCCAGTTCTGTGTCAATCCATTTGTCCACAAGACACCATTCAGAATGCCCACATTACAGGAAGTTATCATGCTAGCTGGGATCTACAGGACGCCTGTTTCCATGTCCTGATCCACCTAGAGAGTCAGCCGCTTCTGAGATTTTCGGTGGCAGGAAGACATTTTCAATTCAAGGTTCTTCCCTTTGGGCTAACATCTTTGCCTACATTTTACACAAAGGTATTAGCGCCAGTGGTGGCTAATTTACATTTTCAAGCTATTCAAGTTATGTTGTGCCTGGACGATTGGAAACAGTAGCTCCTTCTCACCCTAAGGCCCTCATCGATGTGAGGAGAGTGGTTGTTTGTTTCAAGTATTTGGAGTTTGTCCTGAACAGGAAGAAGTCAGTACTGGTATCATTGCTAGAAAGGTTGTTCATCTGAGCATTTTTCAATACTCTCATAGCAAAGGTATTCTGACAAGAGTCAAGGGTCCAAGTCTTACAGACTTCTGTCAGACAGCTCTTGTCTTGTCAGGAGGTGTCAGCAAGGATGTTCTTGAAAATCCAAGGTTTGATGTCAGCAACAACGGCAGAAGTTCCTGTGACTTGACTCCACTTAAAACTGTTGGTTCGAACATCTCCTGGCCCACTGGTCCCCAGTTTTACTCAAGGGTACGAGTCTATGATCCCAGTTTCTCAGATCTGGGCTTATGATTTGGAGTGGTGACTGGATATCAAGAACTTGCAGAAAGGCATTTCCTTTCTTCCTCGATGCCTCTAGTGATTTCAAAATATGCAAGTCAATGAAGCTGGGTGGAAGTTCGGGGCACAAGGAGGTGAAGGGAAGTGATCCTTGTCAGAGGCTAGTTGCTTATTGAATGTCAGGGAACTCACAGTAGTAGAGAAGACTCCCTAGTATTCTTTTCCCAAATACAACAGAGGGTGTTCTGAATAAGGACAGACAACCAAGTGACCGAAAGTTACTTGCATCATCAGGGTGGAGCAAAGGTGAAGTCTCTACGGAGATTAGCTCAGAGAATTTGTCTTTAGGCAGAAGTTCATCTAGTTTCTCTTTGATGGTGTATATTCCAGGGAGGGATAATTCCAAAACATATTTCCTTATCAGTAAACTTTCAGCTGAGGAAGGAGGCACTCACCCAGATAGTGGAAACATTTAGTAAGCCGTAGTCAACCTGTTCCCCTCACCAATCAATGCTCCTCTGCAGAGTTACTGCACACAATTCGGGACCCTCCAGGATGGGAGGTGCATGTTTTGTCCTTCATGTGGGCAGAGGGCCCCTTTCCTCCCATTCCCTTTCTCCACAGGGTGCTTCCAAAGATTCAGGAGGCAACGTTGATCATGGTGGCCCCTTCTGGCCAAAAAGGATATGGTTCCCGATTCCAACGCAACCGGTTCAGGAAGTATTGTACTTCTTGTTCTCACTGGCCCTGATCACCTTTCCATGTCTCTCCTAGCTAAATCTTCACAAATTAAGATTGCTGGCTTGGAAACTGAAAGGAGGGGCTTACAGGCTTTAGGCTGCTCCAGCAAATTCACCCTTTACATTCTGTAGTCTAGAAAACCCTTGACTCTTTTGTCCTATGCTAAACATTGGGTAACTTTGAGAAGTGATGGTTAGTACACAACTTGACCACTTCCTCTTGTGACTCATTCAAGGTATTGCAATTTTTGGAAGAGGGTTTCCTAAAATGTTCGTGTCCTTCATCATTATTTGCTCAGTGGAAGCCATCAAGGGTTTTGCAGAGAAAGGTTTTGATTTTTCAAAGATAACTCTTTGGTTAAAAGGCTTCTAAAAAGCCTCAGACTTATAAAAAAGACTGGTCCCGTTCATTATGGTTCCTCAGTGGGATTTACCTAAGGTACTTATAGGTCTCCAACATCCTGCATTTCAATCTTTGGAGTCAGAGACTTCGCAATGTTAACTGTCAAAGTAGTTTTCTTGCTGAAAGTGATATCGGCTAGGAGGCTAGAAGAATTGTGGAGATCTCTTTGCTTCCTACCCTTACATAAGATTCCTGCTGAACAAGGTAGTTCTTAAACTGGATACAAAATTCTGACCCAAGATTCAGTCTCTTTTTTTGTAATTTGTTTTTTATTGGTTTTAGAAATTAACAATTAAACAGGCATTGCAAACACTCCAGCAGTTTACATTGGAATTTGACATCTTCCAAACAACAAATGATACCAGGGTACTTCATAGCTCCATCCCAAGAGGAACCAACCCAGTCATGTCCGTCCACAGTAATTGGTAGCTGTGCCACTCCCCGCAGACTCCTGTGTCTTCCCGCACCTTGTCCCTTGATCCCATTCATCATCCCTCCCATGTCTCCAAATCCTCTTCCATTCTTTATCTTGCCTCACTCATTTTATGTGTTGAGTGTCAGCCGCTGCCCATCCTAGGAGACACCTCTTTCATCTCAGCACCAGAGGGGCCTGGGGCGACTTCCAGTGAATTGCAATCCTGCATTTAGCCAGTACCATTCCTAGTGCCACCATACGTTTCCTAATATTTTGTTTTTTCCATTCTTTAAGGATATTCAATAACTATAGCTTTACTGACCTGTCAAGTGGCAATGCCATAATCTGTGACATTTCCACAGTGACGGATCCCCAAAAGGCCGAAACCGTGGGGCAAGACCATGTAGAAAGTCAGCTGCATACAGCCCACATATGCCACAGGACAGAGGCATCAAGGGGTTTATTTGCGTTAGTCTACAGGATGTGAGGCAGGTCTTATGCAAATAGTTAAAATGAATCATCTTAAACCTGCAGTTGGGAAATATCGTTTTCACTGACTCACAGGCTTTTTGCCATTCTTGCCTTGTGCAGGAGCATGACCAGGCTCTTACAGTTCTTCAAATCCACCAGTTGGTGCACCACATTATGATCTGGGAGTTCGTCTGGGAATGTCGTCCACACCTGGCGTGCCGCATGAGCTAATCTTGTGTAGTGTAGAGAGTGACCCGTTCCCACTCCAAACTGTTCTCACGCTTGATGAAATCTTCTAAATCCATTACTGCAATATAGGTCGCCTACTGTTACGCAACCTCCCATCCGCCATTGAGCGAAAGACATTTTATCCCTTAGGGATGCCAAGGGCCGCAGCAGCCATAGTGACATATTCTCCGCAAAGGGTACCCTCTGTAGGGTTCTGCTAACCACTCTATGCCAAATGTCCGCTATGTGTCTAATAATATAGGGGAGGTCTTTCGGAACTACTATGCCCATTAAAAAGAGGTCCTGTAGGGTGTGTCACCAGTGTGCTCCCACCAAAAATGATTGCTCTAGGTTGGGATCTTCATCGAACCAGCCTAATGCGTGCTGGAGCTGTATCACCACATAGTATAGAAATAGGTCCAGGAGACCCAGCCTTCCCTCTGCCAGGGGAGTTTCAGACTATCCAGATTTACCTGGCTTCTCTTTCCGCCCACACCAAACGGTTGAGCAGTTGGTCAAATTGTTGAAACGTCTGTGTTGGGATCGGGCACGTAACATTCTGCAGTATGAACATACACCTTGGGAGGATCACCATTTTAGCTATTGCCACATGACCCATGACTACCCTCAAAGCCAGATGATAAGTATTGTGTACAGGCCTCATTAATTTTTGCCCAGTCAAGGATGTCCTCCCCATTGTCTCTGGTTAGTCAAAGGATGTGCGTTTGTGGACGCTACTGCCAGAGCAACAGTGCGAACATCCTCCTTGCCTTGTCTCCCTCTCGGAACCTTCTCTGTCTAAAGGATTTGTGGACATATTTGTCTAGTCGTCCCCAGACCTCCCCAACCTGCTGCCAGAGCTTAGTCAGCCAGTCTAGCACGTCCCACTCAAGATCTACTTTTGTATCCAGCACTGCCTGTTCTTGCTCCAGGCTGAGCAGCTCCAGTTCTAGTGCCTTCTGTACTTCAAACACGTTTCCAATGCGTTTGCCCCTCAATGTGAACTTCCTATTTTGTTGCCCTTTCCATCGCGAATCCCCGGTTTTCTTGAATGAGCCTGGTAGTGAACTCCCCAATATGGGATACAAACCCTACGCTCATCAGCATATCAGCAGGTAGCGACCACAACATGACCATGAACCTAGGCCCCAGTGGCAGATGATCACCAAGAGTGGGAAGTGGTCTCTAAGGTATCGGTTTAAGTATGATGAGTGTTTATACATCCCCATGTCTTCTCGATGTCCCAGTACATAATCCAGGCTACTATGTCCCCCATGTACTTGTGAGTAGTAAGAGTTAGATTTCACCCCTGGGTGATGGTGGTGCCATAGATCTATCAGCTGCAGGTCCTCTATTCCCTATTTCAGGGTAGCTGCCATGCAGTGCTGGCTCTAGGGCCACCGTACCAGGTGCTGACTTCAGGGGCGCCGTGTTTTCATGTTTATTTTGGTTTTAAAAGCACCTGCTGCCGTGTTACTTGCCTCCAGCAATTTTCAGGCAACAATAAAAATGTCAAGATAAACTCTGGTGATTAATGTTCTTCCATGAGAGGGATTCGAGTTTTGCCCAGTTGAGGTTTTGACTAATCATGAATTAGTACAGAGGAATAATATGCCTGCTGCAAAGAATGCGTACCATGCAGATCACAAAGTGCATATAATGTAAATAGGTCAGTGGGTTACTGCTTTTAAGAGACATTGTTTTGTTATTTGCAGCTTATAAGTTAAAATCCTAATATAGAACAGTGAGTTATTAACTGTCATTAAAGAACTGCATGCACACTGCAAAGTATAGATTAGAGCATAGATTAATGTTGCAAAAAGGGTTCATTTGGGTATAAATCGATTCTTATTATTAAAGAGAACCCCCAACTATGGTGTTCTGTTTTCAGTTCTGAGTTTGTGCTTCTCCAGACCAAGCACTCTTAAACTATACTGCCTACCAGTATGGATGACATGTCTCTCCTACACCTTGTAGTCCTCTGGCTTATGTACCATTTCTTATAAGATGATTTACACACGTATGATTGATTGTCTCTGTGTAATGAAGGGGATCCCCAGGTGTAATTAGAGTAGGTCTCTGTGTACACACACTCCTTCATTTTTTATGGATTTTGGAGACTGTTGCTCCCAGCAGATGCGCCTCCTGTAACATAGCTATCTATACACTGTGGCGCTTAAGGTAGGAATGCACTCTAACGCTTGGGACAGCTATCCAGCCCTCTAACATTGCTTTTCAGTAATAAATGTTTCATGTCTGATCAAGGGAGGTATCTGCACCACCCTCTTGATGGTACTGAGATGCCATTCCATCCCTCCTGTCTGTTCCAGTCGCAATGTGTAACTTCTCCCTCCTCTAATTTTAGCTAAAGCGTCCACCCCTCCCAACCCTACGATCGAGCACACCCATCTTTCACCCCAGCTGACAGTTCGCCAAGGTGTATCACTAGCATTCCCTGAATGCAGAAGAGCTATGTACATTTACCCCAACTACAAGCAGTAAGTTCAACGACTGTGAGCTATCAGCCTCACTAGAGTTAAAACAGAAGGTAACAATATATAATAGGAAAGAAAACAAACATTGTTCACGGGCCTAGACCAAGCCAGCAGCAGACCCACCGAGGCAGGGACCGTTCACTTGGCCAGCTCAGCCAACACTTGCCTTTCCGGCAAGTAACGTCTGTGATCAATCTCCCAGGAGAGGAGGCATCTTGTGGGTGGTCTGCTGCTGACAGGTGGTGATACCTTGGCCCCAGTAATTATAAGCAGGTGGCCTTCCACCCAAAGGTATCAAAATATTGTTATGCTCAGTGCAGAGGCATAGTATTTTACAGTCTTTGTGTACATACCCAGCATTCCACTTTGATGGTAGTAGGGCACAGTAGTTGTGTCCTTTAGGCTGCGTCCAGTGTTGTGCGGTCACTTTCCATAGTCTGAGCATTCTCCATCACCATCTGTTCCGTCACTCCCTCACGGGGCGACATCAGGTGCTCAGGCAGGGGCCTGGAGTCTTTCGATGAAAAGTCTCCAGCTCTCACCATTGTTCCATCCTCTCCAATCGTAATCTGTTGGGGCTGCCAGGTATGACCGCAAATGCATCTGCCAGGTCTCTATCTCAGTCTGCGTACCACGCTCCATGAGGATTCTGAAGTCTGTGAGTACGACGGTGTCTGCAGACCAATTCCTGCCCTGTCTCCCCTCTGCAACCATGTCCACACATCCTCTGGCCTATTGAAGAAGTAACTCTTTCCGTTTAGCAGTACTTTCAGTTGGGCAGGAAAAAGCAGCATGTAACATAGGCTCATAGTGTGGAGTTTCTGTTTCACCTCCATTTACGACCTCCTCTGACCTTGGACCTTCCAGTATAATCTGGATAAATCGTAATCGTCTGGTCTTCGAATCACTTCTGTGTGGCCAACTGGGCCGCCCTAAGAATACTGTCCTTGTCTTTTCAGTTCAGGATGTGGTCGATCAAGGCCCTCGGCAGAGCACCGGGAGGAAGCCCTCGTGCCAGCGCTCTGTGTGCTCTCTCCACTGCGAACAGAGCCGATAAATCCGGTGGATTAAGCTTCCAACTAATACAGGGTAAGTTCAGCATTATTCCCTTCCACTTGTTCCAGGAACCCCCAGGAATCAGAGGTTGTTTTTGCTGGGAATGATTTTCTGAATCCTCTGCACGGTCCTCCAACTCTGCAGCAGCCTTTGTGAGGCATACAATTTGACTCTTCAGAGTCTTTACCTCAGATTGGAGATCTGTTACCGTGCCCTTGACGGTCTGGTCCCAGTCCACCGTTTTCCACAGACCCACCTGCAGCATGTTGACATATATTGATATTGTTTCAATTTTCCCCTCTAGGGTTGTGTGGCTGCTCTGGATGGCAAGAAGGATTTCTGCCAGGGTGGGCTCCTCTGGCTGGTGAGTGGGCTGTTGCTCCTTCTGCGATTCTGTTTGTCACGTAGTTCTTTGCAGGAGCACTAGAGGCGTGGTGTATTGTGTGATAGTATTCCCTTGCACTCCCTTAGACCCGTTGTCCTTTACCAAGGCGGCGGGCACTCTCCTGTCCTTTATATCCTTGGCTCTCGAGCTCACCTGTCTGACTGCAAGGAGGGTCAGTAGTATGTTAGATCATCCAGTGTCACACATGACATGGAGCGCCACAGTCTCATTGAGTGGGTGTCCTTCTCCAGATGTGTTCGGTGTGCCCAGCGGGCAAGTTCCTTGCACTAAAATTTGGCCTCAGAAGCCCTCTTTAGGGGGATGTCAGGGACTTGGCCGACCTCAGGGAATCCCCCACTCTGCAGGCCCTGTCATTACCAGCAGCATCATAAAATGGGCCCCAGGGCCATCCACTCTCCTCTGGGCACAACACACATCCAGTGCAGTAGCCCTTCCCCAGGCTGCACCTGGTTCCAGTATTAGGTGCTTCCCAGCCAAGCAGCCGCCCCCCAAACACCTTACCGGGGCAGATTCGGTGATGCCAGTCTGCCCTCGCCCGCATAAACCCCATCGCATGCCCCGGGTCCGTGAGCCTCTATTCTCTCAGCCACAGCCACCCAGGGTTTTGCCAAACCGTCTGTACCTGGGTCTCTGGCGCAGCTGCGGTGGCCGCTGGCAGTCAAAAGTGTCTCTAGGTAGGATGGTGGGGTGGTCCTGATTCTTCCAAGGGGAGCTCGTGCAAGGCTGAGCCGTGGGTAGGACCACCTTTGTACTCGCCTGTGCTTTGCCCTCTCTCCCATGCTCAGACCCAGACAGTCGTAAGGTATGGTCAGGCAGGGGCCGCAGCGGCCTTCCATGTAGCCTCGCCGTATTCTCCCGGGCAGCAGCAGTCCTGAAAGCGCTCTGGATCCCTGGAGTAGCCATGGAGAGCAGTTCCTCGCTCAGTGGCCGAGGAGCCTCTTCTCCGTTAGGGAGCTGCGATGCAGGGTTTGTTCCTTCTGCCTGTGTCTTCCTCCAGTGCCATCAGGCTCACGGGGTCTCTCAGTTGGAAGTGCCACCACTAGTCTGGGCTTTCCTGGCTCCACGGACGTGCAGCAGGTTGTTGCCATGCCTGTCCGCGGCTGCTAAAAGATAGCAGCTGGCTCTGTTATACCAGGCCCGGTGTGGTCACCGGATGCTCCCAGCCCTAGGTACACTGTCAGCGGCTTGCCAGGAGAGTCACCTGCGTTGTTGCATTTCTTCCACGGCCGTAAATCGTTTGCGTGGGTCTCATACCCCGCAGGATGTCGATGGATGTCATCTGAAGCCGTTGGAGCTTTCACGCTCTACAACTGATCGGCCATCTTGCCAGGCCACGCCGCCCCCAGCCACTCCCCAAGATTCAGTCTCAGTTTCATAAACACAAAGAGATAATTCTACCAGTTTACCATTCTGGGGAGGAAGAGGGGATTCCTTTGGGTCTAGATGTGGAAAGAGCTCTAATCATTTATTTAGAAAAACAAAGGATTTCAGGACCTGCGCACACAACTAGAAAGCTGATGATACACACAAACCCAGCACTTTACAAGAGCTCTACTGTTAGGATGACTCAAGAGAAGGGTGGGAGGGGTTTAATTAATGTTATAAATTTATTGTCACTTAAGCATTCCGATTGATCACTTTTATAGCAAATGAAAAGAATGTGGAGAAGCTAATATCAAGTGAAACAAATTGACTTACTGTTATGTACTAAGCTGTTGCAGCAGAAAAGATCAATAAAATCTGTTTACAAACAAAAAAAGGATTTCAGGATGTGCACTTCCTTCATTGTTGCTTATGGCCCGGCAAAGTAAAATGCCATCCACTCATCGCAATCAGTAGATGAGTGTGTCAAGCTGTTACAAAAACGTACACAAATCTTTGCTTACAAGTTCTGGGGTCTATCCAAGGTAGATCTACGAGAGTGGTTGGTTGCCACATGGGCCAAAGCAAATGGTATTTCCTTGATGGAAATCTGTAGGGAAGTGACATGGTCATCTGGGAATACCTTTGGTAAATGTTATAGAATGGAATTACATGAGTCTGTTAATTTTGGTTCTGGAGTACTCAAGCCAGCTATGGGATAAATAGCTTTTTTTTTTTTTTTAACTCTCATTAAATATTGATTGTGCTGTCATGCATTTTTGAGGATTGGTATTTAACATATTGATGAATTAGGACCTTTCAGAAATGCTTAGGTATATCCTCAACAGGTATAGACTTGGATGGGGAGGACGGGTTCTGGTGTCATTAGCATATTACTCACCAGTATCTTTCATCACCCAGAACCTTAGTCCTACCTGTCCATAAATCCTTCCCACCCTCCTAGATCCTAATTCCTCAACACAGCTTGCTATTGAAATGGTTTGGAAAGGAGAGGAGGGTCTTTATAGTGAGGTCATGGAAGATTCTTCTGTGGTAGCGATATCTGTGGAGGAGGCGAACCATCTTCCACAGGGGAGTACTAAGGTCTGGGTAATTTATATTACCGGTAAGTGATATATTCATTAACCTAGGGCTGCTTAAATAATACAACATATTTCTTCCAAAAATTAACTTTGCATTCAATTCTAAATTAATTTAAATATAGCAATTAATTTTTTAAATATCATTTTTTGAACAGTACATCAACATTAAAATCACCCACACCTAACTAATATGTTTATTTGTATTTAATGTGTTAAAGCGTATGTCTTTAATTACTTTAAATAATTTTTAGACTTTTTAAACTAAGTTAAATATTTAATGTCATTCATTTTAAATGTAGGTGTATTATTATATTAAAAAATAATACAACTTAGCTTTATACTTATTTTGTAATTTAAAAAATATATATATATAATTAATTTCATTCATTTTACACTATTTCCTGTGAGGTGTTAGCGCTGTAGCATGCTTCCTCTGATTTCTAAGGGAGTGTGTTGCAGTACCAGTAGTTGGCCATGTGTGGTACTTAACTTATTCCAGGACTGGGCTGGAGTACATTTAAGTCTGTTTTGTCAATAGGGCTGTGATAGAATTAAAAGTCTATTTTGTAAATAGCAATTATCTTACTCTTGTGTGAGTCTGTGTTTTTTATTAGAGTCCAGTTCAAGAAATCCTTAAAAACTCTTCTTTCTGACTAATGCTAATTCACAAAGCTTTGAATCATCGCTCAGTCTAGTACCAGGACACCTTTAAGTGGCAATTGTACTTTATGAAATGTAATAACAAAACTTAACTTTTATTATCTTCCCACATGATATAGTGGTCCCTCCTCCATGCTTGCTAGGATTATTTCAGGATGTTGTAATCCTAATGTGTGGAAAATATGAGTTCTTAGCTGTTTAGCATTTTTAAGACTGCATGTGGGGACTCATGATCTCTCAAGATTTCAAAAGTTATTTTGAAATCTATTCCAAGAGTTTTCGAGATCCACGTTGCAGTGAATTAAATACAGTCACTCTCTTTAGTTTTCCACTCCTTCTGGAAGACCGAAGATTTGTAGATTACAGATATTGTTCCTATCTTCAGGGTTGCAGATTTCTCACTGTAAGAATTGAATTTTGTGACTGGAGACCTCTGTGGATCAAAGCAAGCACAAAGAGATGATGGACGGAGCACTGAAACTTTTCAGACACTCACCCTCAGTCACAGATCTGGGTTGAATCCATCATCATTCTTTAGCTCACTTCGCCACCTCAGTTCAGACCCAGCTATATGCACATCAGTCTTGACCCTGTGCCTCATGGGAACAGCCCTCTGTGGATCTTCTTGTCTTGAATTCCATGTTTCAATTGATTTATTCTGGATCTATTGACTCAAATTTCAAGCTCTTTTGGGTGTTTACGTAAAACTATAATTTCTGTTTCCATACAGTCAATAGTCATTTTGGTGGATTGTGCTAGGTCATGCATGGCCTTTGGCTTTCTCATTATCGCCTCCATATTTATGGATTTATGGCTTTCTCCTTTATTGGAGAGTCTGGAACTTCAGCTTTTGATCTCTTTAGCTTTTGTTTTACTTCTTTGACTTGGCAATCTGGTATATTGTTAGTTTACTTTTCAGATCCATTTAGTGACTATTGAGAGTGTGTAGTACCACACATGATGCCCCAGCTCAGTTTATGAACAAAGAAGTAGGGATCATTGAAAATAGTGAGACCCTGTGCTGGGTTATTGGTAGTACAGGCAATTGCTAGTATAGGTAATTGTGACATTTGATGTAGCTGTAGTACGGTATATTTTTGCAGAGGTGGTATTTGTGAGAGTTAGATTGAGAAACGTGTGCTCAAAATTCTTAGGTTGCATGGTCGCAATAAAGAGCCATCTTAGGGTCAGGCTGATAGTTTGAGACTGTGAGAGCTGATCTGCATTGTAGTAGGTTGTGCATCATCTTGGATGCAGGCAGGCAGTAACTGTTATGAGTTTATCAAGAGTTGTTACATCAGATCATGCTCAATCAGATTATCAAGGAAGGGAGTAATAGTTCTGAAGTTACGCTGACTAGTATTGGCTCATTGGCAATATTGATTGCTTACCCTATGAGAGCAATACCCCTATGTCTACAACTATGAACTATATTTAAGTAAGGCCAATTCCTGGTACAGGTGGTGTTCTTGCTTAAAGGAATGGGATATTCCACAATGAGATACTAGCGATTAATTTTCAAACCTGTCTCTTGCCTTTTTCCCTCATTTCTCTTAGCCGCCCCTCCCCCCCGTTCTCTTCCTCCTAATAGATATCAATCACTCATACAAAAGTATTGTGAAGGTCACTTCACAATTAAACAAGCACAAATATCTACTGCCTGAAGATACGATTAGGACCACAAGGACAGGCAAGTGATTATCACTTAGAAAGCCCCATTAAATTCAGGTTAACTTTTGAAGCACATAAATAACATAAGCTTGCTCATAAACCTTTTTTTTTTAATTTTGAATCTTTCAGACTAATATGGCTTACCTACAATCCATGTGAGACCAACAACGCTATTTTTGACGTACAAACCATCTTAGGTAAAACCACGCTTATATAGACAATGCTGCTTGTAAACAATTAAACACCTTTTGACCCCCGTCTGAACCTCCCTGCCCTAAAAACCTAGCTCTGTCACTTATAACACGAGCACTAAGACACTGAAAATGACAGTTTGCTACACTTTTCTAACAAAAATCTCCCATGAAAAGCATGGAGTGGTTTATAAGCACAAATTGTAGCACATGAAACATGGATGCAAATGCATATAGTATTTCTTAATACATATTTACAATTATGCTTGTTTCTCTCTTTTTTTGTCTCTACTTTTCACTTGTATGTAATGTTCATCTGCATTTATTGTTTGCTTCTACTTTTATTTTTTTCTTTATGTGGCATATATATGTACATGAATGGAATTCCTGTAATTCTGTAAGTAAGAATACTTAAACAGCCTTCAAAAAGCCCCACGCCGGCGCGCCACTGAGGAGCAAAACATGTGTTGGCTGGTCTAAGTTCTCTGCTGCCTTGCAATTAAATAGAAGTTTTCATTTGTTTTCAACTGCATTAAAATAAACTTTTGTGACAATTAGTACATAATCTCTGACCTCTATTTTACTCAAGGAATATCGAACCACATGGTCATTATTATTATTGGTAATTGCTTACTTTACCTTACTTAAACATGCTCAATTCGATGGTTGTAAAGTTGAAAGAGATTTGGGTAAAAACTTTAGAGTCTCTGCCTGTCTTCTGCTATTTTATCTTGGTTTGCTCTATATGCGTGCATAGCTGAAATTGCTAACCCAGCGTGCACGCATCTCAGGCCTTTCCTCCATCACTGCTGACCATTGTTAAGATGGAGGATGCTGTTGAGGCTTCACTGAGCGCATGCCAGCACAATGAATCCAGTATTTACCTGACAAAGACTTGTGTGAGAACAGAGGAGACAATGCCCAGCTTGTATATGTCTTGGGCTGACTCAAGCCATTGCTTAGTCGTTGGTAACACTATTATGTCTAGAATGCTGCCGGTGCTCTCACTGAGCATGTATTAGCATGGAGAGTCTGGCTCTTAGTGCTATCACAATCTTTTCTGTGTGAATCAATTAAAAGGTGCTGAAACTCATTTGATCAATGCTGGTCACCATTTTGAAGGTGCTTCAGCGTTCAGACATGTTTTCTCAGTAGCACTGTGCTCTGTTCTAGAGAGCCGATCAGGAGGTCGGGGTAATTCTCTTGGGTCCTCCAGAGAATGACTCAGGGTGCTGTCATTATTTTGTCTCAGTAAGAGGTATTTAATCTTTGTATTGAAGATGGAAGCAAAAGCCCCAGCAATTACTCCGCTGTTTTCTCCGGTGCAGGCCACGGCCCCCATCAATGAAATAAAACAAAAAAAATTAATTTGTTCATGGTCGTGTGCCATGGTATCTGGCAAAAACCCCATGCACTGGAGATCCTCTTCTCTCCTGGCTGCTCCTCCACCTAAGCTAAAAAGATATTTTAAACTTGTTTGTTGATCTCTTTCTAGGCCATCAACAAACTAAAGTAAACCTTACCTAACTTAACTTTAAAAGAAATGGGAGGAAGATCTCTCCACATACAGGCACCTTCTTCTGTAACCCCCATCCTTAGTCATTAAGATCAGAAAAAGACACCATAAAGTTTAAAGGATGCCTATAGACTCATCTTTTCCAGTCCTCATATGGCCTCGTCTCCAGAGATGCTAGCCAGCTTTCCACTTGATCCGCTATTGAACTTCTACATTTACAGACGATCAGATGCGTGAG
Organism: Calotriton arnoldi; assembly: GCA_963921515.1. Taxonomy (NCBI): domain Eukaryota; kingdom Metazoa; phylum Chordata; class Amphibia; order Caudata; family Salamandridae; genus Calotriton; species Calotriton arnoldi. The sequence continues at coordinate 484,546 of CAWUFW010013072.1, read as the reverse complement.
ACTGGCCTACAGTTATTTAACACTCACCTTTAAGGCTTTTCCATCAACTTGAGATATTATTGGGATTTAGTTTGCAGGCGGTGTCTTTCTGCCTATGGTGATTCTGCCTCAACTGCATGTTACTACATTGCTGTGTTATCCCGATGTCAACCCCCACATTCTCTGAGATGGCAATTTGTGTTTTGAGAAGTTTACAAAATCTTTAAATAAATTAAGAAAGGAGATGAAATGGATTAGAAAGGTCTGTATGTCTTGAAATGTGTGGTTTATTGGAACCAAATCATGCAAACCAACCAACAAAGAATGCCGATTAAAGACTACAGGGAGCACCTTGAAAGAAACCTTCCATTATGACACAAAGGGATTTTGTCTTGACATACATAAAGCTAAGTATTTAAATTAAACTGGATCGTGGGTTTTCAACAGTGTAGTTTTCCTGGCCCTAAAGACCCTATTGAGTACACTATTACAAATAATGGAATTAAAGATACATCTTACAAGAGTGTGCTTTCAAATAGCATGTATGCAGATGATGTGCTTATCTAATAAACATGCCCATTGACAGTTTCTGTCTATGTTCTTCTGTTTACAGATATAACTAATCAAAGGCAGATTGTGTTCTTAGCTCCAAGTCATGTGTCAAAGGAAATCTTGAAAAATGTAAAGCTAAATGGTCAAAGGCATTAAATACATGTGAATGCCATGATTACTTACCAGTAATCTGCTTTACTCTGATTCCTTTTTCTTGTCTTGGTAATTATGCAATCGTGAGGCCATGCCTCACAAAAAACTCGCCCTCAGAAGTACCCCTCTGTCATTTATACCACAAAGACCACAAATCAAGCAGAACCATGATACAAAAACATACATATTTATTCCCAGGACAACATAGTTATGTATTGTAGACAGGAAGTCTATGACATGTTTGCAGAGGTCAAACTCTGTGTCAAAATCTAACTCAGACCATTGAGACAAATGTAATCTATAGGGAATGATGAAACTAGAAGAAGTAGCCCAGGTTGTTGCTGCACAGATGTCAGTAATTGATACTCCACCTCACTCAGCTTAGGAAGCTGCCATGCCCCTTGACGAGCGAGCCTGAACAGATCCTGGAAGTATAGAGCCTGATTCGGAATAGCCGTTGCTGGATATTACTTCCCTAATGCAACTACCCAGGGTGGACAGTGAGGACTTCAAACTCAGTTAGCATGACCAAAATCGATGGACAAAGAATCACATTTTCTAAACTCAGCCAATTTTGCCAGAATCATTTATACTGCCCTAGCCACATCTGACAGATGCAACAGCTTATATTATTCTGATACAGTATTAGTGCACAAAACTGGAAGGACTATTTCCTGAGATTTATGGAAGATGAAATTCATTTTTGGGACCAACCTCAACACAATTTTGTCCTACAATATTATTAAATAGGAATGATAAAACACATGAATGCACTTTATTCTCCCAAACATCGGGCAATAACTATAGCCACTAGGAAAACTACCTTTAAAGTTAGTAAATTTAAGGAGACTTCCTTCAAAGGCTTTGAGGAAGGCGTCTGAAATGCTTCTAAAACCAGCAACAAATCCCAAACTGGAACCATATTTTTCACCTTGGCTCTAAAAAGTGAAAACACCTAAAGAGTCTTGGAATCCATTTTCAATATCAGCAAGAGAACCCTAGGGAGAAAGAAATGTTTCTACAGCAGCCAGCTGTAACTTTACATGGCAAATGACCAACTTTTTCAAAATTGTCTTGTAAGAACCGCAAAATCTCCTCCAGAGGACATAAAATTGGAGAAAAGCCTCTATTTTAACACCAGCTTGATAAAGAGTACCAATAATGGCTATAAAACATACAAGTGGAATCTCTCATAGCAGCTTGAATGGATTTAGACACAGAAAGAGAAAGACCTAGCCTCCTAAATCCCTTTCTTTTAACTTCCAAACTGCTAACATTAATCTCTTGAGGAATGACAGCGGTAGAAGAGGAGGAGGAACTAAGGGATAAGGATTCACTGGGAGAAACCAAACCTGCTCCACTAGAATTTCATCAGCAAGAAGGACCATTGTCTCCTGGGTTCATAACAACAAACTAGATCACATCTGCCACCCCGTTGTGAATCTTTTATATCAGACATGTAATTAGAGGGAGAGTAAGGAATGCATATGGTGAGGACGGACCTGGGCTCCTGATATGTCAAGGCATCCACTCCCGTGGCTATTGGGAAATCTTAAAACTATCTGTGGGAGGAGGTTGTTCAGATAACCCACAAACAAATCCACTGTTGGATTCCCAAATCTCTTGCAAATCTCTTGAAAGACAAGGTCTGTTATGAGATTCTGTGAGGAGGTAAAAATTATGCTTAAAGAATCTGCTACTGCATTTTTTTTCCCTGTATGTGAATTGCTCTGATAGACAAAAGTTTCCTCTCTGGCCAACTTAAAATTGTTTCTACCAGTAGGATTGAGGAACTTGAACCTGTTCCAAATTGCCTGTTGAGATAGGGCACTGACACTGAATTCTGTCTTTATCAGAATGTCCATTGCCTATACATCTATCAAAAAGAACTGATGAGCCTTCCAAACTGTCATCAATTCTCACCAGTTTGATGACTGCGAACTCTCCTGGGCTGCCCAGCGAACTTGAGTTGTTCTAGTTTTCAGGACTGCTCTCCACCCTTTTTGCTGGCATCTGTATTCAGTACCACTGGGTTCCAGGGATTCTAACGAAACCCCTGCCCAAAGTCTGAATATTTAACCACTATTAAAGCTGCATTCTCAGGCCCACTGATATTGGAATCATTGACTCGAAACTCTGAGATGCTACGGTGCAATATATGATGGACCACTGGAGCCAAATGGGGACAAACTCATGGAACCACAAACAAGAAGGCTGCATAAATAAAGCAAAAGGTAAGGGATCTTACTAACCATAAGTGAATCCCTATAAAAACACATTTTAACTGATTGCTTAGCAAGATCCACCAATCATATCACCTTGAATCTGCAGACATTTTCTGGCTGGAGCTCGATCCCTCGGCAGGAAGCGGCTCAGTCTCTGCATCAGCTTCAATTTCAATTTCTTGTGGAAGACAGACCAGCCATAAATTTGTCCAAAACCAAGCTCCAATATACACCCGGCTTTGCAAAGTCTGAAGTACTGATTTCTTGAGGTTTATGAGGAACCCAAATATCTGGTGATGTCTTATGAGTTCTAGATGAGAGTGGGAGACTATGAGGAACTCACTGTGATATGGATGGATCTGAATATTTTCTTCCTGCAGAATTGCCATCACCGGGGCTAAAACTTTGGTGAAGACTCTAGGTGACACCTTCAAACTGAAGGGTAACACTTGAAACTGCAGTGAGAATGTTCCACTGCAAACCTTAGGTACTTCTCGGGCTCCTCCTTTATTGGTACATACAGATAAGAATCCTGAATTTCTGTTGATAATCCTCCTCTGATAATAAAGGAATTATTTGCTGTAAAGTGTTTATTTTGAAGTGAATTGTTGTGAGGTAAAAATGTTACTCTTTCAGATCTACACCAGACAGAACTCCTCCAATGACTTCTGTACCAGGAACACTAATGAATATAAGCCCAATCCCTCATCCTCTTTTGGAGTTATTACCCTCTTTTCTGGTAAACTGAGAACATATAACTGTAAGTCCATTCTCTTCTAGATCCTTTGGAACAGGAACAAAACAAAGATGATAATCTGGAACTGGAGCCTGGAGTCCCAAAGAATATCCCAGTGACAGGACTTGATTCCCCCACTGGTCTCAAACCTTTTGGACCATGTCTTCTGAAACACCTTCAAGAGGCCTCCCACCTTGTATGAGGTGGCGTGAGTTTCAACATAGACAAGAGCATTGGTTATTCCTGGAGTATTGCCCACTATTCTGCTATTTGGGATGAAATCTGCTGTCATTGGATGGGAGCACATATCTCCTAGTCCAGTGCTTAATTTGTAAAAGTATAGGTGCCAGGGCCCTCATAAGCAGGCTACTGCTGCTTGCATCACCCATTGCCCCTGCCAGCGCTGTCAATTACAGTACCAACACAGCTACTAACCTTCACTCTCCTAGAGGTGTGACAATCCAGACTGTTCCCGGCCCCAAAAAGCTATAAGAATAGTTTTGGCACCAGGTATTAGTCATTTCAATGAACAATGAATTAGTAAATAACTGTTGTTGTGCTCATCTCGAAACCAGAGAAACAGTGCCACCATGGGACCATGTAGCAGACTGTCATAAGCGCCGGTGTTGGCAATTAGGTGCCGGTGCTGAGCACCAGAAACCACTGGTTCAAATTAAGTATTGTCCTAGAATATTCATTCAAATTTCTGCCTCTTCCAGTTTCTAAATGGATATTTAAACGGTTGTACATGCTTTATATTATGAAAAGATTTGCAAATTACAGCTTCCAGTTCTTCTCTAAATGGTTTATCACGAGAGAATGACATTTTCAACAGACATGCGTTCTGTACTGAATCCACCTTCCAGCTTCTCAGGTATAACTGTCTTCTGGCAGCCACCATTCCACCTGCTGCTATAGCATAAGCTTTCAAATTATCAAAGGTAGCATCCGATAAAAAAATGACTTGGCCCGTCATGGATGCCAATAATTGGGAATCATCATCCCGATCTCAAATGGCTTATAACAAAGTTTACAAACCCTTTACTAAGGATTGAGCTGCATAAACATAATAAATTCCACTCTCAGAGACAAATTTAATCCAGAATAAGCTCTTGTTAAGGAGTATTCCACCTTCTTATCTACTGATTCCATGATGACCACATCGTCGGATAGAAGATTAGCAGACTGGCCAGTGAGACTGGCCAACAAGGTATCCTCTACCGGTGAAGGTTCATTTCCCACTTTGCCAAGGGATATAATCTCCCCATAAATCTAGAAACAGAAGTTTCCTATTGATACCTTCATGATCTTTTCCGGAGACCCTATATCGCAGCGTGCACTGGAAATTCAGGAATCATTGGTTAAATAAATTGTCTACAACAACCCCCACTGGTTGAAGGATGCTTATCCTCCAAAGGAAGGTGAACGTGTTCAGACATACAAGAAATCAAACCTTTCAACTCCTCTTTCTGCACATACTTTACTCTAGGGATTCCCAGCTCCCCTTCTTCTGAATCATCATGATAATTAGGGAGGAGCAGGAAGAGGAGACCAAAGAAAGAGGGGAACAAGGCATTTATGAGGAATCCGGTCTTTGCAGTGACACAACCCTTCCATGCTCCGCTTGCTGTTTCTGTAAAGCTTCAGAAATTGACTTGACCATTAGTTAAATTTGCTTACTAGATTTGTTGAAAGAATGGTCAGAGTCCTTCTTGACAGAAAGAGACTTCCTCAATTAAGATGCTTTCCCTCTTGGATAGGGAAGGAGATAAATGCCTTTGCTTTGTCTGTGCTTTCTGATTGTTAGCTTTCCAAAGCCACAGAAACAATGAGAAATAGGAAACTGAAAGAATATATTCTCTCATGAAAGGACCCACAGGCATCTATTGCAAAAAAAAGTTACAATCTCAGGAAATTGGTCTTAAAATATGTCATATTTTGGCCAGAAGCAGAAACGTATTTCCTCCTATATTCCCTAACAACAGGAAATATAGAAGCCATTACACTGGGTTACCATGTAAACAAGCAAAAATCCTGGCCTCCTAAAACGAAGAGACAAGGGCACTCATCCTCTTAATACACCATTGTCCACACTGAACTGGTGGCAGGTAGACCTCTTACAATGGATAAGCAAATCACCATTATTTACAAATCATTGAACTCAGCATTCAACCGTTTCCTCAATTAACATGAAAGCACGACTTACTGCCCTTGAACACTTTCATGTGAGTCACCAGGACGTCCACGAGTTCTCCCCGCCTCGAACATAAGGAAGCCGTGATTCATGATTCATGCGCTTCTGAGGAAGCAGACACATTTGGTAGACCTTCCTGACAGAGCAAACGGCAAGCCAGACAGACCACACTTCTACTTCAACGCGAACACATCAGCTCAAATGACGACACAGTCACAATGAAGCAATGTAGCCGCCCATGCTGAGGCTACGTTCCTCCCATGGAGGGAAAACCCATGCTAAGGAAAGCTGAGATGATCGGCCATCCCCTGCAGGCTTGTCTCCAAGCGTTCGCCCGGAAATACACCGATCGTTCTTGTCAAAATAAGAATAGCTGTCCGTGGAGGCTTCTTTTTCGGATAAACTGAAACCACATGAGACAGGCCCCACACGGTCTACTGGAAATGATTAGAACATAATGCAGGCCAGGCACTGCAACATTCCAGATGTACCCGCCGTGCACTGTGCATAGCGAATGCCACCTTCCCCTGGGCCTAGGTAGTATAGATGGCTGGTAAAACAAACACTCCTGTAGTGCAGCTGGGCGACCTGCTGTCATGGGGTCCATGCTGTTGATAAAGGCCCTCAGTGTCGGGGTCTCAGTACATAAAACTACTTTACCATAGAGTCAGTGCCTGGCAATGTGTCATTAAGTGTTGTGGATCCCCACTTCATTGCTACCCTTCACTCATCCCCCCGTGCCTCTTGTTCTCTCTCTTTGGGTTCCCTGACATTAGCATCCGTCTCGCCCCATCTCTCTTCTCTCTCGGTTGCTGGATACACTCGAGTACCTTCTCTCTCTTACCTCTTTCAGGTCCAGGATGGTCTGCACTTCTATGGAGGGCTCACATCTGGTATTCTGCTCTGCCGTGGGCTCAACATAGCAACCTGCTGCCTCTGCAGTGAGTACCATTCCACTCAAACCAAGGTTCCGGGTGCTGTCCACAGTCAGTAATGATTTATCCTGAGAGTGAGGTCCAGTGTGATGTTCCTCTCTTATTCCGCTTCCCTGATTTCTTGCAATACCTAGGGCAGATGTGTGATTTTACTTTCCACCTGCGTAGGTGTTTTGGGATGGAAGGAGCTTTCAGTGCTCTATTCTACAGGAACCTGAAAACCTGCTGTCCACACTGCCACCCCTGCAGGGGCCACAAAGCCCAGCCAGAGGACGCAGTCAGTCCTTCAGATAAAGGTGCACTTTGCATGCTCCGCCGACTTTAGAGCAAGGTCCTGGGATATCAGACCTTTGCATCAGGGAGACCACATAGTGAGCATAAGTGATTGTTATGCTTACAGAGGTAAAAAAACAACTCCCCACATTCAGCCACATAGACATGGCAGTGATGATCTATTACTGGGCATAGTGGGAGCAGCCATCAGCACACAGGAGATGAGGATGAAGGAGGTCCTTCTATATGCCAACGAGGGGTGCTGCATCAGCACAGAAGGAATAGTGCAGGAAGGAAAACCTTTCTGCAGGTGTACTGAAGGTCCTGTCTTGAGAGATCTAAAAAACCTGGCTGAGCTGTATGGACTAAAGGCTCACAAGAATACAGAAGAAAGGAGGAAATCTGGCGAACTATTACCAGAGAAATAGATGCAGTTGGACATGTGACAAACCCTGAAGAACCGGCAGTCCATATCATTACAGAGGAGCAGTTGTTTGCCTTAAAGGAGGCTGATACAGAGGAGCAAGTTAAGATGAATCAATTTATATGTGTGCCAGAATAACAGACACTTACATTGGAAGAAGAGTGAAGCAGATGTTTGTATGCACTGTTTAGTGAAAGGGAATCTAGCAGACAGATTGTGCAATAGAGACACCATTTACATTTCATTTTCCAAACTTTATTTAACCATTCTTCAGATACAGATTGAGTTTGTTTCTAACATTGAATAACCAGTTTCTTTCAATAAACAATGACAAATCAATTAATATTCTTCTTAGGACACAGTACCATGATTGTTATTCTCCCAGAAATCAAAACATTACTTTACTATACACCTTATGTTTTATAAAAAATTCTTCCTAACCCGTTATTTAGTATTTGTCTCCATGTCCGATGTTAAACTTTTCGAAATTGAACTAGGGTTGCATAGTCCAGATCTGTGTAGTGGAGTAGATATACGTCTTAGACCTATTCTTTAGCAACCTTTATGTTCAATATATGTACGAGAGGGTGCCCAAATCTTGTCAAATGTACTCATTCTGTCATGGACAACTGCCATCAACTTTTCCTTTTCATGGATCGCCCATAACTTAGAACACCACATGTTCAACGGTAGAGAGACTAGCAATTACCAACAATGGTGACTTTTGCCCCTAATATGTGGAATAATAGTTGAACTAATATGCTAGTGAGAAGGTATTTTGAATCATCATGCATGCCTCCAGGACAAAGGTGAGTGGATTAAGCTTTGGTTCAATGCTTTTATAGATCTAATTTGTGTTATTATCTCTTTCCAAAATGTTTGTATTTCATTGCAGGTCCACTGCAAAAGTCATTGTCTCTTTCTCATCTCCATCTCTCCCACCTTTGTCAAAGTATCTGAAAATGGCGTGTAAATTTGCGGGCGCTAAATACCATCTCATTAAAACCATATCCCTATTTTTCTTTTGCTGACTGCAAATGGAGGATGTGGCTTCTCTCGACCAAGCATTAAACCATGTTTCATTGTTTATTTTCATTTCCCAGTTTTGTTTTCTATCTTACTGTGTGTGTAGGCTTTGGTGTTTCCTGTATATTACTTAAGTGTCTAAAAACCTAGTTCTTCCGTTTTTTGTAGTATGTTCTTTTAATACAGTTTCAATAACAGTTAAATCTCTGGCAGTAGATGCCTGTTTTGGTCTCTGTGACTCACACAGTGAATCGTTTGACTATACTTATATGGATCTGGCCACCATCCATTTTTTATACATACATACATTGATAGGGTAACCTTTCGCCATAAAAATCCCATAAGGTTGTTGCAGCAATCCTAAACCATTTTATAAAGCCGGTGTCTCAATTCTGGGGCAATGTCAAGATTACATAGTATCTGTGACATTTTTGGGTAGTAAGTTATCACGCCTCCACTTCCCACCAAAGATTTCCATTGAGATAGTATAATTCAGATGGAATATACTACATTTATTTCATCCCTGGGTCTGGAGAGTAACCAGGGTAAAAACTGAAGTGGCTTAGTTAACTGTGTTTGTTCCACATTTGCCCATTGTTTGGAACAGTTGGGTCTAGTGAGGTCTATCATGGGTCATGGATGGTCAGCTTCAATATATTGCTCTGTGCGTGGAAAGGTCAGTCCCACCTCATATTTACCTTTGAACAATGTTGTTTTCGATACTGTGGGGAATTTTCTTCCCCATGTGAAAGCTATTCATTTGTCTTGAATCCCTTTAATTACATCAGTGGGAATTTCAACGGTAATCTAATCAAGGTATAGAGTTGTTAATTTTTATATTGACTACCCACCCAAACCAGAAAATCTTCTGTCTTCTCCAATGATATAAATCCTCAAATTGGATGACCAGTAGTGGTGGGGTATTGGCATTGTATATTTTATCCATACCCGCAGGGATTTTGACGCCTAGATATTCTAGTGGCTCTAGGGAGAGTCCAAATCCATGGGTTTACAGAGTCTCAATCATTGTTAAGTGTAGCTTTGATGTTCTCAGGCTAATAGACTTAGTTTAACTTATTTTAAAACCATAACCCTGGAGAAGTCTTCAAGTTCTTGGGTCAAGTTCGGAGGGAGGTTTCTGGGTTTGTGATGAAGCATAAGATGTCACTGGCATGAAGTGCAACTGTTCAATTTTCCCTTTCCGCCTTCACCCCTGTAATGTTAGGATTAGGGTTTATTTTTTTACCAATGGCGCTTTGCGTGCACAAAAATTATGTGAGACAAAGGGCATCTTTGAAAGAGTTAACCCTGAGCGTTTTTGTACTATTTACATTGACAGCAATGGAAGGGTTTACCTAATTTGCTAATATATATTTTCTTATTGTTGGATCTACTTTAGTATTTACTATTTTTTTTAAAAGAATTTCCAGTCTATCCTGTAAACAATACCTTCTCCACAGCTAGTAAAAGAAAGAACATTTGTTTATTCTGTTTGACAATGGTATCACCTAAGTCTAATGCCAAAAAATATTGTCCATTTTATGCCTGCTTTGTTGAATCCTGATTGGGCTGGATGTATTATTAAGGGCCAAATAATTTCCAAAGGAGTTGTTAATAATTATGCATATATTTTGCCATCCATATTCTGGTGGGCTATGGGCCTATAGAACCTATATTCAGATAGATACTTATGGGGCTTTAGGATCAGATTGGTTTCAGATTCCATCATAGTCTTCGTTAACACAAATAAATTAAACAATTGGGCTAAGTGTTCTGTCAGACAGTTCTTAAACTATTTATAAAAGTATGGTATAAATCCATCCATACTGGGGGGATTATTAATGGGAACCTTTGTGAATGCATCTGTTACCTCCTGGGGAGACCATCGATCTTCCAAAGCTTCTATTGAGTCAATTGGTATGTCTGGAAAGCTAATGTTAGATAGGCAGTCCGTGTGGCTTATATCTTGTGTTTTTATTTGCTATATGTAAGTTAGTATAGTAGTTGTGAAATGCATGTGTTATTTCCAGTGATGTGATTGTTAATGTCCCATCTTTTCTTTTGATTTGCTTTATACTATTGTTATTATGTGTTATTTTAAGTTTGCAGGCCAAGAGTCTGTCGTCTTTTTCACCCCACTCATAATTGTCTAGTCCTAAGCATTTTCCTTGTTGGTTCACCAATTTGTATTTGTTCCAGTTCTCCTCTTGATTTTTGTGTTTTTTTAACACTTATTTCAAGAATAAGTTTGAACATGTTCTGCTTTAAAGTTTACTATCCGTTATTGTAGTTCTGCTTTTTGAGCTTCATTTCCATGGAATAAAGTAGTATTATTAAGTATTCATTTACCACTTATAACAGCTTTTTCTGCACCCGACCCGGTGGCCAAGCTAATTTCACCATTTTCAATTTCTTGAAGATAATTTTCAATACCCTCTCTGACAGAAAGTTTTATGACAGTGTTGCAAAAGGCTATTTCGCTCATTCGCCATTGTCTTTTGGGTAAAGCTTTTTTAAATTCCAAGTCAAATTACATTGTCAACAGGGCATGACCTGAGACCAGTTTAGTACATACTACATATTGTGTTTGATGGTATTAAGAGACAGGCCAAGCATTGAAGTAATATCTAGATGAGATTGAGCGCATAAAATGTGTAATACCTTTCACTTGGGTGGAAAATTCTCCAAATATTTACTAAATCTAAATTATGTACTCTGCTGCTAAGACCTGAAGGTCCATGAATGTGTTAATCTCTACATTAAAGTAACCACCCATTATGAAGTTGTCATTCGCATAATTTGCTAAGAGAGGAAATTACGTTTCAAAAACTTCACCCTGTTATCATTTGGGGCGTATATGCATGATAATGTAACTGGGTGATTTTCCAGTTCACCCTTCCCTTTTTAGGATTGAAGCCTAAATCCCAGATCTTTTCTAAATATCACAGCTACTCCTTTAGTTTGTTGGGAGCTGCAAAGAGGAATTGTAGCAGGAAAAGGGGATGGGTGTAATTAAGTGTGTTGCTATGCAATAATTGAGTTCCTTGCAAGAATGCAATTGCCTTTGAGTTTATCCATTTCAATATGGTTCAACTTTTCACCAGGGAGTTTAGCCCTTGTGTATTTAGTAAGAGCATATTAAGCAAATTTGTTGTACATGAAGGTAAAAATAAACGTTTGTGTCTTCTAAATGATTTTGTGTTTTATTGTATTTGCAAATTTAAACAAAGTCACTTCATCAGCTTTGTGGCAATTATTGTTCATAGTTTTTATCTGTATCTGCTCATGAAAAAGAAAATACTAAAATAAAACAAAATATGAGATTTGGGTTTAACAAGTTGAATATGTGGTTCAAGGAAACTAGATGTATTGTGTCCAAACTCTTTTAGGTCAACTCAAGGTTTGGGGTATGGGGCAGAACTGGAAGTAAGTGTGGGGCTGATAAGGCTACCTTTTAAAAAAAAATTCAAAATAGGGATATATCAGCATTGTTGGTTTATATATGATGTCGATAATGAAATACCTAACTGTAAAGTTTATGTTATTTGTTTCAACATTGAAGCTGCTCAACTATTAATAACACAAAAATGCTAAACATAGACTCTAATATTTCCATAAATTTGGGGATGGCTTGGCCTGGCAAGATGGCCAACAAGACATGCCTTTACATTGCTTTAACTGCCCCGTCTTAATCTTCGGACCAATTGAGCCTAGAATGAACATTAAAAACACACTGGAAAGGCAGCTATGAATTCAACACTGATGAGCCCCAAAACCGAAAAATACTTGCAGAGAATGTATTACGAGAGGCGAGGCGTGACTGGGTCTGTGGACAGGCCCTGGTTCTGTTGCTGCAAGGCCAGGGCCAGGTAAGATGAGCCCAGGCTAAGAGGCTGGGATGAGGAGCGGTGAGTCAGGTGATTGCGTATGCCTCTTGGCTGTGGATCCTGACTCAGCTCGCCAGTATGGTGTACAGGATGCGAAGCAGTGACCTGAATAAAAGATGGATGTCAACTGACTCTGTCTGATCACATGGCCTCTGTGGACACTGCTGAACAGTGGGGCAAGGGTTCTGGTGAGAGCCCTTGAAAGATGGGTCCTGTAGTTGGGGACGGATATTCCCCTTGATCATCTTGCTGTTGTGTCTGCTGTGAGAGCGCTGCGTTGGCCTTTGAGGGACTCAGAGGCAACTTTAAAAGGTCTGCTGACCTGGAGGAGTCTTCAGTACCAATAATCCCAATACATATCATTAGAGTTCAATATAATGATACGAGGAAAAGAAAAATACAGTGAAGATAATCGAGTTCCTGACTACAAGAACTTTTTGCGGGAATTCAATTGAGTGTGAATAAAGGAAAGGAAAAATCTGAGAAACTTTGGGAATGCCTCAAACAGAGAAAAGCAGAGTAACAATGCACAGGTGGGTCAACCCCCCCCCACCACCCCTCCCGACAGTATTTCCCAACACAGTCTCTGAAATATAGGATTGCTTGCACTCTAAAACTCTAGGCTTGGTCACCAGTAACTAGGTCAGACAGCATGATGGGGAAAGGACAGAGCTAGCCAAAATGTACCTAGCAGCACCATCACGCAGTCCACTGCCTCACAGATGCCTACACAGAGAAACAGTTGCCAGACATGTACCTGGGCAAGGTCTGCACAGGTTGAAAACCCCAAAGAACCACAAATTATAGATGTACTCTCAACGATGCAGAGCTCGAGATGCATGGTCAAGACAATGATAGATACTGTTTCAATTAAAGGAAAACTTGCTTAGATAAGACATATGAAAAATGGCAAAAAAACATCCACACTACAAAAGAAGAACCCATATTTATGCACTGAGGTAAACACACTAAAGAGGAAGTTATGAAGATAAAAGTTCAGGCGAGCAGGCAGAGGGCACAGCACTAGATACATTTCTTGAAAACAACTGGATTCTACAAACGTTAAAGCCTCCTAGCCTGTTGCCTATGTTCACACTGGAAAGAGACAACACGTCAGACAAGCATTTGGAATGCCATCGGTCTCGCCTTTGGGACCTTATATGTATTTAGCTATGCAGCACATTAGCCTGGGTTGCCGAAACATCTACTGTTCTTTAACATGGAGGGAAAGTAAGCACCAAACTGTGTGACATGCCAGGTATGGGAACAAAAGGAGAGAAATATTGCCTTTCAGCGTGAAATGGTATAGTCCAAAGCTTTGTTTTTAATATAAAATCAGGGCCTTTGGTGGTGATATAACTGAAAATACAAGGAGGTCTCGAATGCTCGACCTAAAAATTACTATGGATGCATAAAGAATCAGAAATCGTTTTTGGCTTTGTTTACCTTTTCAATTATTTTTTTCATGGTGGGTGAGGGCTGGTTATAACAATTCACATTTAAAGTTCCAGTTATTTTATGGGTGAAATGCCGAATCCTGGGAGCATTAATGAAGATTCCCACATTGTCCAAGTTAACGAGAAAACATTTAAGGAGTTCATTTACTGCTTATTTCTGATGGTTTGTAAGTGGTCAGGGCATATAGAAGATAGAAACTTCCGCACCTTAATGCGTAGGCACTGAAAGTCGATGCAGTTTTGGGATGTGGAGTGAATGGAAAAAGTAGGTGAAGAAAATAGGAGCGTGGAACGAATGGAAAGCCAATAGATAAGCAGAAGTAAGCTGTGCAAGCATTTGAGAGAGGGAGGCCCAGAAAGGAGAGGATGCGAGTGAGAAAAATGAGAGGGGTAGGAAAAAAATCAATTTATTTTTGGAAAATAAGTGATTAGCAGAAAAGGCACAGCACGAGATAAGAGACAGGTGCTGAAAAGCAACTGTACATGGAGAGATAATACGCTGCTGTCTGCAGCATCTGGAGGATGAATGTTTACTGCTGCCTGGGACTCTCTCGCAGCATTCACCTGCTGATAACGCCCCGGAAGCGTGCCGCTTTTATTGCTGTGAAGATTAGTGCAGCTATTTGCACAGTACTTGTTATCTTCACAACACTGTGGTTTTCACATGGAAAGGTGGGGAAAAGTAGACTTTCCCTTGGAATATTAGTTTTCATTCTCTGTTATAGACGACTAGGTGGACTGCCCTGGAAGCACCAAGTTGTTGGAAGTCTGCCTCTAGGGAGGAGTGGTGTGTGAGTGTGTGTGTGTGTGTGTGTGGGGGGGGTTAAAGAAAGTACAGGCATACTGATTATAGGACACGCAGAAGAAAAGTCCACCTGAATGTTAAGCAGATTCCCAGCAAAGCTCAGACTTCACTTGTGATCTGTTGCAGCATACCGTTATGAATCTTCAAGGTCGTGTTCCATGGAGCCCTGTTGTGCGAGATCCTGGTAGGGGTGAAAAGCACCGCACATCAGTCCAATCCATGACAGAACGTAAAGCAAGCCATGGCAGGTGCAAGGCAGTTCGACGGCTGACACTACAGGTGCACGCACTCACGCGAGTAATGGAAGAAGTACTGAGGCTACTATGAACCTCGAGTACTGTACTGACCACGCGCAGAAGTCTGTTCTTAAACTGTGACAGACGGTGAGATGAGTCATCTGCATTTACCAACCGGTGTTGCTATTTTCGCTTCCATTCAGTATGTGAATATTGTGCAAGTGGGAAACAATTGGCATTTTCAGAGACGCATATCTACAAAGGTCAGGGAATTAAGCCACTTGGTAGCGACTCTATCTCACTGCTGGTGAGGTGACACCTCTTTCATCTGAGTGGCTAGGGAGGAGGCACAGTTGAGCTGGACAGCAAGAGAAGGGTGTGGCGTAGTTTCCTCCCTGTGATGTATTCCACAGGGAGTGATTTCACATTCTAGATATCTTTCCTAGGCAAATCAAAGGGTGGTATTTACTTTGGTAGTGTTGGCTAGCCTTGCCTGACTGGTGCAACTGCCCTGTACTGGAAGCTAGCCAGTGTGCCCTTGGCTTTCAATCGAAGGTGTGTAAAATAGCCTGAAGGAGGAGGAGGCACCCAGAAAAGACACAGCCCAGCCAGGGCACACTAAAGTCAGAAGTACCAGAACCGTGGGATGATTAATCCCTTTGTTGAAAAAGAAAGAGAAGAAGGACTGAGAATGACTTTCGGCTTCCGATCCTGACATGCACTGCCCGTCAGATCCATCCGTTTTATGGCCTCACATAAAAGTGTAATATTAATCCTGTCACACGTGCTGTGCATGTATGGAGGGTAAAACGGTTTGGGTGAACAGGTGGCACAATGTTGTGCATTAAGGGTAGATAGATAGTGCGCAGATTTATTGGCAACAAGTCACTATTACGCCATTTCGATTCTACAGAAAGAAGAGTGATGCACAGGGGGGGGGGCAATGACCGATATTTACGCGTTGGATTAAGGCGTACTATGCCAGAGACAGGTCCGTTTGGATTTATCGCGAAAACCAAAGATCATGGAAGGGGAAGTAAGCATTGTTGAGGCTTCTGCGTGCACGCCATGTCAGTGCTCGGCAAAGCAGGCCTTTGCCACGTGATTTTTTTAAATATTTGAAATGGCTTTGTTACCAACCGAACCCTGGAGTTGCGATGAAAGTAACACTGTCAAAGCTGACTCTTCGCCCTTGCTAGTCTGCGCACTGCTCATTTGGAGGGGGTCGGGAAGCCTGCACATTTGACTGGCATGCCGCCGCAGTGCCTTGACACTTCTCCGGAGCTTGCGGTGGCGCTGGCGAGTAATCAAGGAGGGCGAGGCTTGTAATGTAGGGTGACCAACTGGCATGGGTGCAAATTCAGGACGGTGAGTGTAAAAATTCAGGACAAAGGGTCAAAATTCAGGACAAAAATTCAGGACAGGAGGTCAAAATTCAGGACAAAACTTCGGGACAAAAGGTACGTTTTACAGACACATCAGAGAAGGTCGCACTATAGTATATAAGTAATCCCATCTATATCCAAACATATTCATCCATTTGCAAACCTATCCATCATGTATCCTTCCTTCCATCCACACTCTCACTCATCCATCCACCCTTTCACCCTATCCATCCGTACACTCATCCATCCAGTCTTCCACCCATCCATCCACTCATCCATCCAGCCATTTACCCTTTCACCCATCCAGCCATCCTTTCACTCATTCATCCATCCACCCAGTCACTCATCCTCCCACCCATTCACCTTTTCAGTCATCCATCCATCCTCCCTTTCTCTCTCCATTGACCCTTTCACTTAGCCATCCTTCCTTCCATCCATCCATCCACCCATCCTTCTACTCATCCACTCATGAATCCATCCATTGACCCTATCACTCATCCATCCTTTCACTCATCTATCCACCCATTCACTCACCCATCATCCACCCTTTCACTCATCCATCCATCCTTTCGCTCATTATCCATCCATTCACCCTTTCATTCATGCATTCACCCTTTCACTAATCCATCCAGCCAGCCATCCATCCATCCATCACTTCACTCACTCACTCGCCCACCTTTTCATATTAATTATGAGCTGAGGCTTTATCTGCAGAGTTGCATACAGAAGAGGCCCATCAAGAATTTCACCCTTGTTGTAGTTACTAAGGCAAGTTCTAGGATAGGCCATGGGACGGACATACCCCTCACCCTCAATCTAAAATGGCGAGCTTCTTCACCGGATATCGATGAACGCAGAAATTGAGCAGGCAGGTTGAGTTCAGTAACTTGCGGGCAATAAACACGACCCCTTAATCGGTCACAATGGACTGAGGGACTCCTAAAGTTGCAACCAGGCACAGGCTGCTGGCCGCCTTCAGTACACGCCGAGGTCCACCTCAGATGCTTACCTCGTTCTTGACCGGTGAAAGTCGAGGTGGAGAGCCATAAGGAGTCCTGGGGCAAAGCACAGCAGACTTCTCTATGTATGCGGTGGGGTAGTAGCAACGCAACCGCCATAGTAGTGCTTCCGAAGACCTGCTAAAGCAGGGAAATATACTAAAAAGGGATCCCAAGCCCTGGAGCCTAAGCGCGGCTCGACCTTCTGTTGGCCATTCGTTGTACAGTGTATATACATGAGTAGCTATATGAGCTATAAATTAAATACATGTGAGAGAGGGGCTAAGGAGAGATGAGGGGCACCATGGTGGGTGGTAGTCAGGGAATACATAAAGAAGGTCATGGAAGGGGCACTAACAAAGATTGTCGCCCTGGGCGCCACTAATGCACATAGTTTAGAGTTCGACAGTTCTTCCAGAGCCTTTGCAGCAACCACCTATAACGTTTTTGTCCTGTTTTTGTGGTACACAGTTACACGAAAGCTACACCTCATTGTTTAAAATAAGTTTGCCATTTGCAAACAAATACAGAGCAGAGACGTTTTAAGGCAAGGGCAAAGTGTGCAACTTCCAAGGACCCCAAGCTATAAAGCACCCTCCCTCCCCTAGGAAGATGATCTATTTCTATATTATTTATGTCTATTTATCTCAACGTACCCCCTCTCCTGTGTAGTTTTAAGGCTTGTTGGGCCTCAAGGGAAGACATATATCAGCTGTTTCTGCATGATTCAGTTTCTAAAACTTTAACATAGTTTAATATTTTTGTGCATTATGTAAGCTTCAGTTTTCAGAAAATGGTTAATAAAATTCACAAATGTTCCGAACAGGGGGCCCCTAAACATGTCATGCACAGGGCCCCGAAAATCATTAAGATGACAATGATACAGGGCAGTAGCTATCAACGGTGGAGAAGGAGCAACGACACCGGGTCCATTGCACACCAATTACTGTTGCCTTTTACTGTGCAAACAGACAGCGGGGTGCATAGCTGCCAAGGTTTCAGATTGCTTGTGTGTGACATTTTCAGAATTTTAGTGTAATTATGAGTGACATTCAAGGACTATGAGTGACACTTTCTCGCAAGCAAAATCAAGCAGATGAGAGAAACATATAAATATCAGAAATACACCCATTTGAGCAACCAGAAACTCTAAGATCTTAAAACTGCAGCAAAGCACCAGCGCCAGCTGCATTGGGGCCAGAAGCTGCATTTGCTACAGAAGCAGTCAGAGCGGACCCCCTTTCTCTGTACACAGATGATTACAACAGGCACCTCAACCACCCTGCTATCTTTCTCAGGTTCAAACTCTTGTCCTGAGGGATGAATACACAGATCTTCACGGATAGCACATGAAGCCACTCTGCTAATAGCAAGGAATCAAACCTGTAACTTGTAGTTTACACATAGGTTTTTCCAGCAGGCTCACTAAGTGTCTGTGCTCTTTCACCAAGGCTCACACCCCTTTGTTCCCTGCAAGATGTATACACATTAAAGCAGAGGCACACAAATCCCCTGAGATTCAGTGCTTGAAACTATAATTTGCAGTCTACAAATAGATCACCTCTCCCAAAAAATACACAGACCTTTACAGCAGACACGCTGGTCACTCTGAACACATACCCTGAACACACATCTGCAGCTAGCGCAAGAACCCCTTGGGCTGTTTTATCGTGCTCATACCTTTCCCAGTAGTTTGCCCCTCCAGTAGAGTTTGCCGCTGTCCATTGGGTGCACTCAAAATTCAAGATTGGATAGATTTGTTTTGATAGAGCGCTTCCAAAGCAAATATCTACAGGCCCAAAATCAGGACAGGAAGAGGGAAAAAAGGAAATTCCAAGTTGCACCTGGGATGGAGTTTGTTTTGACTACCCACCTCCCAAAACCATTCCCTTCCGTCTTTCACCCACCTCAAGGCCCTTCTCATTCGGTAACAGGATACAGTCCTCAATAAAAAAATTGTTATTGTGTCTATTTGTACAGTAACAAGCCACAACATCATGTTATTGCACAGCACAGATGTTCAAGTGAACCTTCGGCACTGATAGCAGATTCTATGTGTGCATCCATTGCTGCGTTTTGATCAACCTCATGAAGATAAAAGGCTGCGCACTGCTGCGAGAGGAATCTATGACCAAAGGTTCATCTAGAGCGCACCTTAGTTCTCTGAGCCACCGGCCCGACTTGAATACCAAGGCAGCTGAAAGCGCTGTGAGCAGGAGCCACGAAAATTCTTCCCAAAGTGCACACATCTAACAAAAAGTGAATAATGTTTGTAAATGAGATCAAACTCCTCTTTTTACCAGTGCTCAAAATACGTTTTCAAGATGCAAGTTACACCACCGCACAGAGACCATATTTTATCTGTCATTTAATCTATTTAATGCGTCGTGCGATGAGGATCTCCTGAAGAATAGCCAGAACTGCAGGAAACCTCCAAAAATGCATTAGGCTCGGATTCTGACATTAACAGTTCCCCAGCCTCCAATCCAGGCAATGGCCCCTTGAGGCCTGCCCTTTAGAACGCGTTTTACTGAATCTAGAGGTCAGGGGTCGAGTAAGGGTCCCGAAAAATGTAAAAAATGAAATGCTCAAAACGTGCTCAGGGCCAATGAGAGCACTCCTGCAGTGTACCAGCGAGCTCTAGGATTGGCTGAGGGCTTTCAAGCCAATCCAAAATCGCTTTGTTTGCTCTCCACAGCAAACGGTTGGCATTAGAAAGGCACATGATTGGCTGTCACCCAACAACTGTTAAAATTACGGACAAATGGCGTCCGTTAAAGAAACCTTCACGGACAACGGACAGACGGCCGAAATTACGGACTGTCCGTGAAATTTACGGACGTTTGGTCACCCTATTGTAATGTTAGCCCGGGCGTCAGGCGTGAGACGGTGCCAGTGTTGAAATCTACATTATCAACGCTCCTCACGCAAGTGTTAGTTAGCCATCAGCAGCGCGAAGCGCGCGAGCCCAAAAAAGAGTGCAAACTCACCCAGCCAATCCCGACGACAAACATGTATTTGCAATGCAATACGACTCGCATTTACGCGAGACCTATTGCATTGGAAATTGGAGTGCGGGCGTCCAAGAAGGCACGAACGGGAGTGGGGGGGGGTGAGGGGGGCGAAAAGTCACAGACTGCGGGAGGGGGCGGGGGGGGTGGGGGGACACAGGGCAGAAAATAGTGTTGGAGTAAAGGGGCCAATAGCCTGGGAAGGATACAAATGACAACATGGCTATCAGGAGGAGGGACTAACAAGCCTAAAACCAATCAGAAGGCAGTATTTAGGATCTAAGCCAATGGGAGGAGAGTGGGCGGAGCTTCCAGAAAGCTTCCAGCTATAGTGTATACTGCATGCCTCGCAAAGCGAGCAGCACATGCGCTGAAACGCTAGGTGAGACCTAAAAAACAGTTAGACCTAAATTTGGAAATCATAAAATTGCTATCTTTGGCAAACTATACAAGTTCAACTACAAAGAAAAATGTTCACGGAAGTCGCACAAAAATTGAGGACACTGAATTTGAAGTTTATTATATTATTTCCAGCTTGACTTAAAGTTGTTGTGAATGGCAAGAGTCACTTCTTTGAGAAACCAGCTGAAGTGTGGAAACGGTTGGATATGTGGGGTAGGGTTCTGATGGATCGACACCAAATGAGATCTTCTGGGCTTCTATGAAGCTTACTGACTCAATAAGCTGTAAGAATGTCTTACAGATGGCCACAGCCATACTCAGTGGAAGGACAAACAACTAATTCTAGTGCAGCAGAATGCACTAAGATGGAAGTAGTAACAGAAAAGCTAAAAGATCCTCAAGGCACTATACAATTGCAGGAGCAAATGCATGCAGAGGTGAATGAAAACCCGAAGCTGTAAGGGTATTTGACAAATCGAAGACTATCAAGATACAATTCTGATGAGACTGAATGTTATACTATAGCTCAATCTTTCTGGATATGATGGTCTGTAATATCCGGGGTGGGAGGGAAGGGTCAATGAGCACTTGTTTAACACAGTACAACACAATACAGAAATTCAAAAACAGAACAAAGCCTTGGATCTTAGTAGAAGCACATAATACATAGGTTAGGCAAGTTGGTGACTACTGGTGTGCCCACTAGGAGCAGCACATTGTTTACGGGGATCCTCCCCGGGGCCGCTAGTGCTCACCTGTAAAAGGAATAGGGATTAATAAAGCACCAGATTTGATTCAGTATGTGGTAATGTTGTTTGATAATAGGAGAGAGAATTAATGAGACTGTAACAGATTCATGAAGAATCAATGGCAATTCTTCCAGGATTGGATGAGCGCTAGTTAACATTATGGGAATATGGTTGAGTATCTCCTAGGGGAAGGCTTATGTTGAGGGTATCTTTGTTTCTTCTTTTATAGGTGGTGGAAATGTCAGCAATAGATAGAATCTTTACAGAATCACTGTTGCAATTAACATACACACCAAATGAGTCGAAAGACAGAAGTTACACAGATGACCAACATGATAAACCCCACTAGAAAATTACTCACGTCGAACGTGTGTTGTCTAAATGCATTTCCAAAAAGATACAAAGTGCACTCAGTCAGTCAGTGAAAACCCTTTTAATTTGGTTTATGAGAAGAAAAAAACATACAGGAACAATACATATAAACAACAATAAAAACATCTAAAATTACCCAAAGCCATATCTTAATAGCACCTCATTAAAACAGTCTAAGGGCCTGATTACGACTTTGGCGGCGTGGGAGTGGGCGCCGCTCCACCGCCACACTCCCACACCGCCAAGCCGACTGCCGACTTTCCAACCGGATTACAAGTTGTAATCCGGTACAGCAGTCCTGCGGCGGAGGGCCCATGGTGCAGCGTTTCAAAGGCTCATAGGAAAGCCTTAGGAAGGCAGCGCCATGGGCCGGCCACAGCGTAGTTCCAGCATGGCATGGACTGTGAAGTCCATGCCGTGCTGGAACTGTGGGTGCATGCAGACAGGGGGCACACCATGTGCCCCCTGCATGCATCCCTAGGCCCTGAGGGAACAGGGGACCCTGCAAGGCCCCCAAGTTTCCTCACCGCCAGCATTTCCATGGCGTGAGAGCCGCTATGAGATGCTGGAGGTGAGGAAACTCGCAATATGCTTGGCAGTGCCGCAGCGGCACCACCAAGCATATTGCGGCCTAAAGACAGCTGCGCTAATGCCAGGAATCGCGGATCCCTGGCAGTTGCGGCGGTCCCATGGAGGTCCGACTGCCGTACTTATAATACGGAGGTTGAACCACTGGTGCGGCGGTCCCCGACTGCCACCGCAAGTTTGGCGCTCGTATGGACTGTCAAACTTGTAATTAGGCCCTAAATCTAGACATATACAAACCATATAGATGAAAGTTTATAAAATATTTAACAGTCCATTGTCAGCCTTAATTTACCAGCTTCCCTCAAGAGACAAGCCATAGAAAAATAAATATGCTCTGTGGGCAACCGTTGCAAAAATAATAGGGCTGGTCTAACTTGGTAACATTTAAACCCTTGAGCAATGGTACTAAAAATTTGGACCTCAAATAAACTTAAAACCTTCAAAACAGAATAAAGTGCAATGTATCCTGAGCAAATAATAAGTCACACCCACAAGGAGCCAAGCTAATAACCTGATGCCAACTTCAGGGAATCACAAGTAGACAATGTACCCTGCACCTGGTTAGAAGATATCGATGATTCGCACTGCCAGGTATGGTCCATAAACAAGGTAGTTTTAAAATGGACGTGAGCGCGCACAGAGGGTTTCAAAAGCTCCTTAGATTCTCTCTTGTTCTTCCTACATTCAAGGAAATTGGTTTTGGTCCACTTCCAATCAGATTTTATAATGCTTTCAGGGTTTTCAAACAGGCCCGGTCGCCAAGAGCTCAACCAACGAATCCTATGTGACCCATCAAGTTTCAAACAGTTCCTCAGGGTATCTTTATTAAGTGAGGTTTAGTTGGTTGCCCAGCCTGAAAGCCATCTGAGGAAAGGGAGAAGGACAATAACATCTAAAATGTACACAAGATTCCCCAGCACACGCCTAAACATTTTTAAAGAAATTCACTTAATATTGACAGTTGTATCTGCTTCTTTATTCTTCTTATAATCGTAGATCCACCATTCTCAGCCAACACGTGTTTCATCGCTTATCAGGCATCACATCCTGCGACTTCTTCAGGGCTCCAAGTATAGCGCATCGTGCCTTTTGCTTCTGGTGTAAAATCTGGACTGTCAGCTCTCAGTATTGCTGCTCCTGTATTGTCAAAAACAATCGTTATCTCCGTGTCCCCTAATGTAGCTTGAGCGAGTAAGCGAATTCAAGAATCAGGAACAACCAAAGGAATTTCTCATACGCTCCCTCAATATGGAAGTCTCTGGTAGCAGAAGCGAGTACACTCTGCGTCTCTGCGACGGAGATGCGGAGTGTACTCGCTTCCGCTAAACAGCATTCCGACGAATCCGACAAAGGCAGTAGATTTTGAAGACCAGAGACTTCCATATTGAGGGAACGTATGAGAAATTCCTTTGGTTGTTCCTGATTCTTGAATTCGCTTACTCGCTCAAGCTACATTAGGGGACACGGAGATAACGATTGTTTTTGACAATTAAGGAGCAGCAATACTGAGAGCTGACGGTCCAGATTTTACATCGGAAGCAAAAGGCACGATGCTCTACACTTGGAGCCCTGAAGAAGTTGCCGGATGTGATGCCCGATAAGCGACGAAACACGTATTGGCTGAGAATGGTGGATCTACGATTATAAGAAGAATAAAAGAAACAGATACAACTGTCAATATTAACTGAATTTCTTTAAAAAATTTGGGCGTGTGCTGGGGAATCTTATGTATGATTTGGTAGCCCAGGCCACATCATAGAGAGACAGATGGCTCTCTCTACCTTGCAAGCACTGCACCACAGATACGTGACACATAGATAAGGTGTATTTCCCCTAGAAGCGCTAATACCCTGATAGCAAACCACCCTCCTTTATATAACATCTAAAATGTAGCCCACTCTCAGATCCTTGTGGGCAATAAATGCTGAGGTGCTCTGAGGAAGAGACAAGAGATGACTAAATTAATTATTCTCTACGGTTTGTAAAATCGAAGTGTCCTCATATGCCTCCCATAGGCAGCTGCAGAAACACAGTTGACTTGGTAAATCTTCAACATAGTTTGGAGTGTTCTATTGCCTAGTCTAGAAGCAAAGGTCAAGATTGCTGGGACAGACTTAGTCAATAGATGTTTTATAGAAATTAAAAGCATGACCCATGAGCCCTTCTGACCAAACTGAGCCCTCAGGTAGGAGAACGCAGAAACCCTAGTGATTTCAGATCCTAGTATAAAATGTCTACTGGATTTTGTCGATTTAGGGACTACAGCCATTATATGTGATTTCTTAAAGCTGGTGGGATGATCCAGAAAGTTCAGAAAAGCAGCAAAAGATTAAAGAAATGTTTCAGGCAGAGGGATGTACAAGCTAATAAAATGGTATCAACGGCATAAAGGAGTGCCGGAATGGGCCTGTTGCCCACTCGGGCAGGTCCTTGGTGCCAAGTGCACTCATACCTACGATGACATAGGGTAGGGATAGATCCAAGAGACCCATCTTCTTAATTCAGAAGCAGATAAACTTAGGAATAAATGGAGAGGGCAATTTTTTGAGCAACATATTCTAGTTATGCCATAGAAGTATTGGCTTGGATGATAGTGGGGATTATGTTGTTAGCACAGGAAACACATGGAAATCTAGAGGGACGATGTATAATAGCACTTGGCATATTAGACAAGATAAGAACCTGCCTGATGAATGTCTATGCACCTAATGTAGACAACAAATCATTCTTTAGTGATATAATACGTTGGCCTCCACGTATTTGATTCTAGATTTATCTAGAATACTAATATTGTCATGCGTCTAAAAAGGATGTACAAAAATTTCTTTTAATATTTTTCTGAAGTGCCCTTCATTTTTTCTTTGACCTAAAGCCTTCCAAGGTGTCGTTTTATACTCTGCTCATTGGTGTGTGTGGTTTCTGCCATGTTTCTTCAAGAGACTTTTGCTAGCTTAGCCTTCTGTTTCAGGGTGGGTGAGTTTTAAAAACTGCATAGTGTCCTCTTTCATGTAGATAGTTTGGCTATTCAAAGCAAAAAGAAGACAACGTGCGAATCCTCAACTGTAAGGAATTTGTTTGACTCTGGGGATGAGTTATCACTTCCTTGAATTCTCTTCTTCTGTGAAGGGTGCATGGGGCACAATGTCGAAAGATTACAATGGTATCACCTTGTATGGTATTTTGTCTTCTTTCTTACGGCTACAAGGGCATCTTCTTTCACCCAGGAAAAATGGATGCTTGTGATGACATCGGGATTGAGATTCCTCTTCTACTGAAATTCAAAGAAGTCTCCCTGTTCTATCCAACATAATTTTTGTTTCTTATCAGGCTTCCAGGAGCTTTCAGAATAGTCTCTGCACAAATGAGAGCAATTCTGCCTCTGCGATTTCTGAGTTGATTCTGATTCTTTAGCATCTGGAGCAATTTTTGCAGTAATCAACCCTGAAGAGTTTGTTGGGCGTGTTCTAGATTGGCAATACTTTCTAACAGAGACTCTTGTTTGCAGGCCTGCTCAGCTATTGTTGTTTCCAGTTTTTTCCACTTATTGAAGATTGTGATTAAGTTCAACAGAGATTTTGTAACTTTCTGTCTGACGGAAGGTATGTCCTTTTTAAGTTCTAGGCTTAGGATTTAAATATCACCCTTAGTAGCAGAGTCCTGCATATAACCTGGGATAAGGTGCCCTTGTGTGGCTTCTTCCATGATTGTTTGCATTTATATTCATTTAAGTTTTATCCATTTTTTATCCTTGAAAAACCTCTATAATTGAAGGTATCTTGGAGGCGTTAGATGCTGTTGGTAAAGGTACAACTAGGGTTTAAATGGCGTTACACAAAGCACTATAATAAATTTACATTCTATTGTTAACTTAACATTTAATTTACTGCTAGATCCAAAAGATTGTTATGACTTTTATCCATACTTAGTGACACTTCGAGGGTGACCAATGCCGCTTAGCAGAATTCATGAATGCTTTTTCTGTGTTTTTAGATTTTGTCTCTTTCTAGGCACGCCCCTTCATTCATTCCCCTCCTTCTTTGTTCAAGCTTGTTTATTGCTATATTTTTATTACTTTCTCAAGTAGTTCTTCAGGTAAGCCCATTATCTGTTTAGCGGAGGGAGTGGTATGGCTGGCTAGTGGGTGCTTCACTCTGTATCCTGTAAGACTCCGTCACTGCCCTCAACTTCCCGGGCCTTCGCCCTTTTTGTTCTCACCCTAGGACATGCCTGCCATTCATAAGTGTCTGGACCCATTCCCTTCTCCCGTGTGCAGCAGGCTGTTCCAGCCTTTTCTTATATCTCTGAAGGTTCTCGTGCTTTGGGTGACAACACACCTCAGCTGGCGCCAGCAGTTTCACCAGTATGATTGATCTCTGGGCAAGCCTTGCTCGTAAAACCTCTCTTCTCTTCTTCATTACAGCAGAGCTTACCATCTTTACAGGCCTTGGAGGGCTGCACCAGGCCTTTCATTCTCAGCAGGAGGTCTCAGATGAAGATAGCAACCGGAAGCCATCTACTGAACTTTGCCGTCGCCTCCTATCTTCTTGCCTCAAGATGTGATTTGCATGGAAGTCTCGCTCTGGCTCAGTATTTCCTTTGTATTCACAGCAGCCATCTTGAAGTAATCGAGTGCGGCCAGGAGACATCCTCCAAGGTGAATATTTACTTTGGGAGGTCACGCAGGCAGAATTTAACTTGATCCTCCAGTGCACCCCATCTTCCTCTACTCCTTCATACTTAGTATTGGTGCAAACATTCCCATTTGTGCACAATAACAGCCATTTGTTGGCCCCAGAGTCTAGAGCTCAGCAAGGGCACATACGCTCATGTCCTCCCACTGGCCATGCCCTCACCCTTTATATTTTGAAGTTACTGCTCACATGGTCATGGAGTGGAATCCACTTTACCTTCAATAAGCCCACACACTCTGAACCCACAACAATCAAAACACAACTCCCTTTATCAATTGCTTAATGCAAATAATTAGAGTGTTATATTAAGTATTAAAGCAGACCCTTAGGTATCACTACAGGGTTTTGGGGCCATGCTCCCCAAGAACCGCACTGATGTAAAATAAGGGCTACTGAGAAGAGGGTGTATTTCTCTCCCTGGAACCAAGGTGGCAGTATATAGAGATTTCATAGCAACGGAGTGTGTTTCTGATATTTTTAAATATTAACATTATTATATTCCATGGAAATTTCAGATGTTATTAGCAAACTGTGCATTTTACAGCACTGTGGGCCAGGAACATTAGTTATTAATGTATATTATTTCACAGGGCAGATGGTTTAGTAGCAAATGGTACATTGCAAAGTACAGTGGGCCCATGTTTCTGTCCAGTGTATCTCTAGCCTATTGTGTTTTCCTCCCTCTTTCATTACCATGTCCTGGGGACTCTGTCTGGGAATCTGTCAATTGCTGTTCGAGGGACCCTGCGCTGTTGTGTATTTGTCCTTATCCCGCTGTTAGTATGTCCCGATCCTAATGCTTGTGTCTCCATGTACCAGTGTCAATATAACCCTGTTCCATTGTCAGAGACTGTCTGTCCCATGTGTTTTCTTGCTCTCCCTGTGCCTTCCTGGTTCTTATTGTATCACTATCCACCCATGTGCCTGTTTCTCCATGCCATTGTTTCACCATGTCCAGGTTCCCATGTCCATATCTCACTTTGTCTGTCTCCCTTTGTCTACCCAAGCTGGTGGCCATGTCTTCCCATGCCTGATTGCTTACAAGTCTTCCCATATCAGTCTCCCCATGCACCTACCTCTGGTGTCTCAATGTTACCATCAGTGACATTTTAGCACCTGCCATTTTTTAGGTTTGACCTACTGTTCCTTGCATAATATAAAAGAAGATAAAAGTAGGTGCAAAAGCTGTCTGCTTTTGTTATTGGTTGAGGGAAGAGTGGTGCACTCTGTACTGTGGTGTGAGTGAAGTGGTCTCTCAAGAATGGAGCTTAGCTTATCCACATTTATACAGTATTTGTTGTTTTCCTTGGCGCCCACTGGCGCTGGTAAAAAAGAAAAGGGCCAGACGTACTAACATTAAATTTGCAAAAAGCAGTTAGAAATTGGACAGATTTTTTGTGAATGAAATCAGATTTTGTGAACTAACCCACATACTAATAGATCAATTTGCAAAATGAGGATTTGGAGTGGATCGCAATTAGACCAACCTCATTAATATGCATGAGGTAGGTCGCAATTACAACTCATTCTGAATTTAGGGTATCACAGGAATGGTGACCTGTTAAGGTCAGCAGACCACCATGTGTGTGATTGGCTGTCTGTATAGTAAACTTTTTTTTTAATGCAGACGATTTTCCTGAAAGGAAATGGCAATGCATTGTAAAAAACACATTTTATAGCATTCACAAAGGGAAAGGGGTCCTAAGACGACCCTTCTCTTTTCCGAATTGGTTATCATGTCCTTTGGGGAGTTGATAACTTTTCAGTGGTTTGCGACTGGAAATGTAAACACAAACCATAGATACAGTGCACACCGAAGCGCAGTCCGGGATGCCCTAAACATGCGCCTTCCAAATTGCAATTCGGAATCCATTTTTAAACTCATTTTGTGATCAGGTAACCCTTTACTGAATCACAAAGTGGGCCTAATACATGCCAAAAGCCATTTTGCAGTCGCAAACTGTGTGATTTTGTGAATTGCTGGGTTTGCGTCTGCAGAATGGCTTAGTACATCTGGCCCAAAGTACAGCTTGTGCAGAGAGCATACTGAGACAGACCTTTATTGAGATAGTTGCATAACCCATATCAGTGCTACTTATAATGTACTCTTTTAAAAACAGAGCTATCAGTTACAAACCTCATTTCTTTACAATCATTTGTTACATAGAAGCAATTGCGAGCAAGATAAAAATGAACAAATGCTGACAACAAAGTACAGTAAAAACCAAATAGATATGTGCTTAGAAAATGAGTTTAGCAGATGCGTCTATTTTACTTTTTCCATGTTTATATATTTAATAGTTTTGTAGGGCTTACAATTACCTTAAAAGGTGTAGCTTAATGGAGCAATATATTAGCCCCAATGTTGGCTCCCCTGCCTCCCCCAGCGAGGCCAGCGGATTTATAGATGATGGAGAGACCTATTGTTGGCTAGGTGGTTCCTCATACACCTGCTGTGTTGCTGAATAGTTCCATTTTAATGCTGGGGCCAGTAAGTTCTCGCTTGTTTCTCCAATTGGCTTTTGATTTTTAATTCTCCTGTGGCATCTCACACTCTTTACTGTGGAACTCAGCTCATCTGATAAGCTACTCGAGATACTGCATAAAACTGATAAGCAGTTTATCTCCTCGACATCCTCTAGACTACAGGTGTTTGACCCATCAGTTATCGAGAAGAATCTGTCACCCGGTTCTAAGGGTTCGTCTTGGCACCTTATTAGCTTGGATGCGCTCCCACAACTGTGAGAGCGTCCCGGGCACAGTGTTTGGCCCCCTCCGGGGTTTAATCGGTTCAATATGTCAGTTTTGTTTGTAGCCGGTTAGAATAAATAATAAATGATAGTTATTCCATCTTGCTGTTCATTAAATTCTTTATTGTTGTTCTTGAATGTAATTCGATCATCATTACGCTCAAAACATAGAGCCAATGATTTCAATAGGTCCCACGTATCTCGGCTTATGAGGCCTTCATCTGGGGACTGTCTGTGAAATAATTAAATGTGTCTCTCATTTACCAATACATGAAAATACTTAAAAATCACATGAAAATGCCAACGTCTCTTATTGCTGTATGTATAAAACATGGTTACATTTGCGTGCAGTTAACAGTGCTCGAACAAATATATCCGTGTGCCTTCCTCGGCTCAGTAGCTGAACGCATTAGTAAAGTGAAAGATTAATGAAAGCCGTTGAACTTGCCTTAAGAAATAGAAACGCGTGTTTACTAAAGTGATAAGTGCTCGGGTAATCTGTCGGTGCCGTTGTTCCAACAACACTATGCGAAGTTCAGCCGCTACGTGCTATAAAATCACGACCGTGATAGACAAGTGAAATAAAATAAAATTGAAAGGATAAGTGCTTGAAGTGAATCTATCGGTGCCGCTTTTCCAACAACGCTAGTTCAAAATGCAGCCGTTGCGTGCTATAAAGTTACAACCGAAATTACTCAGCGACTGCCGGAGCTATACAGATGGCAATATAAAGTGCTCAGGTGTTATATAAAACGCACAATTATAGTGAGCGTGTCGGATTAGTACTTACTCGTAGAGATTGCAGATGTAGACCCAAGATCTCACGCTTTGCTGCACAGGTGAGCCGGCAAACCATGCACGTTATTACGGATTCTCACGTGACGAGCCGCTCGCAGACTACTATTGGGACGTTTCAGTGAACTACTATAGAACTGAACAACAGACTCGACAGACTGTTGTAATGACTTACGGTCAGGTTAAGGGTTTATAATGTGAGGTTATTATACAGTGATTAAAAGTTATAAAAATGTGAATGAACAATGCTGAATAATAAAAACGAAAGAATAAAACTACGTGATAAGAGAAACCAATTCGAATTGCAATATTCGATTCTCATCGTGGGCCAACTTGTAATGAGGTTAAACATTTATAGGTGGAAGATTAATGGAAATAAGAATAATGGAGAGTGATAGAGTGAGAGTGAAAGAACAGTGATAGAAAGCTATATGAAAATGAAAATGAAACGAAAATACGTGGATAAAGGAGACCAATTCAGATAACAATATTCAATACTTTTCATAGTCAACAAGTGGTGAAAATCATCGTTGTGGTCATAAGTAACATTGAAATTCCATTCTGTCGTTTAATCCATGTGGTTTCAACGAGTTAAGATGTAGTATGCAGTAGCTTTCTCGCTGTAATAAGTGGTTCCGGTTATTTCTTCCTTCTTGTAATTCCACAACTTCCAGGGCACAAAACTTTAACTGGCTGACGTTGTGATGAGCTTCCACGAAGTGGCTTGCTACAGTTGATTTTAATGATTTTGTTCTAATGTTACTTTTGTGTTCATTAACTCTAATTTTGAGTTTGCGTTCAGTTTGGCCAACATATACTTTGCCACAAGGGCATTTCAACATGTAGATAAGGTTGCTCGTGTCACACGTTAGGCGTTGACTTTAAGTTTGATTTTATGGCCCTTCATAGGATGTGTTATTTGAGCACTTTTATCACGTTGTGACAGTTGTTACAATTCCAGCATGGATTTGTTCCCTTGTATGTA
The DNA here is from genome assembly GCA_963921515.1 of Calotriton arnoldi. Lineage (NCBI taxonomy): Eukaryota > Metazoa > Chordata > Amphibia > Caudata > Salamandridae > Calotriton > Calotriton arnoldi. The sequence goes on along the minus strand of CAWUFW010013072.1, from coordinate 452,938 downwards.
GAGGTCTGTACTCTCTATTCTATGAGGTTTGATGATCTCCCTAAGTTTTTTCCCCTGGTATATTCGAATAATGGTTTTCATCAAAGATGTGGTTAAGTCCAGTTCTAAGACTAAGATTGGCCAATGTTTGTTAATGATTCTTTTTGTATGTAGTACTTTTGTAGAAAATTTCAGATATTACTGTCATGCGGTTGTGTGAGGGTTTTTCACTTGGTATAAGTAGTTCTTCCCGAGTGATGGTTTGCATCCTTTGCTTTGCTTCGGCTTAGCACTTCATTCGGATATTGTCTTACTTTGAAACGTAGTAGTGTTTCCTCAATGCGTTCAGTGCTTTTGATAGGATCGGATACGATTTTCTTGACTCTTAGTAGTTGAGAGTACGGTAGATGTTGTTTCAGTGCTGGTTGATGAAAACTACCATAGTGCAACAGGTTGTTTCTGTCCGTGCTTTTTCTGAACAAATCGCTACAAATCCTGTGTTTGTTTTGGTGATACTTACGTCTAGAATGTGATAGTTTGTTCTTGTATCTCATATGTAAATTGTAATTCTATCATCAATGAGATTTAGTTTGTCCAATTCCTTAAGCAGTTCAAGACTGGTACCATTCCAAAGGACAAAGATGTCATCTATGAATCTGAGAAAAAGTTTAACTTGTGATTTCCACGAAGTGGACGTCAGTATGTGATCTTCCTCAGCTATTCATGAAAATATTCGCATACGCTGGGGCTGCGCAATTGCCCATAGATGTTCCAGTCTTTTGCAAATACCATTCATTTTGCCATTTAAAGTAACTGTGCATGAGTGTAAATTGCAACAACTCCATTAGTAACACTTTCAGGTCATCGTCATATTCCGTGTTTAACAGTGCTTGTTCTACTGCTTCTAACCCTGGTTGATGGGGAATTGATGTGTACAATGATTTGACATCTATTGTACACATAACGATGTTGTCACTTTCTGTGATTTCCGTTCTACTGATTTTATTGAGGAAGTCCGTAGTGTCCTTAATGAAAGCTTTCATTTTTGCACTGATGGTTGTAAGTATCGATCTGGAATTTGCCCAAGGGTTCATGAATACTTCTCTTCGTAGGAACGATGGGGCGTAGAGGTGGATTGATCAGATCTTTATGAATTTTCGGTACCATATACATGGTTGGACTCTTAGGATGAGTGGTGTTAGGAATTTCTTGGTCTTTTCATTTATAGTTCCTTGTTCAAAGGCTCTTTGTACAATGGTGTTAAGCACTCCTGAGAATTGTTCTGTGGGGTTTGAGTGTAGTTTCATATATGTGCTTTGGTCCGCTAGATGACTTCTTACTTTGATCATTGTAGTACGAGGTGTTAAGAATTACTAAAGCTCCTCCCTTGTCTGCCTTCTGGCATATTATATTAGGATTTTGGGCAATAGCTTTTAGAATGCCTTGTCTCCTTGGTCATGTTGATGTATCTGGATGTTCTTTGTACTTCAATTTGTGCAGGTCTTGTTGCACTATAGATTCAAACATATCCAAGCTTTTGTGGCTAACAGGAGCCATGAATGTACTGGTAGTTTTTAAACCTTTAATTGATCCTCTACTTGACTTGTTCTGTCGGTCATGATGTTTTCAAAGAAGTGTCTGAGTCTTAATTTTCTCATAAATTTGTAGAGGCTAATGTCCAGTTCTAAAGCGTTGGTATAACTAGTAGGTACATACGATGTCCCTTTTTGTAAGGTGTTTAATTCTACGGTAGAAAATGGTAATCGGATATGTTGATCACTAGATTGTCTATTGACCCCTTTCTTCATTTTGTCTTTCTTGGCTGTAACTGTTCTCGCTTGTGGATGTTCGATCTGTTTCCTTTTCTTCTTCCTGTTGCCCCTCCTGGCTCGTCTCGATCGGTGGGGCCTAGTTCTAAAAAGTACTCCTGCGATGGTGTTCAATGGAGTTTCTCCAGATGTCGATGGTTCTTGTGTCTGGTGTTCTTGTGTGGGTCTTGGACCGGTTAGACACATCGCTGTCTGTGGATGAGGTATCAGTATTCTGGCTTTTGCGGTTTAGTTTGCCTCCGTTTCGCATAAATTTCCGCCCATGTATAGACTTCCCCTAATTTGTAGTCTATGGTGTCTCGACGGAACTTCCGTATTTTTCGCTCATTTACCTCTTGAGTGTGTTTAGACAACTGGTCATTGATGTCTTGTAATACTTTTGTCCAATCCTCGGTTGTCATAGCTCCACTTAATTCCGTTCTAATGTTTGTTATTTCTTTCGATAGCTCTTCAATGATGTTTGATAGTTCCTCTATGATCAATAGGATCAAGTCTAACATCAACCATGTCATACCAAGACATTTCTAACTTAACGGAACAAAGGGCGGAAACCTTTGCATACGCCAATGAAGACATATCAAGAATATACTCATTAATACATGAAGAAACCACAGAACCCTCTTCAAAACGCACTAATGAACAATACATTCGTCAAATACTGTATTTATCTAAAAAGGAAATCAACCAGAGACTACATGCTAACACCATGGTAAGATATCATAAGGTACAACGTATACCACGAGGATTAAGAATATCGTTGAAGCTCATCACTGTGTAAGAATTCACAAAATTCAAGGATAGATGGTTTGCTATACTAAACAAATGCTCGTAGACTTGATCCTATTGATCATAGAGGAACTATCAAACATCATTGAAGAGCTATCGAAAGAAATAACAAACATTAGAACGGAATTAAGTGGAGCTATGACGACCGAGGATTGGACAAAAGTATTACAAGACATCAATGACCAGTTGTCTAAACACACTCAAGAGGTAAATGAGCGAAAAATACGGAAGTTCCATTGAGACACCATAGACTACAAACTAGGGGAAGTCTATACATGGGCCGAAATTTATGCGAAACGGAGGCAAACTAAACCGCAAAGCCAGAATACTGATACCTCATCCACAGACAGCGATGTGTCTAACCGGTCAAGACCCACACAAGAACACCAGACACAAGAACCATCAACATCTGGGGAAACTCCATTGAACACCATCGCAGGGAGTACTTTTTTAGAACTAGGCCCCACCGATCGAGACGAGCCAGGAGGGGCAACAGGAAGAGAAAAAGGGAAACAGATCGAACATCCACAAACGAGAACAGTTACAGCCAAGAAAGACAAAACGAAGAAAGGGGGTCAATAGACAATCTAGTGATCAACATATCCGATTACCATTTCTCTACCGTAGAATTAAACACCTTACAAAAAGGGACATCGTATGTACCTACTAGTTATACCAACGCTTTAGAACTGGACATTAGCCTCTACAAATTTATGAGAAAATTAAGACTCAGACACTTCTTTGAAAACATCATGACCGACAGAACAAGTCAAGTAGAGGATCAATTAAAAGGTTTAAAAACCACCAGTACATTCATGGCTCCTGTTAGCCACAAAAGCTTGGATATGTTTGAATCTATAGTGCAACAAGACCTGCACAAATTGAAGTACAAAAGAACATCCAGATACATCAACATGACCAAAAAGGAACAAGGCATTCTAAAAGCTATTGCCCAAAATCCTAATATAATATGCCAGAAGGCAGACAAGGGAGGAGCTTTAGTAATTCTTAACACCTCGTTCTACAATGATCAAGTAAAGAGTCATCTAGCGGACCAAAACACATATATGAAACTACACTCAAACCCCACAGAACAATTCTCAGGAGTGCTTAACACCATTGTACAAAGAGCCTTTGAACAAGGAACTATAAATGAAAAGACCAAGAAATTCCTAACACCCACTCATCCTAAGAGGTCCAACCATGTATATGGTACCGAAAATGCATAAAGATCTGATCAATCCACCTCACGCCCCATCGTTTCTACGAAGGGAAGTATTCATGAACCCTTGGGTAAATTCATAGATCGATACTTACAACCATCAGTGCAAAAATGAAAACTTTCATTAAGGACACTACGGACTTCCTCAATAAAATCAGTAGAACGGAAATCACAGAAAGTGACAACATCGTTATGTGTACAATAGATGTCAAATCATTGTACACATCAATTCCCCATCAACCAGGGTTAGAAGCAGTAGAACAAGCACTGTTAAACACGGAATATGACGATGACCTGAAAGTGTTACTAATGGAGTTGTTGCAATTTACACTCATGCACAGTTAGTTTAAATGGCAAAATGAATGGTATTTGCAAAAGACTGGAACATCTATGGGCAATTGCGCAGCCCCAGCGTATGCGAATATTTTCATGAATAGCTTGAGGAAGATCACATACTGACGTCCAGTACGTGGAAATCACAAGTTAAACTTTTTCTCAGATTCATAGATGACATCTTTGTCCTTTGGAATGGTACCAGTGCGGAACTGCTTAAGGAATTGGACAAACTAAATCTCATTGATGATAGAATACAACTTACATATGAGATACAAGAACAAACTATCACATTCCTAGACGTAAGTATCACCAAAACAAACACAGGATTTGTAACGGATTTGTTCAGAAAAAGCACGGACAGAAACAACCTGTTGCACTATGGTAGTTTTCATCAACCAGCACTGAAACAACATTTACCGTACTCTCAACTACTAAGAGTCAAGAAAATCGTATCCGATCCTATCAAAAGCACTGAACGCATTGAGGAAACACTACTACGTTTCAAAGTAAGACAATATCCGAATGAAGTACTAAGCCAAGCAAAACAAAGGATGCAAACCATCACTCGGGAAGAACTACTTATACCAAGTGAAAAACCCTCACACAACCGCATGACAGTAATATCTAAATTTTCTACAAAAAGTACTACATACAAAAGAATCATTAACAAACATTGGCCAATCTTAGTCTTAGAACTGGACTTTAACCACATCTTTGATGAAAAACCATTATTCGCATATACCAGGGGAAAAAACTTAGGGGAGATCATCAAACCTCATAGAATAGAAGTACAGACCTCTACATACAAGGGAACAAATCCATGCTGGAATTGTAACAACTGTCACAACGTGATAAAAAGTGCTCAAATAACACATCCTATGAAGGGCCATAAAATCAAACTTAAAGTCAACGCAACGTGTGACACGAGCAACCTTATCTACATGTTGAAATGCCCTTGTGGCAAAGTATATGTTGGCCAAACTGAACGCAAACTCAAAATTAGAGTTAATGAACACAAAAGTAACATTAGAACAAAATCATTAAAATCAACTGTAGCAAGCCACTTCGTGGAAGCTCATCACAACGTCAGCCAGTTAAAGTTTTGTGCCCTGGAAGTTGTGGAATTACAAGAAGGAAGAAATAACCGGAACCACTTATTACAGCGAGAAAACTACTGGATACTGCATCTTAACTCGTTGAAACCACATGGATTAAACGACAGAATGGAATTTCAATGTTACTTATGACCACAACGATGATTTTCACCACTTGTTGACTATGAAAAGTATTGAATATTGTTATCTGAATTGGTCTCCTTTATCACGTAATTTTCGTTTCATTTTCATTTTCATATAGCTTTCTATCACTGTTCTTTCACTCTCACTCTATCACTCTCCATTATTCTTTATTTCCATTAATCTTCCACCTATAAATGTTTAACCTCATTACAAGTTGGCCACGATGAGAATCGAATATTGCAATTCGAATTGGTTTCTCTTATCACGTAGTTTTATTCTTTCGTTTTTATTATTCAGCATTGTTCATTCACATTTTTATATAACTTTTAATCACTGTATAATAACCTCACATTATAAACCCTTAACCTGACCGTAAGTCATTACAACAGTCTGTCGAGTCTGTTGTTCAGTTCTATAGTAGTTCACTGAAACGTCCCAATAGTAGTCTACCGAAACGGCTCTCGTCACGTGAGAATCCGTAATAACGTGCATGGTTGCCGGCTCACCTGTGCAGCAAAACGTGAGATCTTGGGTCTACATCTGCAATCTCTACGAGTAAGTACTAATCCGACACGCTCACTATAATTGTCGCTTTTATATAACACCTGAGCACTTTATATTGCCATCTATATAGCTCCGGCGTCGCTGAGTAATTTCGGTTGTAACTTTATAGCACGCAACGGCTGCATTTTGAACTAGCGTTGTTGGAATAGCGGCACCGATAGATTCACTTCAAGCACTTATCCTTTCAATTTTATTTTTATTTCACTTGTCTATCACGGTCGTGATTTTATAGCACGTAACGGCTGAACTTCGCACTAGTGTTGTTGGAACAACGGCACCGACAGATTACCCCGAGCACTTATCACTTTAGTAAACACGCGTTTCTATTTCTTAAGGCAAGTTCAACGGCTTTCATTAATCTTTCACTTTACTAATCGTTCAGCTTACTGAGCCGAGGAAGGCACACGGATATATTTTGTTCGAGCACTGTTAACCGCACGCAAATGTAACCATGTTTTACACATACAACAATAAGAGACGTTGGCATTTTCATGTATTTTTAAGTATTTTCATGTATTGGTAAATGAGAGATACATTTAATTATTTCACAGACAGTCCCCAGATGAAGGCTCTCATAAGCCAAAATGCATTGGGACCTATTGAAAATCATTGGCTCTATGTTTTGAACGTACTGATGATCGAATTACATTCAAGAACAACAATAAAGAATTTAATGAACAGCAAGATGGAATAACTATCATTTATTATTTATTCTAACCGGCTACAAACAAAACTGACATATTGAACCGATTAAACCCCGGAGGGGGCCAAACACTGTGCCTCGGGACGCTCCTCACAGTTGTGGGAGCGCATCCACGTGCTATTAATTTATCACTCTTGTACAGAGAGTGATACCCGGGCGGCACGTTAAAATCTACTACACCAGGAGTTCACCTTGAGGCTGTGCACGCACTACGCTTTCTTACCTTATTAGCTTCGCCACAGTCTACTAGTGCCCTTGTATTCTTAATGCATAATTTTGTCATTGAGTGAGAATCTTTACTCTCTCTGAGGTTTGTTACTGCAGGGATATTGTTAATTGGACCTCCTGTTGAGGCAGGTAACTGTACATTAACTGCCCCGGCTCTTTTGGCAATCATATTCCCTCCTTCCATTGTGTGATAGGATATTTCACAGACTTGGGGCTGGGTTCTGCCACCAAGCTGCTGAATTGCTTGGTCAATCTGGTTTTTTGGGTACTTCCCGACCCACCAGATAAGGCGAAGGGAACAGTCACAGACCGAGTAGGGGATCAAGCCCCCACTTCCTCCCTGGGGCCTCAATATCAATAGCCACATCTCCGAGGCCGATGTCAGCACTGTCCCTCTGAGCCTTTATGCCAGCTCCTTCTCGGCTGTGACACCCCTTAGAGGCCTGTTTTGCCCCTCCTGACAATGCAAAAAAAATCCACTATGGAAGGCTGGGGTCGAGGCCCGTGGGTCAGCCCTGCATTATCATGGCTCATCTTTTCTGATTCTTTCACCAACTGTTGGGGCTCACTACCTTTTGAGTCCGTTTCCGCGACGTCCCGCTGCCACCGCTCCAATCCATTTTCAGGCGGGATGGGCCAGAGCAACGCAGTGCTGCTGTAAAACTCTCTCTGCCAGGTCTCGACTCGATCGCAGGCTCTTGGACAGCATGCCTTGCCCCGGGGACGCTCGCTCCCCAAGCCACCCGGCAAGTCTATAACTGCAATGCCCGCCACGCCTGAACTCGTTAGTGGCTCGCCAGACTGCATGGCTTACAGCCGCTACTACTGCCGCTTGAGCCTCCAGGAAGCAGTGTGACTGGAGCCGTGTCTCCGTACACCAGTTGCGGCACTTGCTCATGCCGTAGAAGCTCCTCCGCTCTCTGCCTCACATGGTTCGGAATAAATCTGGAGAGGAGCAGAGCCGAATACAGCTGCTCAAACGGCCACCGTCTTGCTCGCTTTAATGGCCGCAAGGCAAGGATGGCTACAAAGAAATTGCAGGGAGCAATGAGAAAGATCTCCAAAGCCTGTGCTACAATAGGAGAAATAATTACTTTGGTCGAAAACCGAGCTTCAAAGTATTGGAGAGAGACCTGGTGGGGCTGAAAGGTCAATCAGAAGCCTAAGAATCTCAGATCTCGGCCATACAATGGAAACTTGAAGATTTTGAAAATAGGCAGTGACCAATAAGTTGCAGATCTTGGGCCTTGAGGAGGGAGTCAAAGGCAATGATATTAGAATATTTGTGCCTGGAATTGGGAACAAGAGATTCAGAGAGTTCATCGGTTCCCTCTCATGTTAAAAAGACAAAGTCAATCACAGGGAGAAGGAATTGCAAGGCCTAAGGCTATCATTGTCTACTTTGGTAACTTTCTTCTCAGGCAGGCTGTCTTTGAGAAAGCACGCCCTGATACCAGATGACATTTTGAAGGATATTCCTTCTTTAGAAGGCCGGATTTGTGCCATGTAACTGTAGAAAGACGATGGAGATTGAGACAATTCATAAAGCTATGCTAGGAAAAGGGAGCTAAAGCTTACCTGATGAACCCCGCTCATCTCAAGATTATTTTTAAAAATAAGACTCGTGTATTTACTTCAGAGATTAAAGCCAAGAAGTACTTAGATGAATTTGTAGGATCAACTTGAATGGCTGAGCCATAAGCATACATTGATTAGCTCACTATTGTTTGTATAATGTTTCTTTCCCTCTGATGTGTCTATTAAGTGCTCTGTTATTTCCCTTTTTTTCTGGGTCTCTTTCTTTCTTTCGAGATGATTCATATTTTTGTACAGGTATATGAATATGTAACTGTGGTAGTATATTTATGCAGCTGAATGATTGTTTATTCAGTCAGCTTTCATTAGCTCTCATGGTTGAGTGAGGATATTAAATTGTGCATACACAAGCTGGGGAGGAGGGCGAGCACGGGAGCCATCACTCAGGCCAGCGTAGGTATGATTGCTTCTAGTAGTAGGAGAGGATGGGAGGGAATGGGGAAGTGGGGGAACAGGGAAATGGATGTGTTTTGGGGGGGTCGCAGGCTGAGATTAGGGAGGGTGGCAGACGAAACATGGGCAGAGGAGAAGGACAAATGTTTTTTCAAATTCCAGCAGGCTTTCTGGCTTGAGTTTGATTATAGCCTTAGGATTGAGGGTGATGGAATATTTTATATGGTGGGATTGGAGTATGGAATCTTTAAATGGCAGAAGTAACTAAATTACGCATAGCCACTATTAATATCTGTGGCCTGAACGATAGAATGAAAAGAAGGAATGTTGTAGAAGGGCTGACAATATTGCGAGCAGATATCCTCTGTATGCAAGAAACTCATGTAGAGGGCTCAAAATCAAATCTTCTGGAGTCTTTGGGCTTTATGCTGTTGGCATATACTACACAAGGCACAAATACACAGGGTGGCAGTTTTGGCACGCAGGAATAACTGCAGTTTTAAACGTAGTATCTCTGACAAATACAGTAGGTGGGTGATAGCAGAATGTCAGTTTGTCAGCGGAACAGCCACACTCTGCTCTGGTTATGGGCTAACTTAGCTGACCCTACTTTTCTTGATTTTCAGAATATCGAGCTGGCCTCATGGACAACACCAATCATATTATGTGGGGGGTTAACTATGTAGCTAAGTAGGGCAAGTGGGTCAGCTGATTTACTACAAAGGTACTATCTAGGTAGGAAGCCTAGAGTTTTTCGTGCACTTCAACATTTAAAGAGCAATCGTGGTCTGGTGGACATCTGGCAGAAGGTTAAGGCACCAGATCCCAGATATACCTTGTTTCAGCCCCCATTGGAAGCATGCTAGATTGGATTACTTCTTCACATCACTTAGCCTTTCTTACTGGGATACAAATTGAGAAATACCCTTGAGTCTTGTAGGATCACAATCCTTTGGCTATATTTAAATTTCGTTTCATGGGTGGTGTGAGAACGGCGCAGACTTGGTCATTTGAAAGGGGACTATTATCCTATGAAGAATACATTTCCCATATCACTAAATGGATCCCTGACTTTTTGGGTAGTAATAGAAGTAGTGCTTCAGGCGATATAGCCTGGGACACACTGAAGGCAGGTAAAAGGGGGGAAACACTTAGCTTTAGTCTAAACCACCAAGAGACTCAATCTCAGTTTGTGAAGAATAAATATGGAGAATTAAGTGATCTAGAGGCTCAACTGATTGCAGCAGTTCTAGAGGGGGCTGAGCTTCAAGACATTCAGTGTCGACTAGCGAGTCAAATCTGCTATTAATAATATCTCGGCAAATAAGGCAGCGGAAAAGTACATGGCATGCAGAAAAGAATGATATGAGTATAGCGAGCGGGTTGGTCATTTGCTGGTGGCATGAACCAGGAGGCAAAAGGCTTTGTATGGGGAAATTGCAGAGATCAAGGATAAGGGGGTCAGATTGTATTCACCCCAGCAACTATATTAGGTGTGTTCCGGGATTTCTATAAAGATTTGTACCAAGCCGGAGGGAACATTGATGAGCATGAAATAGGAAAACACCTGGACTCAGTCATAGGTAGCAAGGTTAATTGTGAAGAGCGTGAATATCTGGGTGCCCCCTTTTGTAATGATGAAAACAGGGAGGCTCTTAAAGCCTTACCCGCTGGAAAAGCGATGGGCACAGATACATTTTCTTTGGAATTTCATAAGGTCTTTTTCCCAGTCCTAGAGGCAGATTTGGTTAAAACTCTACAAGAGGTACAAAGTGGTCAACAAGTCCCGGAGTCTTGGGCTACTACTAATATAGTAGTTTTTAAAATGAAAGGGAAGTACTCTCAAGACCCTGGGTCATATAGACCTATTACACTGACTAACAGCGATACCAAGTTTTATTCTAAAATTTTTAAATCAAGGCTAAGCCATGTCATCGGTAAATTGATGTGTCCGAGACAACACGGTTTAATACCTGGGAGAAGAACTACTGATCATATTCGCCGAGTTATAGCATGGTTTGATGGAGCCAGGTTGACAGGAGATCCTATGGCCTTAGCTCTTCTAGATACCGAAACAGCTTTTGACAGGGTAGAATGTAACTATCTGTGGGTGATGTTGAAGTAGAACAAATTTAGTCAGGGTTCCGTCCAGGGCCATTGAAGCAGTCTATAAAAACCCTACAGCCGGGCTCCAAATTATGGGCGGGCAATCTGACCCTTTCCAAATAATATAGGGTACGAGACAGGGGTGTCCCTTCTCACCCTTATTGTTTGCTCTTTATATTGATCCTTTGATAAGGAAATTGGAATCTAATGTATTAATTAGACCAATGAGATTTCATAGTATTAACACAAAAATTCTGGCATACGACGACGATATTGCGATTGTGTTACAGGACCCAGAAGGGACAATCAAGGAGATAGAAAATGAAGCTTTAAAATTGGGGAAATTCTCTGGCTATTCCTTGAACTGTAATAAGACCCAGCTGTTTGTTAATTCCCAGATACAACTGGAGGATGATCATATAGTGGATCAGGTGGTTTATATGGGGGTAAATATCACACCCAATATTGATCAGATTGTAAATTAAACTTAGCTACTGTAATATGTAAGGCAATAAAGGATTTTAGAAGTATGGACAATCTTCATCTTTTGATTATTGGCCACTGTAATGTGATTACAATGTTATTTTTGAATAAAGCTTTGTATTTCTTTAGGGCAATACCATTAGAGTTTGAAAATAGGAGGTTTAAGACAATGGAGGATATTTATAGCAGTGTTATTTGGTCCTATGCTAAGGTCAGAAGGGCTCAGGTTTTTGATGTTGCCCAGTGCAAGGGAGCTGGGCCGTGCCTAACGTCAGATACTATCAGTGGGCAGCTGCCCTACAGTATATGAAATCTCTCATTGAGGGAAGCCAGAGTGATTGCCAGTAGGTAGAAGGTATCTCTCCCATATGTGAATTATTAAAAGGGGATGACGCTAAGATTTGTTTTAAAAAATGGTTGAGCCTAGCTATTATAAAAAAGTTACATTCAAGACCCTACAAGCGGCCTTTAAGATCTGGGCAATTGTTAGGAAGAAGATTGCCATTCGGGAGATATAATTACTATACCCCTATCCGGAGGTCCACGCATCTTCCAACGATATTCCAGGATTCATGCTGTCTCAGGTGGGAGGCTAGTGGGCTCGAGAAACTAGGTAACTCTTTTGATGGAAATAAAATACTCTCGTTTGGGGAGCTACAATTGGAGTTTGGGGTAGACAAGAGAAAATCTTTTAAATATCTCCAGGTTCAGGATTTTTGTCAAACAAATGTGCTTCACTAAGGAAACATTGATGGAGCTTATTTGTAATAATTCTGGCTGCAAGATAAGTCAAATTTATGAGTGACTTAATGTCCGACGATCTTGAGAAGCAGCTTTAGAGCTGGCTGAAAAGGCTAGACCACAGATAGTAGCTTCTTTGACTCAGTTGAGCTTGGTCGTACTTTACTTTTGTCTGCAAGGCTGCAGGCGCAACATTACAAAACACTTTTTAACTTGTATTACACTCCATCAAAAACTGCTAGGAAGGTGAGAAATCCAGATATTTGTTGTCCGCATTGTCAAATTTGGGAGGCAGACTTGGGGTATATGTTCAGCACTTGTCCAGTGCTGGACTCCCTTAAGCATGCAATAGCTAGCTTTTTGAGGGTGGTCCTCCATTCGGACGTGGTATTAATTCCTCAGCTGATGCTGCTGGGAGTGCATAATAATGCAGGTGGTAGTTTTGGACGGCCTTTTGTTTTTATAGCTATGGCAGGGGCCTGTATTTGAATACTGGGAGCATGGCTCAACCCGGGTCCTCCTACATTCCAACAATGGCTAGAAAGGCTACTCTTGATGTTTAATCCGGAAAGTGGTTTATATTAACACAAAAGCAAGAAAGCAAAAAAAAGGGGGAAGCAGATTTGGGCCCGCTGCAGGGTTGGTCAGAAGGATGGTCCCATGACCATGAGACTCATGTTTAATTGGATAGGTGTATAATAGATTAATTATTATTTGGGATTTATTTGGTATTTATTTTATATTTGCCCTGAAATTACATGAATTTGATGAATCCTGTTTCTCTCATGATTCACCATATATTAACATGTATTCTGTATATTAGTTTTGAATCTAATATTGTATGATTAGTTGTGTGCTTTGTGGCAATTTATTGCCAAATAATGTATTTTCTGTTGGATTTTGTAACTCTGTCCTTAACTAATATATGATGTATCTAATCATGCCTATCTTGTGGGAAAATTATAATAAAAATATATATTTTTTAAAAAGGTGTCCTGGCGCTAATGGATTCTCCCCCCGTCAAAACCTGATGGCCCACTATCAGTGCAAATTTAAATTGGTTTGAAAGCAGGAATAAGAAACTAGGGACCTAATTTGAATTTTGACGGTCGGCCTGTTCTTCACCAGAGCGACAAAGTAATTTATCCTGTTGCCCTGATGTAGGTGTCAACGGCCATATTTAATAATGTGCACCTGCTCAGCAGACATTTTAGGCATTGGCAGGAACTACAGTCACAGCCTTTCCTGTCAGTGCATTGTAATTTTGCCATATGGCTCTGTCAACCTGAGGGAGCTGTATGGCAAACGTACACATTTTTTGTTGTTTGAAAAAAGAAAAAAAACTAAGTGGGATTTTGTTTTTGAAAATCAAAAAACAAGATCCTCCTTTTCAATGCCCCTTACCGCCATGTTTTTCCTTGCAGTGACGGGTATTGCAAAATGGCTAAATGCCCACCCATCTAAATAAGTTGCGCGGACACATAGCCAAACCTCCGACAGCCCTTGCTCCGTCAGGCTGTCAAAGGAGTCTGACCACAGCGGAGAAAGGAGTAGTCTCTGCCATCATCAAACTATGGTCCATCCGCATTTCAGTTGGGCAGGCGGATCATAGTCTTGACGGCAATGGAGTTCTCTCTCCTCCAAGAATTAAATCGGGCCCTACGTCAACATGTTGCTCCTTTGCTTTATGTATGCCAGTAATTATGGTTTTGGTACTGGGCTTTCATTTATAAATCAGTGCATTCTGAGAGCTTAAGGCCTGATTCGCAAACGGCCTCCGCACTTATGGCGGAGGCCCTGCAGTCATGGCGGGGAGCCTGCACTCATGGCGGGACCTCTGCACTGCAGTTTCTTATTGCGGAGGTCCTGCCTTAAGTGCGGGCCCCCTGCCACGGCTGCAGGGCCTCCACCTCAAGTGCGGAGGCCCTTTGTGAATTGGGCCCTTTGTCTTTATTGTTTGCTGTGCATTGAACATTAGTACTAAAGAAATGAAGCTAATTGCACTGTTGCCTATGCTTTATTATAGCAAAGAGGCAATTGAAGAGCATTGCATTGTTACATACAGATGACCATTCCAAAGGATTGGATGGGCATGGAGGCTGCAGTATTTAATCTTGGGTCACCCAGTAGAAGTGATTTCTCCACAGAGAGCTCTAGGATTGAACAGGTTTTGACACCACTCTTTGCTTTACCTTAAATTTGATTGTGTCAGCATAGCAAAGGTCTAAAACTGAGGGAGGTCAATTAAAGCAGTGCTTAATTTGAACTGGTGGTTTCAGGTGGGGCCCACCGCCACTTATTTTTGGGGATCAGCACTTATTTTTCTTCAACAGACTATGTATGTAGCATAGCAAAAGAGAGAAAAACACACCAAAGGGAATTGGTGTGGGCCGGGAAAGCAAGGCCGCACCATGGCGGACCCGTGAAGAATGCGACCCGAGGGCAGGGCCGTCTGGAGCATGAAGGCGCAGCCCGCGAAAATGAGCCGGGAGCCTGGGAAAAAGAGGGCAGGCGATTGGTCAGCGGGGTTTGAACCGCCCAATTGGAGCAAAACACCTGGGGGAAGCAGGGATAAGAAAAGGGGCAAGGGGCAGGACCTTACTAACCAGGATAAAAAGGATGAAGACAGAACAGATAGGTAATGTCCAAGGGTAGAGCGGTCAATCGAGAATTGGGTAAGAGCCTTCAGAACTTTGGGGAGTGTGTTTATAGAGAAATACTCACAGAGTGCGGCGGTACTGTTCCTCCATGAGCAAAAGGTGCATGAAGCGCAGCTGAAGTATCAAGGGGACGCTTAGCTCCGCTATGATGAAGCTTAAGGGAAAAAATGCAAACCTGGCCAGCAAGATGTAGAAGGCTTTACCAATCACATGGTAACGGCAAGGGAGGGCATAAGCTTGCGCGAACATTCCTTTCGCAATACACATAACAAAGGGCGATATGAAGGCCCCCAACTTGGGAGCAAAGCAAAAGTTGGCGCAGGGGCTGGGAATGGGAAGGGCAGGCCCACATCATGCTGGAAATATGATAAGGATGAATGCAAATGGGGGCTCGCTTGCAAATTCAGGCACGCTTGTGGTAACTGGCGGGGCCCACCCACAATTGAGTGCAGAAAGGCCAAGGGGACAGGGTAAAACAAGAACACCAAGAAGTAACAAGCCGGGTGGGGGGCAGGGAGAACAGCAAGTACCAAACCCACCGCCCCCCCCTCCCCACCCCCATTAAGTGAGAGGCATTGTTCCGGTTGCTGAACAAGTATACCAATCAAAAAGGAGGACAGTTACTAGCAAAGGGGTTCGCAGCAGGGTTCCAGATCCCATAAATAGGCCCCAGGTCAGCCAGCTTAGCCGGAATTTGAAGTCAGTGATGGAAAACCCAGAGGTAGCGAGACAGAAAATAGAGAGAGCTCCTACTAGACAGGATAGCTGGACCATTTGCAGAAACACTGTTTGACAATTTTGTGGTGTCCCCACTGGGCATAGTTCCAAAGAAGGAGGTGGAAAAATACCAGCTCATCCACCACCTGTCATACCCTCGGAGTGAGTCAGTCAACGATGGGCTGGACCCAGGGAACTGTTCTGTCTCATATACCACATTAGATGAGTCTGTGGACATAGTCAGGTCAATGGGTAAACTTGCGTTGCTAGCAAAGACAGACATCAAAGCCGCATTTCGCCTACTGCCAGTACACACTGACAGCTACCACCTGCTGGGGTTTCAACCGGACAATGCATACTACTTTGACAAATGCCTACCCATGGGGTGCGCCATCTCCTGCGCGTACATTAAGGCATTCAGCAGTTACCTCGAGTGGGAGGTAGGGTCACCACATCCAGCGGGGGGCGAATACATTACCTGGATGATTTCTTGTTTATTGGGAAGCCAGGCACCGGAGACTGCGCAGGCCGCTTGAGCAGCTTCATTGATCTGGTGCAAGAGATAGGGGTGCCACTAGCCGAGGAGAAGACAGAGGGGCCAACAACACAGCTAGCCTTTCTGAGGATTAAGCTGGATACAGTGGAAGGGGTGTGTAGGCTCCCCACAGGGAAGGTGGAAGAGCTGCGTGAGATAATACAGAGGCTCCTAAAAAAGTAGAAGGTCACACTGGGGGAGATCCAGCAATTGTTAGGGAAACTCAACTTTGCCAACCAGCAGGACTGCCTTTTGCACGGCGCCTGGCGTGGCTAACAAAGGGTTTGACAAAAAAGCATCACAGGGTGTGGCTCCTTCGGGCAGTGAAAGAAGACCTGGGACAATGAGACATTTTCCTAGCCAACTTCAAAGGGATTCTGATGTGGCACGAGCCATGGGTGACAGCCAAACAATTGGAGCTATTCACAGATGCCGCGGAAGCGAAAGCTCGAGGCAATACTGGGCACTGCGGCAGCCTGGTGGCCTGAGTCTTGGCACAAAGCGAGGGGTCACAAAAATATCACCCTGCTCAAGCTCTTTCCCATCATCGTAGCATTCACAATTTGGAAGGATAAACTCACAAACAAGCAGATCACTGTGTGGGTGGACAACCATGTGGTAGTGCAGGCATTGAACTTAGGAACAGCGAAGTGTCCAATGGTGGTGAGGCTTCTATGGCATTTGGTCGTTTGCCAATTGAGAAATAATACAGCAATTAAAGCTAGGCATGTGCCGGTTGTAAGAACTCCATAGCTGATGTGGTATCACTTTTTCAATGGCAGAGATTTCGAGAGTTGGCACCACACGTGGAGCGGATTATGATGCCTATGCCCAAGCAGATGTGGGGCTTGGTGGAGCTGACCTAAGGATGATGGTGGAGAACACACTGGCGCCCAAGACAGCAAAAATATATTGTAAGCAATGTTCCCTCTAATTTTTGTTTCTCAATGTGCGGCAGACTAAGGTCTCTGTGCGCTGCAGCCAAGGCTATGTGCGCCAAGTACCCGACCGCGCGTGTAGACCAGGGCTTTAAGTGGGATGATAAAATTAGGGGGTCTCTCAAAGGGGCGTGACCGATGCAATTAAGGGTGTGGCTTAAAAGCAATTGAGTTAAAAATCTGTGCTTAGCATAGTGTGCCACCCGACTGATATTTTGCTTCTCTGTCATTGCATTCAGAAATATATAATACAAGTAACATTACACCTACAAGAAGCCAGGACTATTGGCTTTGTCAATGGTTGTTTGTTGCATAAAGTTGTATATAATATTGAAAATGCTTCCGCTCTTTTGGTAGAGGTTGTGGCTTAATGGTCGAGCTGGCGACTTAGGAGATGGGTTTTGAGTCTCGGATCAGCTTAACATCCTGTGATTCTGGGCAAATCAATTAATCTGCCCATGCATACCAAAATAAATAAATATATAAATAAATCATGTAAAGCACTCCAATACTTTTGGATTGAGTTCGGACTATATAAAACTTGCTGCATTTCTGAAAGCATACCTCGTGTTTGTAGACTTGCTGAATTTCTTGGACAACGGCAATAGCTCTCGCATTGCAGAGACTTATTGGCTTTGCCAATGCTTGTTATACTTATTAGCACTGTCTTGGTATAGGTCGCACCCCGCTAGTACCAGTTTATCACCCAAATATAGAGATAAGCAGCCTTTGCAAGGGGCCTTCCATTGCGTGGCAACATGAGTTGCTGCGTTTTTAGTAACTTTTGAACCATTTCAGCTAAGAAACTATTTTTTTGTTAAAATCTGCAGAATATGCAGCAGATGATGGATTATGTGGCAAATGCGGTAAGTCCATAATTATGCGAAAAATGCATTTAAGGTGCTTTTTAAGCATTACTTGATGCTGAACAACTGCAATAGGCATCTTGTCAAATCAGGCATGAGATTTGCGTTGATGTAGGTTAGATTGTAGTGTTCTCATGGGAATAGTGTTTCCTGGAGAGATACGCGCTGCTTTGGAATCTTACCAACAGCAGCCACATCCCCACGTGCCTTTTGAGAAATTCAATGCACAAATACTAAATGTAACTGCAGTTCTACCTGGACATTTAAACGTACTGATATTGAATTGTGACTCCTTTTTAGGTCTCGCCTACGCAGCGCGCATGCGCTGCATAGGCAAAAAGACCTTTTGGAATCGCTTCGGCTTTTCAGCCAAAAACGTGCACGCGTTCCATTGCCTTCAATGGCAACGCGTGCACGTTTGGCGATTCACTTGCGGGAGCGAGCGGCGCCATATGGTAGCAATTATCGCTCCTGGCGCCGCTCGCTCCCGCAAGGGAAACGCTTTCACTTTTGCCGCCAGTTTTTTTTTTTACTTCAGGCGCGCACGCTTGTTTTTTAATGTTGCTTTTGGCCCGTTGCTGCTTTTGGCCCGTTGCTGCTTCTGCCCTCCGACCACCCTCTGGCAGAAACATAGCATTTGGCTGTCCCGCTTCTTTTAATTTGAATTTCTTTTTTTACCAGTTTATTTGCACAGGTGTAGTTTTCGCCCTTCCCACCCATCAGTTTGTTTTGATTGCGACACCCTCTCTAACTATTTTGGAACGGCAGTAATGGTGCAAGTGCTCGCTTCTCGTAGGCAGAGCTATGGCTGTGCCACTGCCGCTCCTCTGCTGCAGTCTGCAGCTCTCACGCCAGGGAAGGGTCCACCACATCACCGCCCGCTCTTAATTGCAGACACCAGCTGCTTCGGCCACGGGGCTTCCTCCTTCTCCCATTAAGCGGCTACACCCTACAGACGGCAACAACAGCCTGGCACCAGCGCTGATGTGTTCCCGGTTTCTCCACATTGGGTGAGTGCATTTAATAATGCTCATGTTGCTTTCACCTTCCGCCCATCACAGTTTATCATTTAGCCGGGTGCAATTTGTTTTAATTTACCCGTCCCGCCCGCTGCTTTTCATAATTTTGTTTTTGCTTTTTAACTTGTTTTAAATGAGCTATTGTACTTTCAACTAACTGCCCGGCAAGCACTTTGTCGCATGCTTATTCTAAAATAATTGTCCATTCTGGAGGAATGAAAATGACCACATGCGTTCTCGATTTATTATGCGATTTTAGTATTACTTCCGGTCTAACTTTTATTCGCATCCACTCGTAGAGCGCAAATGTGAAAAATGCAGAGGTATCAAATTAATGGTTTGGTCAGTGGTGCATGTTTCAGAGCAGTAATTGATTAGTGACTTGCAGAGAGAAAATAACCTGTCGCGGATTCCTATGTCAATGAATACGAGACTGTAAGCAGGGCCAGAGTGTTGGCCCGGGTCCCAATTAAGTGTCCCTCATTAGCAAATTAGTTAGCTAAAAAAAAAAAGTGTGACACATTTATAAATCAGGGCAGTTCTAAAATCATTAAGACCCACTACATTTTGCAAGGGACGAGAGACTACACGCATTTGTGCTTGCTGCAGGCAGTGTTTGTTGCAGTTTCAGATTGATGAGCTGGAAAAACCGCCCCGATCATAACAGGCCCACAAACAGCCCCCCAAAAAAAACATAAAAAACAGCCTTTACACTGTTCACCCATTAAGACATTTTCAGATTGCCCTATTGGCCAATCCGCTGCTATCGGTAAATTGTCTAATTAACTCTGTCTGGTTACGTTAAAAAACAGCGAGTTGTCCTTGTTACTATTCGCTCATTGCTTATGGGGAAGATTCGATTTGACTTGTTGACTGTTCCTGCACTAGTTTGTTATGTTCAACGTGTTACGGATATTTGTTCGAGTAGCTTGATTGTTTCTTGAACAAATAAAACAATGAGGCTGAACACTGGCTTATTTAGGTCATTTTCACTTGATATGAGCTGAATTTATTTCAGTTGCGGCACAGTGGTTAAACAGATTTTAAAATTCTGCACAAAATACCATTGTTGCCCCTTCATTTTCTTCATAATTTAAACCGCTTGTATATTTGGTTTCTGAAGGGTCATTTACTAGCAGTATCTGAGACCGTGGCAAAGAGCTAAAATCTCACTACCCAAATGTGCCCCGTCTTCAGCAGTGTCTATTAATGCAGTTTTCCAATTTTAATTGACAATCTGTACACAGGGGCGTAACGCAGGTCCCTTCAGCGTTAACGGGTACCCAACCTTTCAGGGGCCCCCATTCAGCCCAAAGCCAATTAATATCTGTGAGAGACTAAGGGCCCCTCTCCGGGCAGTAGCAATGTACATAAAATATGCATGTACTGTTTAGACAGATCGGAGGTGGTAAAGAGCATTATTGTTAAGAACAGCGTACAGATCAGTTAAGTAGATGGTTCAGCAGCAAGAGTAACATGTTGTTTCTTGCTAGGAAGCTCATCCACTCTCCAGGCATCCTACATATTTGTTATTTTCATAGGGGCTACCTTGTTTGATCCCTGTTGGGAGCCTAGAAAGTCTGTATCGTCTTCAATGTAAAACCTCTGACCAAACTTGTTTTTGCGGAACCTGGGGGGTGCATAAGGGAGCAAAGAGACTTGGAAGGGGCATTTTGGGCAGGTAAGATATTCACAACACTGCATCAAGAAAACAATGGGTAGGACTTACAAACCTCAATGTGTCAAACATGTTGACCCCATACTTGTTTAACTTTAAGCCATGTTGCACATCAGCTCCTGCTGCTGTGCAACGTGTAATTTTTTTTACAAACCAATATATCTCGCAAAGGCGAAACCTACTGGCTTTGCCAAAGCCTTTTGAGAATGAAATTGCATGTTTACTCGCCTGTAGTGCTGGTGTCAAGGTACTCTGTGGGAAATCTGCTTCTGTGCTGGCGATGGGCAGAATAGTACAGCAAGTTAGTCTCGGCATCGGCTCAACATCCTGTGATTCTGGGCAAGTCATGTAATCTCCCCAGTGCATTAAAAAACAAGCATTTACAATGCAATAGGTCTCGCATTTGCGAATGATTGAGCTTTTGGCATTGTAAATGACAATTCCTTTTATTTGTGTTGGGTTTCAAAACGGATAAATAAAAGGCATTGTCATTTACAACGCCAATAGCTTAAAGTCTCGCAAATGCGAGACCTATTGCATTGCAAATGCTTGTTTTAAGTGGAAGGGTATCATTGTTTTCACAAATAAGGCGTAGTTCTCCATGGACTACAAAGCTCAAAGTTTGAAAAGTTTTATGCCGAACGCTACATTTCTCGTTTTCAGCAGTTTCAAACACACACTGAGACCAGACACTGAACAGTGATAACCACGCCCATAATGTTGGCAGGGATAAAGCTTTGAAGAGAATGGCTGAAACAGTCAAATATCCAAACGAACAGTATATTTGCGGCAGCTCAAGGCAAAAGAAAAGACAACAGTCCACCAACTTTACTTAACCACACATCTGGTCGCAGATGTTTGTTATGTTCGGTCGTAGAACAATACAATATAATCAACACTGCTCCAAAAAACAATGCAAACACAAGGCGATGATGGACGTAATGTCACCAAGAGGGGACGGATAAAAACATCCAGCTTGCATTTTATATCACAGAACAGAGAAAGAGAAACCTGCATCTGGCAGTCACCTAAAGTACGCCTGTGCTAATAAAAGTAACCATTGCGACTTCCTGGTTAGACGTGTACAAAAACAATATATAACACATGAAAAAGTCATGCTTGGTTATATGGTCACAATAAGAGCTACAAAGAAGCATGTTAGGATTTCTACAAAGACGACTTCGACGATAAATAAAACATTTGTATTTTGGTGACAATTTTCCCTGCTTTGTTCACCCACCCTCCCCCATTTTGAAAGCATGTGCCGGGCTAAGAAATACCTTGGGTTCCCAGACTAACACATATCAGAAGCTGTTACCGAATATGCAATAGTTCTTTTTTATTTATATCGAACTGGAGGTTACATTTTTAAAGTAGCTTTCGAAATGTGTTTTAATGAATTAGATGTTGTTTATTCTGTGATAATTTAAAAATGTTACAAAGAAGATCCTTTCTGACAAGGATACAGTATCAAACTTTTAAGCCAAATCACATACAGTACCATTTTATTGACAATTAACATTTGTAGAACTCGGTTATGATCGCACAATTTAAAAAATAACGCCCGAGGGTGTTGGGGGATGTGCAAGCACCCATTCCCAGTTTCTTTCCCCCTCCCACCCAGACAATCAGTTTCTTTTCCCCACCCCATTCCTGTTTCAATTCCATTTCACACCGTCCCCAGCCGTGTTACTTACCTCCCATCAAGTTTAAAAGCATGAACGTGTGCTTTCAAATGATTCTGAAAGTACACATCGTGTTTGACCACTTGCTGCATTTCTTTTCTAACTAGAGCGCCGCTGTGGGGCTGATTGGTTGCCTTTTGAAAGTATTTATGTTAAATGCAGCCCTTGACGGGCACTGTGATTAACATACATACTTTAAAAAGGCAACCAATCAGCCCCGGAGCCGCGCTCTAGTTAGAAATAAAGGCGGCAAGTGCAGGAGCATTTTCTGCCTTTCGGCACACAAACGCTCTCCTGGGATGTGCTGTGTGTGCGCGCTTCACACATAGCACTGCACGCTCGGGAGGGCAGAGGTGCGCGCATGCACGGGCGCGCACCTTACAGGGAACAGTGATTGTAAGTGCTGGGAAGTCTTCCAACAGGTGACAAGCACGGTGGGGCACAATTCAGTGACGAACAAAGAAGTTACAGCATTCATACAGGGGGCGTTCAAAGAAGTGAGAAGTAAGGCGTGGGCGCAGGCGCACCTCAGTGCAATATCACACTATGCAAAGTTGGCTACAGGGGTGGACCCGGCGAGTTCATTCTACTGCAGGGCAGCTATGAAGGGTTGGGAAAGGTTGCAACTGAGGCGCTGGGATTACAGATGGGCAATTGAGTTTCCAATGCTTATAAAACTGTTGGGGGTACTCCCCAACATCTGCAGGCAGAACCACAAGGTGGTGCTGTTTATAGCGGCATTCGCCTTGGCATTTTTTGGGGCTTTCCTGGTGAGCGAGCTGGTAGCTCCCTCCAGAAGCAACTCAGGGACAGCGTGCATGCGGGGGAGGATGTCCACATGGGCGAGGGTTACATGACGGTGTACTTACGCTGATCAAAAACAGATCAAGAAGGCAAAGGGAGGAGCTCAAGGCTGGACTGCCTGGAGGAGAAGACATGCTGCCCGGTATGCCTCATACAGGATTATGTAGGGCGTGGGGCACGGGAAGGGTGACTGCTATTTATGCACCAGGATGGGTCATACTTAAGCCGCTTCCAATTTTCAACAGTGTTGAGAATGGCAATAAGCAAGGCGGGCCTGCCAGCCAAGGAGTTTGGGTCATGCTCATTTCGCATAGGGGCGGCAACCACAGCGGCGGCTGGGGGCTGAGTGAGGAGCGAATCAAGCTGATAGGTTGCAGGGCGTCAAATGCCTTCAAAGGCTACATACGGCCCACAACGAATTAATGATATTGTTTCTCCCACAGCAGCCCCCACACAGCTGGGCACAGAGTGTGGATCCTAGCACATTCTTACATTGTGAAGGCGCAACAGTGGATGGAGGCGCGCAAGGACTACAAGGGCATCTGGCTACGAAACACGACCATGACATGGCTGGGGCAGTCGGGCATGCGATGGGCGCAACTGCTACCCGCCATCCAAGAAACACTAGGGCGAGAAAAGAAGCCAGACGCAGTCCTGGTGCACCGGTGGGTAATCATCTATCAACCCTGGTGAGAAAAGACTTATTAGGGGCCATGACATCAGGGTTAACAGCAGTTGCAAGGCTGGTCCGTCCTGCGGACGTCAAATGTTCTGAGGTCATAGCACGACACGAATGGCGTGGCGCGCATGACCATGCAGCATTAGAAAGATCCAGAAGATAGCTATATATCTCACTGACAAAGATCTGCAGGGGGAACAGGTGGGGCTTTGTGAGGCACAGCCTCATCAATCTGATGACACCAGAGTACTACGAGGCTGATGGCACCCATTTGACTGAGGTGGGGATGGGCACATTACTGCTCAACTTGGTTGGGGCGCTGGAGCAGTTGGGGTTTTAATGAGCAAGCAGGGAAGAAACAAGGGTGAACTGTCAGAGGTTGGGGGACCACAGGCAGCGTGGCAGAAACAGCACAAAGTAGACAGACAAGAAAGCAGGGGCGTCGCAGCCGCAAGTTGGGAGAGGGCAAGGAGGCCACAGCAAACGGAAACGGCACAAAGTAGACAGACAAGAAAGCATACTAGCCTATGATGACGAGCCACGCAAAACAGTGTCCTTGGGATGCCTTTTGGCAGGGGCACTGGGCGAGCAGGCGAATGGCCAGCTTGGGGTCAGCCACTGACCGTCACAGCACTTGCAGCCCGGGTCGGGCCTGACAGCCACCCACTAAGACATCGGTAGCAAGGGACGCCTGGAGGCTGCAAGCGCTAGACACCAAAAGGGGGTGGTCTTTCAGGGGCTGGCTGTGCGGGAAGTGCAGGAAGGAGTTATGGACCAATGCATCTGAATGTGATAATTTTATAGATGTGATGCTGTGTTGAAATCATGGAGCGTATGGATGACCAAAAGAAATGTGATGTTTATGTGTCATGTTTTCAAATAAACTGCGGTTGTTATGCACCAGCTAAGACTCTGACTCTGATTTTCCCAAAAGGGGTAGGTATCGTGCCTGAGCAAGGCAGTGGGCGGAGGGGGGGGGTCACTCGCATGTCTGGGAGGTGTTACGAAGGAGGTACAAAAAGACAGAAACAAGCATTGAAAATGCAATAGGTCTCGCCTTTGATTAAGTTAAAGGCATTTGCTTTGCTAATGGTATTGTATAGCAAAGCAAATGGCTTTAACTTAATGAAAGGCGAGACCTATTGCATTTTTAATGCTTGTTTCATCTTGGCTGGGAGAATGATCATGTCGATGAATAACTTCTCAGGGCAGTGTACATCAAGGCAATTTGTTTGAGCCTGTCTTATGTAGATAATTAATCCATTCTCTCTCGGAGTACATTCTGGCAGGGACAGCGGGCATTGTTTCAACGTGCTCTCAGCGGGCTAGTCGGCCAGGAAGTGAGCTGCTGGAAAGACAACACTGTTTGCCAAGGACAGGCGCCTCTGGCTTCTGCAGGCCGAAACTCACACCAGCCTTCTCTGGGGCCAGGTGTAAGATTACCGCGTCATTTGCTCATGTTATGTGTCACCAAGCACTGAGAACGTCGCCTACCTCCGTAGAAGCAGCTTTTTCCCCAGCTTGTGTTATTTAAAAAAACGACCAAATGCTACTACATGCACTGCAGCTGAAAACATTACTCTCGCCTGAAGCTGTCTTTAGGTGTATTTAGAAACCCGATTGAAAGCACATCACTTAAGTATAGTGGCTGTTGCGTGAGGTGTTTTCTACAGAGCCATGCGTGCGGCATTACTTTTCTGCGCAAACAAACACCATTGTCTCTCCTATGCGGTTTAAAGGTATGTGTGATTAGTTAAGGTTAGATGTGAATACACAAAAACTGGCAAATTTCTAGGCAACTCAACTGTGTGTGTTTTGCCTGGGACTATGGTACAGGATACTGTTTGGGTCGCAGGCAGTTGGGAGTCCCGCTATAAAAGATACAGACATCATGCTTGAACTATTCAGAGTGGGCTAACAAGAGAGCAACCCCTTGTTTGCCAAGACTGCAATTACTCACTCCCAACTGTCAGTGACACATTTTGTATTTCACCCATTAGCGGGCGCCTATCTTTGCAAGTCTCTGTGTACACAGGCTCTTTTTATCAAATGTGCGGTAAAGCTGAACAAATTACATGGTTAGGGATGTGCGCTCGGAGAAAGCCTGAACTACGCGAGTTCGAGCTCCACGTAATCACAGCTGATCCCCGCAAGTTTCTGTTTACACAGGCTCTTTTTAGCAAGTGTGCGCGGTAAAGCTGAACAAATTACACGGTGAGAGATGTGCGCTTGGAGAAAAGCCTGAAGTACGCGAGGCTGCGAGCTCCACGTAATCACAGCTGATCCCCGGGAGACATGTGCGGGTGGATGGGAGAGCGGTGAGGCAGGCTGAGCACGCAACCGCTGCCAGCGCGGACCTTTACTGTGGGTAAACAAATAGCACTTAACAGGAGGCCAGCAGGCACGGCGCAAAGACTTAATTCTTACTTACTACCTTAACGTTGCGCCAGTGGTGGCCTTCCCGTTTGCGATTTCAGTAAAGGTTTCACGGACATATTTGGCACAAACGTACGCCATAAGTGCCATATTTTAAAATGTTGCACCAGTGACGAGATGCAGCGAAATAAAAAAAGTGCTTAGCGACTAATTAGGAGACACTGTCTCCAGCCGCAAGTAAAAGATCCAATCCCGGTGGGCGGGGCCAAAAGCGGACAGGGTGGCAACCAGGAGGGATTAAAATGCCTCCGGTGCAATCATTGCACTCTGTTTAACATAATTACTGACGAGAAACACGCACGCCAATGAAAATTGAAGGCGGAGCGGACACACGACTTCTGGAACCGTATTGATTCCAAGAAGACCTCGCATGGCGAGAGCAGCGCATGCGCACTGCTAACGCCAGGCAAGACCTAAAAACGTGACAAAGAGTGAAAGCAGAAACCTGAAAGACTGAGTTAAAGGGGCAGGAAGTGTTTAAAGATGGACTAAAGAGGCATGAGGTGAAAAATCAAGACTACGCAACTTTGGTGTTTAGCACGCCGACATACAGTAGCGCTGGCTGCGAGCTTCTAAGCAAAACTTTGGGCCCGGCACTTATTCTTTTGCAAATTAAGCATTGAATTGGGGGGGCGTGGCTTGGCCAGCGGCAAGATGGCCGCACTTTAGTGGGCTCTGCCGGCCGAGCTAACTATCCGACAGAATCCTGCAGACAACGACGCGTATGCTGCACAGTACCTGCTTTTCCGGCTGCAGCTTCACGTGTGGCGTCGACCTGTGCCGCTCCTGTCCCTCGGCGGCTTGTGAGGGCTGAGATCCGCCGCCCGACTGCTGCGCTGGGCCCGGATCCCGCGATCGGCGGGGCCTGGCCTCCCTGCCCTGCCGCCGGGCTTACTGCCTGGGGCTGCGGATCGCCCGTGAGGCTGCGTGGGGTCCGGACCTGCTTCGCCCGGTGAGTGCTGGTGCCGCTGGGGCTATTTGCGGCGGGGTTGGGGGCCCGCGGGCTGCACCATCCGGCCCGGGCCTCTCCGAGGTATTGGCGCTATTTTTCTTTCCTTTTGGTGCCGGCGGCGGCGGCTCTGTGTGCCCGGGCCTGGTGACGGGGGCGGCGGGTCCCCCGCGTCTCCCTGCCGTGATTGCCACGGTTTGGCTCTTCCTCCCGGCTTCCCCCCGCTGTGCAGTGCGGGGTGCCCGATCGCCGCCTGCTTTCCTGAGGCCCGCTTCTGTGACTCCTGGTGGCTGCATCGCCTCCTGCTCCTCGGGCGTGCCTGGCTCTGGGCCCTAGCTCTCGCTGCACTACATCCTGGGCTTGATCTTCTTCGGCGCGAACCGTACCTGCGCCGGCCCTGACGCCTGCACTGCGCCGGCTGTTGACTACTCCTGCCATCGCCCTCCCTTGGAGTCCTGTGGCCTGCTGTGGGGACCCTTCTCCTATCAGCTTGTGGTGGCGTGATCCTCCTGCACCTTTGCTGTGTCAGTGGGGGCCGCTTCTGCCCACTTGCTGTGCCGCTGGTCTGGTTCTTCCACCTTCTCCGACGCCCTGTCACCGCCTCACTGCTGCTCACCTGATCTGGTGGGCCTGACATTTTGCCTGGATCACTCACTGCTGTTGTGTATCTGTGAGCTGCCTGCCGTGAGCTCTGTCGCGGTTCCTGCCCTCACAGTGGTATTACTCACCTGCTTCTGCCCGCCATGGGGAAGACTGATCCTAAACAGCCCAAGATTGCCTTTGATCTGCGTAGATCGACGCGGCAGGACGGTGCGGGTTCGGATAGTGGTGACCCAGCGACTATTATGGAGGCAACTCCTGCGCGTGAAGATGACCTGATGTCAATTATGCTTGACGTCAAATCCACTGTCACGGGCATTGCGGCCTAACTCGATCAACTATCCGCTCGCCTGGACTCCGTTAAGGCTCGTGTTGACTCTCACGACACTCGTCTCCTTCATGTCGAAGCTAGGGTTTCCGACGCCGAGGACGCCGCCACTCAAGATCGGCAAAAACTATTGCAGATGGACAAAATACTCGACGTCATCCGGAATAAAAATGAAGATTTGGAGGCACGCTCCGGGAGGAGCAACCTCCGCATCACGGGAGTACCCGAATCCACCAATATCTCCCGTATGGAGGACTACGTGGAGCAGCTCATCCGGGACCTCTTTGGTGAAGTCCTCTCCTCCGTCTTTATTGTGGAACGGGCGCATCGCTCCCTTGGCCCTCGTCCTGCTCCCGGTCTACCGGCTCGCCCCATCATTGCAAAAATCCTGAACTTCAGGGACCGCGACGCCATTCTCCGTGCAGCAAGAGAAAGGGGCAAAATAACCCATCAAGGCAACACACATCTCCTTTTACCCTGACTATACCCTCGCTGTTCAGTGACTATCTTCCAACGTGACTTTCTTCCAGCAAAGCGGATCCTTCAAAAACACGACGTGGGGCGTGGCCAAGACCTTGATGGAGTAGGACGCACGCAGCTTGGGCTCCGTCCTCCGGGGTCGGCCTAGGGCTCTTTTAAGGCACTCAGAAGCACGGGGGTGCAGTTTGTGCCTCCCCCCTCGTCCTCCTGTAGCCCGCTGCTGCTCTGGGACCGAGTACGGGGGCTCAGAACATAACGACAGTCCCGAGATGGAGGAGACGGCTCGCTGACGGGACCCCGCCCGCCATCTTGTCAGGTACCGCGGAGGCGACCCCACTTACCAGGGAGCCCGGGTCCTGCCTCGCACTGAACGGCGGGGATTGCGGAGGTGCATCTCCCCGCTCCGCTGATCCCGCTCCTGACAGCGAACTGCGCTGGAGATTCTGAGCGACGCCGGGGGCATTCCGAGGCGGCGGAGGCGGTCTGCTGTGGAGACTCTGCCCGCCATTTTGCAGGAGGCTGTGAGAGGGACCTACACCCGGCGGCGAACCTGAGCGTGCGGCCCTCGCTGGGGAGCGCCCTCTTACTCTGCCATCCCCCGCTCCTGACGCCTGGCTGCATCGGAGGCCCCGGGCGGTTTTGAGGCCTGGACGGTGTCCTTCCAAGGCGGCCTGCAGAGGGTCTACTCCGGCTCTGCGACACCCCCGCATCGCCCACCGCATCGGGTGGGGGGGGAAGACAAAGACGATCGAGGTGAGGAGGGATAAGCGCTGGCCCTGGGGGTGGAGAGACACGCCGTGGGAGCGAGAGACACTTGCCTGATGCTGAGAGCGACGGGGGACCCCCCCTGAAACCCCTCACCTCAACCCACCTGGTGGGGATCCACCGCTGGTCCCCCGTTACCTGGCCGCAGACGGAGAGGTCAAGTTGATTCCTCCTGACACCCTGTTGGCACTGAGGCCTGTGACTCCTGCCTTGCTGCGCGGCGACAGCCTGCCTCACAGCACTCTTCTGGCCGAATCCTAGGAGCATCGACGGGCCTACCTTGAACGCCTCCGCACCTCCTGCTATCTGCGTTTGGGGGCCTCGCTGCCACTGGGAGAGCGACGAAGGGCCTGGACGGTGCGCAGGCTGTCGCACTACGCTTCCCTGGGACATTGAATGAGGACGACCCTTACCGTTAACCCTGCACCCCACTCTCACTCCGCGGCACCTACCTTCGCTTTGCTTCTTCTGGGACTGGGACGCTCGCAAGGCCGAGCTGCAAACCACCGTTTGGGCTGTCCGTCCCGACCTAGGTCCGGGCCCTTTTCCACGCCACACATTATTACTGCTCTCCACGGACTTCCCCTGCAGGGGGGGGGGGACGATATGCTTACAGACTGTGCACCTGAACGAACCAGACCACTTTGGCCTGGGCTTGGGGCGCCGGGTGGCCCGGACTACCATTGGGATCAGAGCGGATGCCCGTCCCGGGAGGGAGGAGGGGCACGCTCTTGCGGGTACCGCACGGCCTACCCGCCTTACCAACCATTGCACGCTAACAGTGCCGGCTCCTGACATCTCCGGTGGGGGCACTGGACCCACCCCCTACAATCATTGACTCTCTCGCCTTACTCCTTCTTGACCATCTGTTCGGTGTTACACTGGGCCCTGCCTGGCAGAGATCCGACCTGGTGGTGCTCCCCTCTGCGTCCACTGTCCCTGAGCTGTGCTGTGGTGTGGTCGGTGGGGCCTCCTGCTTGGTCGTAGGCGACAACTCAATCGGGCGGCACCTTCTCCTCTGGAGATATGACTAAACCCAAAACAGGGAAGGCCGCTGCGCAATCAACCTCTAAAGACACTTCGGTGGCAGACCTATGGAATAAACACACTCCGGCGCCCTCACAGGAAGACCTCGCAATGGACACCAAGTTGGTGGCGTCCGATAGTGCCCCTATCACGCAAACTTTCATGTCCAACTTCCTTCAAGAAATAAAATCTGAGATCTCATCTCTCAAGCTGGAGGTCAAAACATGCCTTGCGGACCTTCGGCGGGACGTCACCGACATCGGCACCAGAGTGGACGACCTGGAACGCACCCTCGACTCGCGCACGGAAGACCAGGAGGAGCTTTGGCGTAGAGTCTCCACGCTTGAAGAGCAACATATAGAACTTCAAATTAAACAGGAGGACTTAGAAAATAGGAGTCGCCGGAACAACCTCCGCATAAGGGGCGTGCCGCGGGGTGCAGAGGGGCAAGACATAATGACCTACGTCGCGGACCTCCTTCACACAGTCCGAGGGGATGATGACTCCTCTCCGCCAACTTTGGACCGCGCTCATCGGGTGGCTCCCCCGCGCGGAAACACCAACCTGGTCCCTGACATCCTGACCAGGGTCCACTTCTATGCGGAGAAAGAGGCAATCCTTCGAGCATCTTGAACGGTTGAGAAACTGATATATGAAGGACATACCATTCAAATATTCCAGGATCTGTCCCCCTTTACCCTACGCCGCCGTAGGGATTTCAAGCCAGTGACTGCTAAATTGAAAGAGTCCAATGTCAAATACCAGTGGGGCCACCCCTTTGCTTTGATTTTCCACTGGGAGGGGAAACGTAGATCCATGAGATCCCTTAAGGAAGCCCTCCAAATACTCCGCATTTCGCCTGGAACTCCGCCCTCCTCTCCCACGCGTGCCGACTCAGACTCCCGGATTTCCCTTCGCCCCGAATGGACGAGGGTGCGACCTCCTCGCACTAGATCCTCCAAGGCCAATACGACGTCCCTCCAAGATAAACAGGACATCATTCACCATTTGAAGACAGTTGAAGCCTCACAATCCTCAGCCGGGGGTGCCCCACGATCCGGTTCCCCCTCCTTTTCTGGCTCGGGCACTGGGGACTGAATCATTAACAGCTGAGATTCCCTTGCAGTGGAAGAGACTCTCCACTTTCGCCCTGCTGAACTAGACCTGATCTTTCACATGCATAATTGTCCTAGTATCTACTGATAAGAAGTTTGTTTATTTGAAATGCATGCTTCCGTGGCTAAAGGCTACTACCGAAATTACTTATCTGTTGTGACTTTCTAGCGGCACACACATCCATATCTCCCCCTACCCCTGACATGGCCCCCGGCTCCTGCCCTGCCTTGCATCCCACGAGCCTAGGTTTATGCTCAGTTGAGGAGCTTTGGAAATGTTTCTACAGAGGGCCCTGTACCCCCCCATTACTGGCAATGCGGTCCGACCACTGGAGGACGGACGCTGAACATCCCGAGCAATACCACGGCCCACCCCGCCACTTCCTTAGTCCCCAAGAGGAGTGACTTCCTCAGAGCCGCCCTGGTTCTCACCATTGGGCCGCTCCTGGACTGGAATGGCTTTTTTGGCCCAGTTGGCCTTTTTGCAGTTCGACATTCTTTGTCTTTTCTGTTTATCTCTCTCCTATACCTTTTCTTTCCTCCTTTTCTTTCCTTGGACTCTTGGGGAGAGGGTCCACATCCGCTGTAATGACCCAGCTCTCTGGCCGGACCTCCTGGGACCCTCCGGGACAGCCCCCTCCTTCCTTGTTGGGACAGACATACCCATTTCCCCTGCTTCCTACTACGATTATCACTAGCATATTGGACCCAGAATCCAGAGAGGGAGAAAAACGATG
The DNA here is from genome assembly GCA_963921515.1 of Calotriton arnoldi. Taxonomy (NCBI): domain Eukaryota; kingdom Metazoa; phylum Chordata; class Amphibia; order Caudata; family Salamandridae; genus Calotriton; species Calotriton arnoldi. The sequence continues at coordinate 420,717 of CAWUFW010013072.1, read as the reverse complement.
TCCCGCAACCCTGCACACGCGTGTTCCACCCTGCAATGACCAATGGCTCCTCTTAAGTGTATCTCCCTTAACGTTAAAGGTCTAAACACCCCAAACAAAAGGCGGCAAATTTGGCGATACCTTCTCTTGCACGACCCCGATATTATCTTTTTCCAAGAAACCCATCTTTTACGCACCGACACTTCGCGCATGTCCCATCCTAAGTTCCCTTTACAATCCTGGGCCTCTGCACACACCAAGACGGCGGGGTAGCTATTCTCTTTAAAGCAGGTCTTTCCGTGCAGATCACACACGCCACACAGGACAAGGAGGGCCGGTTCCTCAAGCTGGCGGTCACCTTGCAGGGTAAACCACTTACCTTGCTTAACGTATACGCGCCTAATCAAGCGCAGGATGCCTTTCTCCGTGACCTACTCCGGTCCCTACTCTCTCGGGAACCCGATCCCATCATTCTTGGGGGCGATCTCAATTTAGTATGGGACCCTGGCCTGGACCGCACTACCTCTACTTTCCAGGGAACCGGGGCTATGTCTGCAATACTTAAACACGACATAGAAGCTCTGGGCCTCATAGACGCTTGGCGTTATTGGGAACCGGAAACACGGGATTATACTTTTTACTCACATGTTCACTGCTCTTATTCCCGTATTGATTATTTCTTTATATCCCAATCGCTCATTCGCTCCTTGGAGTCTGCGGAGATTTCGGACATATCCATCTCCGACCATGCGCACTTAGAAATCACCCTGTCCGCTGTGGGCAGACAACCGAGCTCTGCTCCTAGATGGCGCCTTCCCTCCCATGTCCTCCGCGACCCAGTAGACGTAGCGGAACTAAGACAGGCCATACAATCCTATTTTACCACTAACGATCTTCCGGAAACTCCCATACACATTTTGTGGGACGCTTTCAAGGCCACGATCCGGGGCACCATTACTTCTATTTCTATAGCCCGCAGGCGGGAATCCCGCCTGGTGGAAGATAACCTCACTCGCGATATTAAAGAGTTAGAATGGCAAAGCCATCGGACGCCTTCCCTCCCATCGCGAAAGAGGCTTGCATCACTTCGGGGCCAGCTTAAAGTCCTTCGAGTGAATAAAGCGGAACACTCCCTTCTGGCCCTCAAACAAAAATTTTATGGAGGGAGTAATAAGGTGGGTTCCATGCTGGCGTGTCGCCTCCGCCTCCAGATTTCCCGTGGCCACATCTCTAAGATTTCCCTGCCGGGAGGAGGGTGGGCCATCTCAGAACGAGCTAAACAGGTGGAATTTAGCAGGTTTTTTTCTACCCTATATAGCAAGGGAGATACTTGCGTGGATCAGATAGATCCTTTCCTGACCACTTGCTCCTGGACGCCGATAACCTCCTTTTGTAAGCAGCAGCTAGAAGAACCCATCACGGCAACTGAACTTCAAAAAGCTTTGAAAAGCATGCCAATGGGGAAATCGCCAGGCCCCGATGGCCTAACGCTGGCATTTTATCGTCTCTTCCTTCCGGAGATCCAGGCCCCTCTGGTGCGCCTCTTTAATTCCTTTGCGGAGACCGGATCTGTAGCCCCGACGATGGCCGAGGCGGAGATCGCACTCATCCCTAAACCGGGAAAAGACCCCACCGCATGTGCCTCGTATAGGCCGATTTCCCTATTAAATGTAGATGCTAAGCTATACACCAAAATCCTAGCACAAGGTCTGGCTCCTCTTCTCCCATGCCTCATTGAGCCTGACCAGGTAGGCTTCATACAAGAGCGACAGGGTGCGGATAATATTCGCCGCGTGGCCCATCTGGTGCAAAAGGCTCGCCGCCGCCATATACCTGCCTTCCTTCTCTCCCTTGACGCCGAAAAGGCTTTGACCGGGTCGACTGGTCATTTCTCAGGGCGGTCCTCCATCGCATAGGTCTCGGACCGCTTATGATCGCCCGTATTATGGCCCCATATGCGGCGCCCACCGCACGTATCCGCATCAATGGTCTCCTGACTCCCTCCTTCTCCATTCGCAGGGGCACGCGCCAGGGGTGTCCGCTCTCACCGCTCCTTTTTGCACTCGCGGTGGAGTCTCTGGCGATTGCCATCCGGCGGTCGGAGGACATCCGGGGCATCCGAATGGGGGGGGGTCGACCACAAGATTGCCCTCTTCGCCGATGATCTCCTCCTGACGCTTACAGACCCTGCGACATCTCTCCCAGCACTCCTAGATATACTCGCCCAATTTGAGTTGGTGTCAGGCCTTAAGATCAATATCCCTAAATCACATGCACTCAACCTTAATCTCCCCCCCCAACAATTGGAGGACTTGAGGGATGTTAACCCCTTCCAATGGGCCCCACTCTCAATTCGCTACCTCGGTATTAACGTTACGGCTAACCTAGATACATGGACGCAAGCAAACTGGCCGACCTGCAGAGCTTCAATACGAGCTGAACTCCGTCGTTGGAAGTCGCTCCCCATCTCCTGGCTGGGTCGCCTTAATGCAATTAAAATGTCAATCCTCCCGAAAGTCCTGTATCTCTTTCAGGCGCTCCCACACCGATTCCCCATAGGGATATCCTCGGCCTCCAGAGGGAGATAGTCGCTTTCATCTGGGGTGGGGGAGGGTCGCGCCTCTCCGCCAGAGTTCTAATGCTGCCGCGAGACCGGGGAGGGCTGGCTTGCCCCGACCTGCTCGTCTACTACTGGGCGTCACACCTCCGCTATATATCGGAATGGTCGGTTCGTGCAAGTGAAAAACACTGGTTTCACATGGATAGGGCTGTGGCCTGCCGCCCACTGTGGGACTTGGCCTGGTTGCGGAGGAACGCCAGACATCATAGTGCCTATATCGCTACTCCCACGAGGACGGTATTGGAGATCTGGGATAGAATCGCGGTATCCCGAGGCCTTACCACATTTCCCTCCCCTCTCACACCTTTGGCGCTTAACTCGGACTTTCCCCCGGCCCTACACCCCTCATCCTTCCCGGCGTGGACGGCTGGTGAATGCCGTATCATAGAGCAATTGTTTGCGGAGGGAACTTTCAAACCATTCGATCAATGCAGGGAAGACTTTAATCTCCCCAGAACCGCGCGCCTAGAATACTTTCAAATTCGCCATTGGCTTCGTGCCCCTTCATATACAGAAGGCGCCACACGCCGGCTTACGCCCTTTGAATCACTGGTCCGCTCCTTCGATGGAACCCGAGGGCTGATCTCCCGGACTTATAAGGTTCTCCAACATTCACACGCAGTGCCTCCACGTACCTACCAACGCCAGTGGCAGCTGGACCTCGAGAATGATATCCTCCCTGATCAATGGGAACAGCTGTGGAGGGATATCCAGCGCATTTTTAAAAGCATAACGCAGCAGGAATCAGCATACAAAATCATGACTCGCTGGTACTATACACCCCTTAGACTCCAGAAGATGTTCCCTGGCTTCGCCCCTCTCTGCTGGCGCTGCCTGCCGGCCCAGGGCTCCTTCCTACACATTTGGTGGACATGTCCACTCATTCTCCCGTTCTGGAAGGAGATACTGAATCACGTTAGGGAGGTGGTGGGGTTCCCTCTACCTAACGACCCGGGGATAATCATTTTGGGTCTTCGACCAACATCTCTTAAAGCAATGACACATACGGACTGGCGCTTGATTTTCCACATGCTCGCTGCTGCAAAACAGGTCATTGCCCTACATTGGAAAAAGGCCTGCACTCCTCCACCTTCGATATGGCTCACACGTCTCTGGCATACCATGGCGATGGAACTTCTATCCCACAGATTGGCACACACTGATGCTAAATTTCAACACACCTGGCACCCCTTGGTCCTGCATCTTTCTCGGTTGGAACACGCTCGATCTGTCCCTCCCCGCTTGAGAGCCCTTCAACTCTTCGACGATCCTATACTCCCAAGAGGGGAAACTTACGAAGACGACACAGGCTGAAGTGGGAGGGACCCCTACCTCTCTTGACACCTCTTACACTAAGGTCACAAACCCATTGTACACGGGGCTCCCCCTTCCCCCCCTCTTTCCCCGAGCTACCCCCCGGCCCGGGAGATGCAGCATCGCGCCCCTCTCCCCATCTTTCTCTTCTCCTTCTCCTTTCCCTATCTCTTCATATCTGTCCCTCTTCTATCTCTGCCTGGGGGAATATTATTCCCTATATTGTTCGATTCTTTTTTCTTTCCCTCTCTCCTCTCATGCAGGCCAGCAGTCCTGAAGCTTTTTAGGACGCTTAGTCACAAACACCATGGGCACCATTGGGTTCCGGTGGCTCCAGAATAGGCGAAAATGGTTGACATACGCTACGCCTGGGCGAGCTCCTAGCGAGAAACTGCATCTTATCCGGGTCTCCAGGCCCATGTGCAGTTGTGGCGACCTCAACGGGTACCCTGAGGAGCGCCCAACAAGATACCTGGCCGCATCACCCACGCCTGATACACCAGGGCCTCCTGAGCACGATACTTGAAACCACCCGGCACACCTTATTACCCGAGATCTCCCTGGCTCTGCAACAATGAACGCTCGGCTAACACAACCATAGACGTCCTCATAGCGTATTTTGTCTGATTCTCACTGCCATTAGGGCAATGATCGCGCACTCCTGGTCCGACGCCTGTTGTGCCAGATGTGCCTAATCCCTGGCCATACACTCTTTTGTCAGGCCCTGTACATTGACCGTTGTAGCTTGCCTATCCTGGGCCATCGGCGTACATGATGCCACCTGCCTCCAATGTGATGCCTTACAATGCCTACTGTTTGGTAACTGCTGTGTTGAATTTTCTCTTGTTATGCATAAAATCAATAAAAGAGATTTAAACAAAAAACAAAACACGACGTCTCTTACTCATTGGCCTACCCGGCGAAGCTGCGGGTCCGGCAAGGCACAAAAACGCTTGTTTTTCCAGATCATAGAGACGCCCTCGCCTTTGCAAAGAAACTCGATAAATCACCTCGCTCCTCGCCTACTGGCTCTCAGGCCGCTGTGGCTGGCCACCTAAGTGACAATGATTGACTGGCTGAGTTTTAACTGCTAATTATTCTTGACCTGTGCCATTGTACTTCTGTTTGTGTTACTCTGGCTTCTCCTGTTGCTGCAGCCTGTCAAGCCCGGTCGATTCCTATTATCATACTGGGTCTCCTGTTGTTATTGCAATTGAATCCATCTGATCGTTGTCTGACTTGTGTGTAGCTCGGCCACCCTGCTTCACTGCAGGGGTGTATGCTGAGCTCTGCCATGCCCCCACGGGATAATTCCCTTGCCTGTCACAGTTTTCCCCCTTCCAAGTTATGGGCTCCTGGGGTGGGAACGGGTGGTATCTCAGCCTGATTGGGGGGTTGGAGTGGGTGTGGGGGGGGTGGTTCTTTCGGTATTGTTTTTGGGGATAGGGTGGTGGGGTGGCTGGGTTAGGGGGTTTTGGGGCCTGTGGCCTCCTATTGGGGCTCTGCTGTTTGTTTTGACAATGTCTCTTGCTCTCGGCTCTTGTTTGAAACGTAGCCGTCACTGTGTTCTTTCGCTGTCCGCACAAGATGGCCTCATTTCAGTGTTGTTCCCTGCAATGCTATTGTTCACCGCTTGGCTGGGTGTTGCACTGCCCCTTCGCTGGCTTTGGTCCACCGCCCAACATTTGTTATGTTATGCTATGCTGCGCTGTTTTACGCACGTTCCTACACTCTCACTCTTGCGCACGATGTCTAAGGTCGACTTCACTCACACGTTTGGGGCTCGTTGTTCCCCCTTGCAAGCCGGCGCTACAGCTTGGCAGACTATCGTCCTCCCTTTTGCACCTCTGTTGTTATTGTTCTCTGCACCTGTTCCTCATAGGTTTTGCACCATCATGTGCACCTGCACGCGGCCATTGGCCATTCTCACCACACTCCACACTGAGATAGCATGACAGACATTAATTTCTGGACGTGGAACATCCGCGGCCTTAACGACTATCACAAGGCTCGACTGGTGCACGCACACCTCATTCGCCACAACGTGGACATTTGTCTGCTGCAGGAAACCCACCTGCTCCCAGCATCTGCTGCCAGACTTTGTTCCCGACACTGGGGAGAATCACATTCCTCTTTTTATTCCAACTACTCCCGGGGGGTCTCTATCCTAATCCGCAGGGGACTCCCATGGCACACTTCCCAGGTAATCACGGACCCTGCTGGGCGTTTCGTTATCCTTCACGGCTCACTTCAGGGCCATCCCCTGACGATAGCTGCATTATATGGTCCCAATGTTGACGACCCAGACTTCTTCACTCAGATATGGCATCACATCTCCTCCCTTGGTCCTGCTGCGCTCCTCTGGGGTGGGGACTTCAATGTCACATTGTCTGCGGAGTTGGATCGCTCTGGCCCCCACGCTTCTCACCCACGTGCCACGGCGCTCCTTAGCTCTATTCTCACAGAGAACTCGTTGTATGACGCCTGGCGCCACTTGCACCCTGCAGCTCGTGAGGGCACGTGTGTCACTGGCACCCGTGGCTGTTGGTCCCGTCTGGATCTTTGGGTCACCTCTCCTGACGTTCTCTCCTGGCTCACTTCTGTCGACCACATGGCGCGTACCCTCTCAGACCACGCGCCAGTCCGGCTAAGCCTTAGACTACCCCACTCTCCTCGGCGCGCATTCTCTTGGCGGCTTCCATCTAACGCTCTACGCGACACTGTATTCTGTGACGAGATCCGGACCGCGATCACTAATTATTTCGAGCTCAATGAGGGTACTGTGGACTCTCCCTCCACTCTTTGGGAGGGGTTCAAAGTTGTCATCCGCGGTGAGTGTATCTCTAGGCAATCTGGGGTCTTACGCTCCATTCGTGGTGCTCTTGGCAAACTGGAAGCAGAAATTAAATCCTTGGATTCCTCCCACGCGCTTGATCCCAACCCGGACACACTCGCTCGTCTTCGCGAGAAACACACCGAATTCGCCGCGGAGGCCAACAGAGAGCTCTCCTTTTTGGGCAGAGAGGCTCGGGCACGCCGCTTTGGCGAGGGGGACCGGCCCGGTAAAACTTTGGCCGCCCTCCTTCGTCCACCGCGAGCCGCATCTTATATAACAGCGCTTCAGGATGGCGGCCCAGCTCGGACCACCTCCGCTGAAGAGATTAAGACGAGATTTCTACACGCAACTTTACACCTCCGGGTCTATTCCCCCGCGCGAGGTCATCGACCAGTACTTCGATTCCCTCGAACTGCTATGGCTCGAGCACCATCACCGGGAATACCTGGACGAACCTTTCTCTAAAGAGGAGATACTCGCTGCCATAAATGGTATGCCTGGTGACAAGGCCCCTGGTCTGGACGGCCTGCCCGCCTCCTTCTACAAGGCTTTTGCCCCGCTACTTGTTCCACATCTGGCTGCCATGTATAACGACTCTTTCGAGAGCGGTCACTTCCCGCCCTCACTTCGCGAGGCTATGCTAACTCTTCTGCTCAAGCCGGATAAGTCCCCCGATCTTCGGGATTCTTATCGCCCTCTGTCCCTCATCAATATGGACAATAAAATCTTTGCCAAGTTACTTGCTTCACGTCTTCTCCCTCTCATGCCGCATATTGCCCGCCCGGATCAGTCCGGCTTAATTCCTGGTCGCGCAACATCCCATTATCTACGGACTATTTTTTCGGTCCTTCATCAGATTAATCCAACGCTCTCTGCTGTGGCCGCCTTGCTTGACGCCACCAAGGCGTTTGACACCCTGGAATGGCCCTTCCTCATCCCCCTTCTTTCACGTCTAGGCTTCAGTCCAGTCTTTATTCGAAAGATCTCGCTCCTATACACTCTCCCTACAGCCCGTCTTCGGATCAACGGCCTCATTACGGATCCCATCCCTATCAGACATGGGACCCGTCAGGGGTGCCCGCTTTCGCCTATGCTCTTCGTCATCGCTATGGAGCCACTGGCGGCTAGACTCCGTCAACACCATACACAGAAGGGCATCGGGTTCGCGGCCCGCGCCCTCTTGGTTTCTATGTATGCGGACGACGTCACTCTTTATGCCGCATCTTATATAACAGCGCTTCAGGATGGTGGCCCAGCTCGGACCACCTCCGCTGAAGAGATTAAGACGAGATTTATAGATTTCTACACGCAACTTTACACCTCCGGGTCTATTCCCCCGCGCGAGGTCATCGACCAGTACTTCGATTCCCTCGAACTGCTATGGCTCGAGCACCATCACCGGGAATACCTGGACGAACCTTTCTCTAAAGAGGAGATACTCGCTGCCATAAATGGTATGCCTGGTGACAAGGCCCCTGGTCTGGACAGCCTGCCCGCCTCCTTCTACAAGGCTTTCACCCCGCTACTTGTGCCACATCTGGCTGCCATGTATAACGACTCTTTCGAGAGCGGTCACTTCCCGCCCTCACTTCGCGAGGCTATGCTAACTCTTCTGCTCAAGCCGGATAAGTCCCCCGATCTTCGGGATTCTTATCGCCCTCTGTCCCTCATCAATATGGACAATAAAATCTTTGCCAAGTTACTTGCTTCACGTCTTCTCCCTCTCATGCTGCATATTGCCCGCCCGGATCAGTCCGGCTTCATTCCTGGTCGCGCAACATCCCATTATCTACGGACTATTTTTTCGGTCCTTCATCAGATTAATCCAACGCTCCCTGCTGTGGTCGCCTTGCTTGACGCCACCAAGGCGTTTGACACCCTGGAATGGCCCTTCCTCTTCCCCCTTCTTTCACGTCTAGGCTTCAGTCCAGTCTTTATTCTAAAGATCTCGCTCCTGTACACTCTCCCTACAGCCCGTCTTCGGATAAACGGCCTCATTACGGATCCCATCCCTATCAAACGTGGGACCCGTCAGGGGTGCCCGCTTTCGCCTATGCTCTTCGCCATCGCTATGGAGCCACTGGCGGCTAGACTCCGTCAACACCATACACAGAAGGGCATCGGGTTCGCGGCCCGCGCCCTCTTGGTTTCTATGTATGCGGACGACGTCACTCTTTATGTCCGCAACCCCCAGGAAAATCTTAGTCCCCTGGTGCGCGAGATCATCAGGTTCGGCGGCTATTCAGGTGTTCAGGTGAACTGGAATAAATCGGTACTCTTTCCACTCACTGATCCTACTACACGCGTTACCCCGGACTACCCCTTCGTGTGGGCGAACGGCCCCACTCGTTATTTGGGAGTCTGTCTGAGCAGAGACGCGGACGGACTTTGGCGAGCTAACTTCGGTCGCGCGGTGGACTGGCTTGAGTCGAAGATCCCTATATGGAGCCGACTGCCCTTGTCGTTGGCCGGTCGGGTGGCTATCGTCAAAATGGTAGTTTTTCCGAAATTTTTATACCTATTCCTAAACGTACCTCTCCCTCTCACTGCCCACTTCTTTTGCAGGGTCCGCTCACTGCTCATCTCTCTCATCTGGGCTGGCAAACAGCCTAGGATCGCTTATGATACTCTCACACTCCCGATGGAGTGTGGCGGCCTCGGCGCCCCTAACATTAAACTCTACGCATTGTGTGCCCAGGCCAGCTTCTTGCATTATTGGCTTCACCCCACTCCTTTCCAACCGCACGTGGCGGTCGAGGCCGATCTCGCTGCCCCATGGCCACTCACGACGGCCCTGTTTGCCCCGGCCAGACTCTGGCGCTCTGAGATAAACACGGTCGAGACTTTGCGCTGGGCTTGGGAGGGCCTCCGCCGCCTATCCGATGTTTCCATGCTCTCAGCAGCAACTATGCCAATCGTTCGGCATCCAGCTTTCCCTCCCCTACAGCCCTCTGGTATGGCTAAATGTGCTGCCTGTTTAGGGTTGGCCACAGTTGCGGATCTCTACCCGGGGAATACTTTTTACTCTCTCGCGGACAATTCCGGTCCTATGGATACTTTACTTTTCTATCAGCTCCGTGCAATCTGTAGGAGTTGCATCCCACGTTTCCCCAGCCTCCTCCCTCGATGGGCACGCTGGATTTTCTGTACTCATCTCCTTCTCCTCGGAAGTTGGTAACCAAACTTTACGCTCTCACACTGACGGCCTCATCCATCTTCACAGACCGCGCCCGTGCGGCATGGAGTGCGGACCTTGGTATCGACATCACACAGGCTGACTGGCTTTACTGTTGCAAACAGACAAAGTGTCTGTCCCCAAACTACCGCCTGCGCCTTATTCATTTTAAATACTTACACAGGCTATATCGCACTCCTGTCCAGCTGCACAAGCTGGGACTCATTCCAAGTGATAGTTGCATGCGCTGCTCTGCACCTGCAGCGGACTTCTCACACCTTGCCTGGCTATGCCCTAGGGTCTCTGCTTATTGGCGTGAGGTCTGCACAGCCATTTCAGAGATCACCTCCTCGCCAGTTCAGCCTACTCCCTCGCTTTGCCTATTAGGATTCGTCAAATTCTGCCCGGACGCGTCGCGCCGTCTTATTGCCATGCTGCTTGTCCTCGCGCGGCGTAGGGTCTCCATGTGCTGGGGACGCAGACCCGCACCACAGTTCGCTCAGTGGCTCGAGGATGCTTCGCGTTGCCAGACCATATTGTCGGAATTCTGGGACCTCATGCCAGCTAGATCTCGCCCACTCGATATCTGGGGCCCCCTAGTGTCATATCTCCTAACTCGCACTCCCCCGGGTTCGGTTGCTTCTCCTGCGCTCCCCACCGGCTCTCCGCACGTGGCGGCCGCCGAGGCGGGCCAATAATCGGCCTCCCCCCGCCCCTTCTCCTCTTCAGCTGGGCCTGCCCTCCCCTCTAGAGATTGTGTGCCCCCTGTCAATTGCTGTCACTGGTTAGTCGGGGCAAAAATGTCTGCCATGTTGCTGCTCTCTGGTGTTATGTGCAATGAATCTTTACTGTAACCATAATTGTGTCCTATGTATACGGTGCTTTGACTCAATTCCGGAATGTAATCTGTCTATTCGATTTGATCAATGAAGGTTTTTTGAAAAATTTAAAAAAAAAAAAAAAAAAAGCACTGAATTAAAGTCAAGCAGACAGCTCGCCTATAGGCCAGGTCAGCAAACGCTGTGTCGCTGCTTCCCTGACAGAGGACTACCCGCCCAATTTAGAGATCTCTCGCCTCTCTGACAGGGGTCTCTAAAACCTCCAGGGCAGACACTGGTGATATGAAGGCAAAGCAACCTGTCAAGCAAACACCATGTTCGTTTGTCTCATTGGCAAATTTGTTGTTTTTGAAAAACAAACTCTCAAAGCAGAAGTTTCTTTTGAAAAGCAAAAAAATGCCCCTACTTATCCTGGGGTCCTGAGCTGGGAAACCTAGTGGCATTCGACCTGCCCTAAATAAGGTGTGGCTGGGGTTATTCTGGCCCATGTGAGAGGTTTCAGACAGGGGAGCCAGTTGAGCCTCCGCAGTCAGAAGCCCTGCGGTTTCTCATCTCTAGGTGGAGCAGGAATCTGGGAGTTTGTCGGATGGGACATCCACCATTTATTAGCAAATGCCGCATATCCATCAAACTCTAAAAGGGCCCTCTAAGTCGACATGAGGCCTGCATTAACCCATTCAGCATCCATGTATCTGTACATCCCTTTCTGCTCATCCCCCTGCCCTGTGTACCTGCTTGAGTGCTGTTTGTCTGTAGCTGTGTTGTTTAAGACTGCATGTTTTTATGTCTGTTGCCTGTGTGTCAGCCTCTCTGTGTTGTCTTGGGCTGTATGGGTTTCTGACCAGTCTGACTTTGCCTGCAATTTTCCTCTCACTCTCCACTCCTGCTCCTTGATTCCTACTTCCCTACACTTGTGCTTGCTTCTTCCTTCTACTGGTGCGTATTTTTCCCCTTTATCTTCCCTGCGATCTGATTACTAACGCTGGCTATGGATTACCTTTCTATTGTGGGAAATCTCATTACATTTATCATGCTCCTTTCTCATTCCTGTTGTTGTGTAATCTAATTGGCTCTCCTGCCACGTCGAGCAGGTTAAGGTAGCAAAAAGCACTATACGAGCAACCAATATAACATGCCTATTGTATCTGTGTTTGTGTGCATGGGTGTCTGTTTTTCTCGAATTTGTGTGTCGGTAGGTGTGTTAATCATTGTGACCTTGCATCTCTGTAAATATATTGCTTTGCCTCTATATGTGCACGCATGATTCTGAGTCTCGCAGTAACTTTGCATTGGATTTATGCAGCTGTCAGGGCATTTCACAAACCTTATGCAGCTCACATGATCAGGAGGTTCACCCTGCAAAAGGCCTCAATGAGATCTATGTTGACACTTTAGGGTTTCACCTGGGCCTGAAGGCATCCTCTGTTTTTGAGAACCTCTTACGGTGCCTTGTGACATCAATCAATCAATCAGAGACCAGGTCTTTGCCGTGATGTAGGAGTAGACTCTTCCACCGGCCCTGGCTCTGCGGATGTGCGGGGTTTCAGCGAGGGCGAGGTCAGCGGAGCGGAGGTTTCTCTTGTTTACGTGGAAGGAGACTCTTTTGTTGAGGTATTGGGGTCCGGTGTTGTGGAGGGACTTGTAGGCATGAGTGAGTAGCTTGAAGGTTACTCTCTTCTCGAGGGGGAACCAGTGGAGGTCTCGTAGGTGCTGGGTGATGTGGTCGTGTCGAGGGATGCCGAGGACGAGTCTGGCAGCGGTGTTCTGGATGGTCTGGAGTTTTCGGAGCAGGGATTTGTTGATTCCGGCATAGAGGGCATTTCCGTAGTCCAGTCTGCTGGTTATGAGAGCTTGGGTGACGGTCTTTCTGGATTCGGGGGGGATCCATTTGAAGGTCTTGTGGAGGATGTTGAAGCATGTGGAGGAGACGGCGTTGATCTGTCAGGTCATGATGAGAGAGGAGTCGAGTATGATGCCGAGGTTGTGGGTGTGGTCCGTGGGTGTAGGGGGGTTGCCGAAAGCGGTGGGCCACCAGGTGTTGTCCCATGCGGAGGGGGTGGGTCCGAGGATGAGGACTTCGGTCTTCTCCGACCTGAGCATCAGCCAGCTGCTGCTCATCCAGGATGCAACGTCTTTCCTTCCTTCCTGGAAGCTGAGTCTGGTGGTGTCGGGTTCCTTCATGAGAGAGAGAATGAGCTGGGTGTCGTCGGCGTAGGATACTATGCTGAGTCCATGCTGTCTGACGATGGCGGCGAGGGGGGCCATGTAGATGTTGAAGAGCGTGGGGTTGAGGGATGATCCTTGGGGTACTTTGCAGCTGATCTCTGTGGGTTCGGAGAGGAAAGTCGGGAGTCTGATTCTTTGGGTTCGGCCGGTGAGGAAAGAGCAGATCCAGTCGAGGGCGGTTCCATGTATGCCGGCGTCGTGAAGTCTGGTGGTGAGAGTGCGGTGGGAGACGGTGTGGAATGCTGCGGAGAGGTCTAGTAAGATGAGGACCGCTGCGTGGCCCTGGTCAAGGAGAGTGCGGATGTCATCTGTGGCGGCGAGGAGTGCTGTCTCGGTGCTGTGTTTGCCATGGAATCCAGATTGGGAAGAGTCGAGGATGGAGTTGGCTTCGATGAAGTTCGTGAGCTGGATGTTGACGATCTTCTCGGTGACTTTAGCCGCGAAGGGGAGGAGAGAGATGGGTCTGTAGTTTTTGAGGTTTGTCGGGTCCGCGGAGGGCTTCTTGAGGAGGGGCTTGACTTCTGCGCATTTCCAGTAATCGGGGAATGTGCCGGATTAAAGGAGGCGTTGATGGTGCATCGTAGCTCGGGTGCTATCGCGGCTCTGTGGAAGATGTGTGGCGGGCAGGGGTCTGTGGGGGCTCCTAAGTGAATGCTCTTCATGGTCATGTTGGTGTCTTCGGTGGTGACCGGGGTCCAGGCGGAGATGGTAGGCGGCTGGCGTTGCTGGAGGCAGGTGTGGTTTCGGTGTCTGGAGTCTGTTCGTTGAAGTTGTTGTAGAGGGACTTGATCTTGAGATGGAAGCAGGAGCCAAGTTTGTTGCAGAGGTCCTGGGAAGGTGTGACGTCTGAGGCTTCGCTGGGGGGTTTAGTGAATTCCTGTATGATGCTGAAGAGTTCCTTCGAGTTGCTGGCATCTGTACTTGAATGCTAATCCTAGCTGCTCCTACTCCATTTCGTCATGCTATGCCTTGTGTTGCTACAAGTGAGACAGTGGAATGCACCTGCGCTCTCATTTGCATTCTGTCGTGCTCCTCTGCAGTGCTCGCCCATGACTGGGAGTCATCACGAGGAGTGTCTGTCCTTCAGCAGCCCCTAGTGAGGCATGACCTGGAAGAGACGGCAGCACCCGGTGTGGTTTGCCACCTAATCATGCAGTTGAGTAGTGTAGAGCCCAGCTGCCAAAATACATCGAGTGCCTGTGGGTGAGCTAAGGTGTGGACCTGTGCAGAGCAACGCTAAGACGGGGGATTTATAAGTCGTGAGATGGTGTGGCCCCATGGTGGGGACGGACGAAGGGCACTAGTGTGGTATAGGTGTAGATGCCTCCACCTCCGTGGGCATAACCTTCCCCTCATAAGACTCACAGGGCTCTGGTTCTAAAAATTGCACTCTTGAGCAGTCATACCAAGAAGATTTTTAAGGGTAATTCGGAAGCTGATGGCCACATTGCCCAATGTCCTAGGTGAACCATTTTTGCATCCAGCAAGTTGGGGTGATCACTCCCTGCAGCTCACTCTTGTATCTAAATCTAGGAGGATTACAGATTTCTTCTGTTCAATGCAACCATGTACACCAAAACAACCATCCTGCATGGCCATACCTCGCCTCTGCAATAGTCACGGCACATACCCCTAACCAGTATTAAAATGACAAATAGTGCAAAGTCTGAATCGTGCTCGAGTGGTGGCGAAGCTAAGCTTAATGAACGCAGTGCAAATGTAGAGAATGTTTTGCCAGAGTCACCTCATATAGCTTCATATTCAGTTGGCCCACGAAGCACCATCCAGCACTCCCACTGGTCTGACCCAGCCAGCAAGTTCCACTTTCATCACCGGTTACACTCTTCCTCATGTCACAGGTAAACTAAGAAAGGCAACATTTTTTATTTATTTATTTACGTACTCAGTGAATCGACAGAGACACTGAAATCGCAAACAGAATACATCAGCCTAAAACTAAAGTTGAGGAACCATTTAAAACATACCATTAAACATCCTCCACTCAACCCCTCCTAAAATTGTTACTGGATAAAAGAACATCATTAAACATTTAAATGTACAGATGGATAGTCTGATATAGTTGAAAAATATTGCACAGACACAAACACTCTCTAGTAGATTGCCCATAGCTGATTTCAACAAAGTACAAAGACCCCCTTTAGCATGCCCCTTTGATGAGGGAATCGCAGGGACTGAAAAGACCTTAACATCTTTCATTTCAAACTCTTTACAAGACCACGTTTCCTGCAAACTTACCACCATACATGAATCAAAAAAGAGAAGTAGAGTTAGGAAATGCAAACAGGTTTTTTAGACCAGCAATATTCCAACTGCAAAGTGACTGAGAGTTAATCTTAACATCAGGTTGAATTCAGAACCTTAGGGAGCCAAGACCAAGGGGCATCAGCTCCTACATTTCCAAAAGTCAATGACAGAGACTTTTCATAAACTTCTCTATCGCCATGTAGCTGAGAAGCCATTACATTTTCAGCCTCCACTTTGATATGTAGTGGTATACATAATGAGCCAGAAGCCTTTGCTCTATATCTATTGCTGTGTGTGATGGATTATAATAATCTACCACTAAGTCAATGCTCATTTTGTAAAAAGCTTCCCTAAATTTTAAGATTTGTTCTACAACTATATTTGAGAAAAAGAAAGCAGTAGATTCACAATGAACCTGACTATTTATGCGCCTTGAAGAAATTTTAACCCAATCTATATTACTAGAGGAAATTAGTCTAAGATCGTAAATGTTATAAAACAATTTTAAAATATTATGTCTATTCAAAACAATATCCTCCTCAAACAGAGGAAAAAGATCTTAGAAAATAATAAAAAGCTAAGACTGATAAACGGCAGAGTGATTCAGACTCATAGCTCTGTCATTCATGATTCCAAGTTCTTCTGTACCCTGACAGATGATGGCAAAAAAGGCTTTGCTGTCGGATTCAAAATGTGATTTTCTTTAGAAACAAAGCAATTAGAAGCAGGAATCGGATCACCATGTGATGAGGAGATCTTCTCACAGTGAGAAGAGAGAACCAGTGGAGCTGACTTAACATGTCAAGGCAGATTCACAGAATTGTCCAAAGTTATTACTGTAGGATCCACCTGCGTATTTGCATTGCCTACAGCTACTTGTAAGCATTTCTGAAATCTAAGTTTCTGTGGTGTTTTTTTTTTTATTCTTCGAAGTTTAGAATCCTTTTTCCTAATATGATTAATAGGCTTAATTGTATCCTTGGACTGATGTGAGCTCCTTGTCTTAGATCCCATAGAGCTTGATAAAATGGAAATGCAATCAGATATTTCAATTACATCCTGGCAATCTTTAGATTTTAAGGCAACCTCTAAATCAGAGTTTAAATAATTCTTCTCCTGTAGCAGATTACAAGGTGAGAAATCCTCTACCTTTGCAGCTGCTTTAAGGCAGACTTGGCTGGTGTGGACGTCATAACTAGTGTTACCAGTAAGCTTTTCTCCTGACGTAATGTTGGCCTCAGCTGGAATCTCATTACAAACCTTATTACCTACATCTGTGGTTAGGGTACAAGAGAAAGAGTTGACAATGTTTGCGCTTGTACTATGAGTTGTTTATTGTTTACTTAAATATATCTTTATTGCCATTTTAAAAAAAAATTATAAACGCTTTATTTTACAGGTACAGACAATCACATGGCATATGCAATATTTTCAGTGACATATGTATTATACCAATTACATATCAACGATGTTCAGTTACTTTTCGTAGACAGTGGTGTATCTAAAAGGCAGTGGTTCTCTTACACCTGAGTCTGTACGTTATATTATGTGTACTCAAGGGAGTTACTCGTGCCGATCTGCAAAGGCATACTTTTATTTTCAATAAACTAGTCACATCTAACAAATTGTAATAGCAATTTTGGTGATGTGTCTCCCAGTGTCTCCCTACCCTGTGGCCATCCTATATGTGCTTGTCTGGGGATATGGGGTTAGTCTAGCTTGAAATTCCTGTCTAGTGAGGGTGTTATTGGTGTGCCCAGGGGATGGGGGGGAGGCCAATCCAGTGAGGGGGATCTCAACACAGTTCAATCCTGCTCGTCTGCTGATCCTGCTGACCCAGATCTATCTTCCCGTTGCTCCACTATCTCTTCCTCTCCTTCTTCTTCATCAGGTTCATGTTTTGTCACCCACTCTCTCAGGACCTCCGTCCAGAGTTCTGCTAGCGGGCGCCTACGAATCCTCCTTGCATCCTCCTTCAGTAGTGCTCTCTGTTCTGCTTAAGCCCAAATGTCAACACTATTCTCCCTTGTCTCTATGCGTGGATTCATGTGTGTTTTCCAGTGTTGGGCTATCTGTCTTCTCGCTAGGACCAATGCCTGGTCAATGAATCTATTGCCTATTTTTCTAGCTTTCGGTTTGGGGAACAAGCCAAGTAAGCCGACCTCAATTGTGTTCGGGAGAGTGCGCACCAAGGTTTTCTTTATCACAGATAGCACCTTTTCCCAGAATTCTCTCAGGTTTACACATTCCCAAGTCATGTGAGGAAACCCTACATTCACCACTCCGCAACTTGGGCAACACTGTGTTGTGTCGCCTCTTATGATGTTCAGTCTATGGGGCGTCATGTATGCCATGTGCACACAATTGAACTGTATTGCCTCAAAGTTGGAATTTCTGGATACCCGTCTGGGGTTACCTAGTGCCCTGCTCCATTCTTTGTCCGTTCACTCTCTCCCTATAATCTCATCCCATTTCCTACAGGTGCGGTCTAGTGGTTTCTTAAACTGCTTCTAGCAGGGCACTATATAGCCATTTGATCAAGTGTCTAGCCGCCCCTAAGGATAATAATGTCTGGAGCACCGCATGTGTTTGCGGTTCCTGTGAATTACTGTGCTATAAGTCCCCAAATGTCCTGGTTAGTGAATAGTACATCAAAAATTGCCCGTGTGAGAGATCAGTTTGCAACATAAGGTCGTCTATGGGTATTAATGCCCCCATATGGAAGCAATGTCCCACAGTATTTATTCCTGCTGCCGTCCATTCTGAAAGCTGGTGTCTCGTGTATAAGGTAATAGGGTCCCCATATGGAATCCCCACTAGCGGTATCTCGGGTGTTCGTGCGTCGGTGACACCTCTTCCAACAGTATAATGTCGCTTGAAAGAGCACATTCGATTTGGGTACAGTCGGCGCTGGGTGCAGCAGTTTGGCCACCAGCCAGCTTTGGCTGTTTCTCCATCCTTCCTCTTCTAGTAATTCCAGGTTTCTACCGTCTACCCACTGGGCTTGCCACTGGAGTTGGGCCACCAGATAGTACAGATCAAAGTCTGGGGCACCTAGTCCCCCCTCATCTGGTGTTCATTGTAATATCTTCAGAGATACTTTGTTCCGCCCTCCACCCCATACTAGTTTGTGGAGGGTCTGATTTAGGACCACGAAGGAGTAACTATCACCGGCAAGTTCACAAAGTGGTATAATAATCTGGGAAGCATAATCATTTTCGAGAGAGCTATACGGGCCATCAAAGGTAGCTTAAGTGAGCGCCAGAACTGCACACACATTTTTAAAGACCTTAAAACCGGATTAAAGTTGCTCTCTCTTAGGTCTGCTAGCTTATGGAATATTTGAATACCGAGGTATTTAAAGGCGCGAAAGGACCATGTCAGACCCACGGGAAGGTCCGCCGGGGGAGTGCCCTCATTCTTTAATGGAAATGCGTGTGTCTTAACCTTGTTAAGTTTAAGTCCCGCCAGGATTGCATAGGTATCCAGTATACCTAGTGCCTGTTCTGCTCCCGACCTCCGTCTATTAGATATAATAATAAGTCATCGACATAAAGTGAAATTACATGGGAGCTACTCCCCAGGTGTATGCCCAGGTTATGGCTCTGTTGTCTGAAGGCGATAGCGAGCGGCTCTATTGCAATCACAAATAGTAACGAGGACAGTGGGTAGCCCTGTCTGGTGCCTCTATATATGTTATACGCTTCCGACACAACCCCATTGGCTTTAACCCACGCCGTTGGGTGCGTGTATAATATTTTCACCCATTTCATCCACCTTTCACCCAGCCCAATCCTTTCCATCGTGGCTTTTAGAAAGTCCCAACGTACCGAATCGAACGCCTTTTCCAAATCTACCGACAGAATAAGGGCCTCCGGATAATGTTTCCTTTCAGGGTGGTGCATGACATGGAAAAGCCTCCGCAAATTCCCAGACGTGGACCTGGTTGGTCTTTATGGATCAAGCCAGTCATAAGTGGCAGTATTGTGGCTGCTAGGATTTTCCTCAAAATTTTAAAATCAACATTTAGCATCGATAAGGGCCAGTTGTCAGACGTGCGCGGGTTCGCCGTCTTGACTTTCGGATGTGGGACAACCAGCGCATCTCTGGTTGAGGAAGGCAGTTCCCCTCTTTCCCATGTTTCCTCATTCATCGCCTCTAACTTTGGTGCCAGTGTCTGTGTATAAGTCTAATAAAATTCCACCGGTATGCCGTCTGGGCTCGGTGTCTTCCCTTTAGCCATTTCTTTAAGCGCAGCACTGATTTCCATCTCAGTCACCGCCTCCCCAAGGTGTTCCCGTCTATCCGGCTCTAAGGTTTGCAGGGGGAGAGATGCCAGGTATTCACCTAACATCTCCTGTCTCAGCGGCCTCGGTTCACTATAGAGTGTTATATAATAAGCTCTAAATGCATTATTTATGTCTTTAGTCCCATATATTATCTAATCATCTCCCAATTGAATTTGAGAGATGGGGGATCCCTTATTTTCAGGGCGCACCATCCATGCCAGCATACAACCTGCCCTTCCCCCTTCCGCGTGTACTCGCCCCTGGTATTCCCGTATGTCCAGGCACCTTAATCTCTCAAGCGTAGTAGTGGATTCCTTTTTCTTTTCCATTAATCTATTCAGCGCGTCATCTTCTGACGTAAGTTGGGCTTCCCTATCATGTAATTGCGCTTCTAGATCTGTGAGCTCTTCTAGAATTTGTCTCCTCACTCCGCATGCAGTGTCCCCTTACTACTAGCTTGAAGGCTTCCCATTCCATAGCCCTGGAACTGGCAGAGCCCTGGTTAAACTGAAAATACTCCACCACTGCCTTGTGTAACGACGTGCGAAAGGGAACGTCCTCCAGGAGAGTGGGGTCCAGCTGCCACGTGGGTGTCAAAGTGGGTTCTGGGATGGGGCGAATGTAAAGCAGGAGCGGGTTGTGGTCAGATATGGTGCATCCAAGTTATTCCGTATGTGGGATGGTAGATCTCAGCTGGGCTGAACATGTGAACATATCTAATCTGGTATGTAGCCTATACATGTGTGAATAATATGAGTAATCCTTGGTGTTCCCGTGTTGTGATCTCCAGATGTCCACCATGTCCCACCCCTCCAACCAAGTCCGAAACCCCTTGGTCACTTTAGATACTGAGGTGTCATTTAGGGGTGGAGTCGACTTGTCCACTTCCACGTCCGCCACGCAGTTAAAATCTCCCCCTAGCAGGGTGTGGGACGTGTCTAGCGTGGCGAGTTGTGTAGACACTTTGTTGAAAAAGTGGATTTGGTCCTGATTTGGGGCACCAGAACGTGATCACTCTACCCAACGTTCTACCCTGGAGCAAAACATACCTGCCTTCTGGATCTATTATGGATCTGTCTATTTCAAATGGGGTACCCGCTCTGATCCAAATGAGAGTCCCCATTGAGAATGCCGAGTATGTGGTTGCATATATTTGTCTATGCCATTTACATCTCAATCTTGTACTTTTCTCTAGTGTGAAGTCTGTCTCCTGTAACATGGCAATATGTATTCCTCTATGTACTAGGTAACTGTGGATTTTGTGTCTTTTGGCCATCAAACCCAACCCTCTCACATTCCAAGTCAACATTTTGGTTTCATGATATCTAGGTGCCATAATAACCATTACCTCGACCTACATAGTTCTCCCCTCTCCCCAATCCCCCACTACTATTGCAGTCCATAACTGGGACAACCACCTGGGGACCACCAAACATCCCAAAAAAGTAACTCCCTCACCCCAGGGGAACTTTGCAACGGCTGGCCGCCCAAACCTGTTAAAACTGAAAAACATTAATATAAGATTGCCCTCTGTATCCACCCAGAGAGGGCTATCTAGTCGGGGGTGCAAGGAAGTAACCACATATTGCTCCTTCGCAGTCGGCCTTGTTGATCCATGACAGGGACCGCAGACCCTCCTGTTGCGAGTGCCCCTCCTCTCATGCCATATTCACTGCTACCGGGTTCTAGCACCAAACCTCGTCTATCAGTACCCAGTCTACCTGCAAATGTCATTGTTCAAGTTCAACCGGGCAGGCCACACTCTTCGTCCATATCTGTTGAGGCTCCAGATCCCTCACCCCCCTAATCATGATTAAATGATGGTAACCGCTGTCTGTGGTGTTACTTCCAGGAGTTCCGGCTCGCTTCTAGCCGAGTCCCCAGAGTCCGATTCCACTGCGCTGCATTCTGATGCGTTTCCCGAGCTTTCCTTCTCAGTCTGTTTTGTCATCACTTCTGCCACCTCTTGGAGCACTGCTTTTCTGTCCCGCGCTGTCTGTGAAGCTGTGGGCTTCCGCACTTGGAATGTTCTGGACGAATGTCTGAGACTCTTCCGTTGTGGCTTGGCTTTAGATGTAGTATCCTTACCCAGCCTGTGCGCTAGGGCCCCTGTTCTGTATGTCTCCAGCCAGGACCACAGTTCCTCCAGAGAGTCGAAGAAGTGCATTGCCCCATCTAGGACTACATGTAATTTCGCTGGAAATAGTAGGGAATACATGATGCCTTCCGATCGTAATGCTTTTTTAGCTTCCAGGAAAGGGGCTCATTGGGCTTGCACTTTCGCTGAATAATCTGGAAAAATGGATACCTTACTGTTTGCAATCACATAGGGTCCATTTGTACGGGCATTCTGTATGAGGATATCTCGGTCCTTGTAGTGCAAGAGGCGCACCACCACGGGACGGATGGCCGACTTGGCGCCAACGGGCACCAGGGCACCCTATGTGCTCCCTCCAAAGCAAAAAAGTTTGTAAGCTTCCCAGGGGCCACTGTATTCTGTAGCCATCCCTCTAAGTATGTTACCATGTCTGTACCTTCCGTGCCCTCAGGTATTCCCACCACTCGTATGTTGTTGCACCTATTGCGCCCTTCAGCATCCTCTGATCGCTTTTCCAGGTTGATCACTCTTGATGTCAGGTCTTCTAGTTTACGCGATGTATCCATTTGTTCTGGTTGTATTGCTTCCATTACTTGTTCGACCTCATTCATTCTGTCAACCAGCTTGTGGTGTTCTGCTTGCAGTGATCCTAGGCCCACCAATACCGCTCCAATGTCCTATTGTAGTGTTGCTTTCGTGTCAGCTATAGCAGCAAGAATCTTGTCCAGGTGTACGTGCAACACCTGGTCTGTGGCCCCCTGCTCTTCTGTACCTTGGTCATTAGGTACCTGTTGTGTCTCACATTCCTCCTGGTGTGCGCCTCCTGGTTTGTTCCATGGTTTGCCCATGTTTTGTGACTTGTGGGCTCCCTAGCTGCAAGTGAGTGTCCACTACCAGTAGCCGTTAAAGCCCTACTTTCAGTTCTGCAGGGCTGCCAGTGCCTTACTCGTCTGTCTGCGGAGCCACTTCACGGTGTCCTCTCTATTGCTCTGAGGCCCCCTTGCCCTGGATCGTGTTCTTCGGCGACTAACCATTAGCTTGTGAGCCCCGTACTTTGTGGAGCCTACGGTGTTGGGCCTAACTCCAGTGCCTGTGGGCTGTGTGGGGTGCTCGTCAAGAGCCCAGTTTATTTTTCGTGATCTCTTACGGGTCTTCTCTGTTGTGCGGGTAGCTACCTGGTCGGTTAATGGTTGCAAGTACATTAATTGTGCCAAATAAAAAGGGGGGGGAGAATCAGGGGCGTCTCCACTCACGAGCAGCTCACCTCCTTCTGTCTACTCTCCGCGCTGATCTTCTTGTGTCTTCCGTTATGCCTTGGTGGATGTAGCCTTTTTGACTCATAGTCCCTTTGTTTGCAGGCTTTACTGCGCCAGTATTTTGTCTTGCCGCAACCCCTTTTGGAGCACTCTAAAGGTCGCTCTCACCGCACTGGGGTACTGGGTCTCAAGGCCTCTGTAGGAATAGGCCCAGTTCCCTCGTCAGGGATCCTTGCTGATTTGCCTCCGGTCGTCCAGCGCGCCTCACGTGGTATCTTGCCGGCCTTCCGATGTATGCGTGTGTTTGCCTGACCAAATAATGGTAGGCCTCTCTCCAATCAGGCTGAGGAGGGAAGCCTCCAGCGCGTCTCTGCGTGTTTGGGGCCCACCTTTCCCCGTTTACACTTCACCTCAATTTCCGGTCGGTTTCTCCCCTGCGTGCCGGTCGGTCTAGCCCACTCGCTCCGCCAGGTCCCAGCTTTCAGGCCCTGTTCTTCTGGAGCTCCTCTTCGCCATGCCCCGGGCAACCACTCTCGTCACTCAGATAGCTTCTGGGCTGTAAATCGTCCAGTGCATCTCTCGTGGTCTCCTGCATGCCCTCTGAGAACTGCGTGCGGCCGCCTGGACCCTCAGGGGCGTGCCTCTTTACAACCAGGTGGGGGGGAGCACCAGGGGTGTGCCTCTTTCCAACCAGGCGGGGGGAGCACCCGGGTGCGCCCCAGCGAGGCCGGGGCTCACCTCTCCCTGTTCACGCTCCGCTTCGGTCTACGGCCGCTTTCTTTTCTGCGCGCCGGTCGGCCTTGCTCACACGCCCGCCAGGTCCCAGCCCCCAGGCCCTGGTGTCCCGGGGCTCCGCTTCGCCATGTCCCAGATAGCCGCTCTCTGCTCTTAGGTACTTTCTGGGTTGCGGGATATACTTTGTATCTCCCGATTATAGTTGCGTTGCTCCGAAACACTTCCTGCTCTTCACGTAGTGGCCTGAGCTCGCCTCGCGGCCCCGCGCCTCTGCTACTGTGGGCCTGGGCGCGTCGCCGCCACCAGCCCGCTTCTTGCCGATTTCGTCGAGTCTTCCGGCGTCGCGGCTTCCACGGCTACTCCGTTACCACTCTGCTACTGCCCCGTCAATTCCCCTGCACATAAGGAGTGGGCGGAGCCATCGGGCTCCCGCCAACAGGCCTTTATTACAGGATTATATGAAGGCCGATTTGGAGCTTCTCACTCACACGACCGCCATCTTTGGCATCCAAGCCACGCCCCCCCATGAGTTGTTTATTGTTTAGTTTTAAGATTGAAAATAGCACAGAGTGCAATGCTGTCATCATGGAAGAGATTGGACCTTCTGGTGTGAGGGGTGGGGGGAAAACAACTCCACCCTTTTTTAAAAAAAATCAATGAATCTTGAGCAACTGGGCCAAGTACCCCTTCTGCACTTGACTCTCATTGGTATACATGACCGAGCAGTCTAAGTCTCCCTCGCAGGGAGGTGTGGCTACAGATTAGTGATCACGGCTCATAACTCAAAAGCCAGTAGCAGCAGCAGCAATAAATCAATGTCCAGACAAATTCTTACTTTTATAGCCAAAAGAAATATTTTATTTCTAACTCTGCTCTTTCAAAGTAAGGTTATGGCATTCCCAGACAACAACACATTTCCACCTTGAGGTCAGGCTCTAGTGTTTGATTGGCAAGGTCCTGTTCCACTTGCTCCTTGCAATATGATTGGGGTTATTGCCCATTCACTGGTGGCTGCATCCAGGTAATGCTAACTAGCTGGCCTTATCTCAAGAGTCCACTCTGACTCTCCGGATACAGTCAAAAGAGTCTTAGTACTGCATCGCTTTCCGCAGCGAGTCCCCCGAGGACCCGGTAGGCCTGTAACAAGTCTTACCCACTCTGGCAGGGAGGGCGTGTGCAGCCTCTTGGAGGGTGCACTGTCCGCAGGCACTCTCAACAGCTCCGGTCCAGCTCAGGTGAGTTAGCTGTACGCAGACTTAGCGGCAGCACTCGGCATGTACAGGCTCTCTCTTTAGCTTATGAGGTCATGCTCTGGCAGCGATCAGAGGTGTTTCTGCGTTCCTCCTGCGGGGTAAGATTCTACGCTTCCAAAGGGGAGAGCAGTGATTCCGATGCAGCTGATCTTGATACTGCTGAGGTGGTGATGCTCCCACGGTGTTTCACGGGGTCATGTCAATTACAGTACTTGTTGATCCTGGTGACCTACGAGTCACAGCTGTTCACAGTTCACGGGCTCCTGCCCGAACCACACAGCACAATTATTACCAGCAGCTCCTCCTGGCATACGGGACTGACACATCACTGGCAGGTAAGGTGTTGACCCTTACCACACAGCAGTCTTCACCATGGTGGCCCCTCCTTGCCGCAACGGTGTCACGCAGGCTTTGGCTCTGATACCAAGGTAGTCTTTTCCACTGTAGCCCCTCTGACTCATGGGGATGCTGCAAGGGTAACACAGAGGCTTCTGCCCTTACCACACAGCAATCTTTTTACACAGCTATCTTCTCAGCAGGCCTCTCCGGGCATGGGGGCATTGCCGACTCAGTCCTGCATAAGGGCAGTGACTCGATTGGTACAGCAGCCATCTCCTCACACCTTTCACAGGGAGTCTACTTCACAGGGCTCCCCACTGGACCTCACTCCCTCCAAAACTCTCCTCTTCCTCAAAGGGCACACTGGTCTTTGCAAGCAGGCATGCGCTGGTGCTCCAGGCTCCACAGCAGGTGGTCTTGGTTTCCCTGGGTGATGTCCTTTCACTCTTTGGGAGACTAGGAGGCCTTGGCTCCCAATCCTGGTCACAGGCAGAAGTCTTGCAGAGCTTCCCCTCCTCACACAGCCCATCTGGCCACTTGGCAGATGACAACTTTCGGGGTCTTAACATCCCCTTCTTACAGTCCATTTCCAGACACTAAATGTGATCAGGGTTTGGGTCTTTGAAGTTTTATGTTGGGGTTCTGCTTCTTTTGAAGTTCATACTTCTTCTCTTCCTCTTAAAAAGCCATCTGTCACAGCGGGAGAAACTCCGAAGCAGGCCATGTGAGTGGCAAGAGTTCAAACCTGGATGTCAGCCACAGTGATATGTGCATCAAAAGGTTAGTATCAGGCTCCCAGCACCACTCATTATGATTCCCTTATAATCCCCATCTCCATCCTGAGGTATGCCCAGGCCAATTCCTTGTGATCTCTCAGTGAATGAAAGATCAACCTTTCAAGTGTACAGGGTAAGCCTCGCTCTCCCCTCCTCAGTGTGTCCCACCCAGCTCACAGGAATTCAGCAATACACAAATCTGTCTGAGGGGATTCCTCTACCTCCACATGTCTTCACCAGACAGGCTTGGGGCTCCCAAAATGGAACCCAGGTTCCACCATGTAATGTGCCATTACAGGGCACACTAGCACTTAGTGTATGTATGCAGCACACACACTGTCCAGCGCTGTTACCTCCATGTATTGCTGCCACAGCCACACATACACTCAGCGCACACATTCACTCTGCATGCACTGTTCAGTACTGTAGCCTTTTTGTATTGTGCCACTTGCTAGCACACATACACCCAGCACACACATTCACCATACACACGCTGTACAACACTACAACCTTCATGCATTGTACTCCTCACAGGTACACATACACCCAGTACATGCACTCGCCATACACTCATTGCATAGAACTACATCTTTCATGTACTGCACTCCTCGCAGTTACACATACACCCAGTACATGCACTCACCATGCACACACTGCACAGCACTGCTCTGTCCCTGTATTGTACCCTTCCCCGGCACACATACATCCAGCGCAGAGAGCCACCACTCCTGCACTGCACACCACTTCACATCTAACTGATGTAGGCCAAGTGTTAGTTAGGCACAAGCAGCTGAGCGTGAAAAAGTGAATGAGCCTGTAGGCCCACTCCAGTGACACTGGTCAAAAAGGAACTGTTCACTCCCACTGATCACTACACGGTATGCTGCCACCACTACGCTTGTGCTGCTTCACTCCTGGTGAAGGCAGCAAACATTCCATTATTATGAGGGTAGCGCGTTGGGTGCTCCTCCCGGTCCAACAAGACCACAAATCGTGAGGCAGGCCTATGTCATGGTGCACACGCATTGTCTGTGTTTGCCTATGACAATGAAAATCAGCATTAGGGTTCCAGACAACTCTACAGGAGGGCACTCAGGGCAGGAACTTTACTGAACATTCTGCATGTGAGATTGACTGGAAGCTGACCATTAGGAGAAGTGTTAAGAATCATAATGCTATCAGAAGACAAAGTCCAGCAAATTAGAGGTGCAGCAAGAAATTTCAATTATCTTACTTTATTGATATGAGGCAATTTTTTTACCATGCCTTCAAAAGATATCTTAGTTCATGCAAATACAGACAAGGAAGCAGCCTGGGAGAACTGGAAGAACCAGTAGATGATTCTGATGCTATGCTTTTAACTAGGGAAGGTGTGGAAGTGCCAGAGAATCTTTTTGAGTGAGTCATTGCAAGGGCATATACTTACTGGACTTCCCCCAAACCCATTCGAGGAGGACAAGCCCATAGCAGATGTTCGTGGTTTGATGCAGAGTGCTCGCAAAAGAAGTGCAAGCTTTTGTGTGCTTTAAGAGTATGATATCATTGTGTCACTAAGGAAAAAATAAGATTATTATTGATCTTAAAAAATGTTAGAAAGGCTAGATGCCAGGAAAACAACTCGTACCCAGCAGAGCTTATGGGATGAATTAAATCAGGGTGCTGTAGATAAAAACGCAAGCTTTCAGAGACA
Source organism: Calotriton arnoldi (assembly GCA_963921515.1). Classification (NCBI taxonomy): domain Eukaryota; kingdom Metazoa; phylum Chordata; class Amphibia; order Caudata; family Salamandridae; genus Calotriton; species Calotriton arnoldi. The sequence goes on along the minus strand of CAWUFW010013072.1, from coordinate 393,027 downwards.
TGAAAACAAGCCCGACCTCTGTATAAAGGTGAAAGGGTTGGGCCCATTAGTTCTAGACCTTTTCTAAAGACACGCTCCGATGATTCTTTTTCGCAGAATGAAAGTGTGAAGGAGAGAAAATCGTTAATGCAGAACTAATTAGTCAACAATTACTCTTGCCGCATAATAATCCACGGACAACTAGATATGGTTAGTTTATTTATTTCAAAGCCAAAAATAACTGGACATAGAGACACCTCAACAAGAGGGTATAGAAATACAAAGGAATTAGTATGAAGCCAAATCTACACATCCAATTTAAACGGTGTAGCATGAACAAAACTATTAATTCAAGAAGTAAGATACAGAGAATCAAGAAGCATGAGTCCAAATTTCCTTGCATCGAGGGTTGATGAGTGAAAAGCATTAATCTATCCCTACTCTAGTGCTAAGGTAACATCCCTACATAAGCATTTTCAACGGAAAGGAAAAGGTGTCAGTGCATAGAGCTTTCCTAAGAAGTCTCTCCACCATCAAGAGGTAGAGTAGCATAAAGCCATTATTGCCTGAGATGCTCTCCCTCTGAAGACAAGAAAAAAGTGAACACTTTCCCTAATTCCAACAACCAGTTACTCCCAGGTACAATTCCCATAATGCACAGCGTGTGCCTAATCCACAATGGGTACAGTCATGAGGGTACGTTTCCAAAATGTTCTCCATGTACATCTCTTGTAACACTTTGTCCTTGGTTCCCATGCCTTTTCCAGTGTGAATCTGTCTCCGACTTTATCACCTCCAACCCATGTAACTGTAACTTCTTTTCTCCTTTCCTAGCTACTAAAACAAAGGCATTACTTTTCTCTAAAAGTATGCTTCTCCACCTGCAATGCAAACACGAGAAAGAACAGATTCTACAGTGCACATGAAATTCAATTATTAATTCTAAAGTGAAAGTTTTTAGTGACTTGCATTTCAGGCCTATGATTTCAGCTAAACAAGAACGTGTCACTTTAAGCATTACAGATTTGCATAACCATTATAAAGTTTCAACTAATTAATTTACCAAATCATAGAGATATAATTGTTAAACACATTCAGTATATGAGTAGAGTCAACTTCAAAACACGAGTTTCCACTTTAACGTTTTCTGCTACTAGTTACATTTATCTCCTACGTTAATTCTCCATGCTCAATGCTACTGCTACCTCAAACATTTCACGTAGTTGCGTTAATACACTTCACAATTCTAACACTTCATGTGAGCATAAATGCAAGCATATATGCTGATGCGTCCTCCATGTGATTATAATGCACCCCTGAAAATGAACTGATATTTCTGCTCCATCAGTTCCCCCTCTGACGACGTTGAGTCATCATAAAAATCTCCAAAACATCCCTACAGAGCAGACCAATCTAAACAGATGTCGTAGGTAGTCTTCTGTGTCTGAACTCCATTTGCTTCAAATTCTCATAGTGACTGTCCTGCAGCCTTTCCATCCTTCTCTCTCTTTCCCTTAAGGAGTTCTCCACTTGCCGAGCTTTGTGCCACTTATATGCCCTTATCATCCCTACAAAGATAATGATACAGATTATAACAATCATTATTGGCTTCAAGATGTTTCTGAAGATTCCACTTCCCAGATTTGCAAACCATTTTCCAACTGCATCAAATCCTTTTCCAACTTTAACCCAAACTCCTTCAGCTGCCAAGTCCTGTATTTCACGATCTGTCAGTGATGTTATTAATATATCCCTTCAGATCTTTACTTCTATCAGGGTTATAAGTACAACACTGTTGGACCTTCAGCATCCAACAGACTCCGCCTTCTTTTGCAGGTAACATATCTAATGCAAGACGATTCTGCATCTATGAGCAGTAAAAACTGAGCCTTGTTAACAGATAACTTATCCACTATTGTAGACAGCCTTCTAATTTTGATGTCATTCAACACCACTCCCAAACTAAGTATTATCACTTCAAATATATCTCCCACAACCTCTCCTGCACTCAATCCAAGTTTTTACCTGCGGTTCCACTTTCCTTCCAAACTTTCCAGATCATCCACATGGTATATTTTTGGAAACACAACGGCCAAATAGCATGCACCATACCATTTGCTCAGTAACCGAACATGCACATTCTTCCCACACACAAAATATACTCCTGGTACCATTTGAACTGACTCTTGCAAAAATGTCTTCCAAGGACCATTGACTAAGAAGATATGATCGCACACACTTTGTCCCACAAATAGTGAATCAGAACGACTCTCAGCTTGACGTATGCAAAGCCTTCCTCGTTGTTGCCAATCGAAAGCTATAAGATGAGAACTTCCCTTAGCCTTATGAGCTAATTCCGCCTTGGTCCAATCGGAATCCTTGTCCTTGTTGCCAAGATTAGTAACTAATCCCCCTTGTCTATCTTCTAATTGATCTATAAATTTCCTTTCTATATTGGTTAGTACACATGTTAGGTTATGTATAAGTGCGTAAGCAGTATCTAATGTCACTGTTGGTGAGAAGTAATTTTCCATTCTTTCTACTCTCTTATAGTAATCGTATTTATTCATATGTTTGTATATGGGAATTTCTGAAAGTACTACATCATAGTTTGAAAAGTAGTACTCATAATAGCCTTTTCCATAAAACATACTAAGGAGTAGACAACAACTAATGCCATAAGTCAAGGGTAAGTGTTGGTAACAAATTCCCTCCTCGACTGAGGCAGGTATTTGCATACACACATAACAGTCTCTGACTTCCATAGTCTCTACATACTCGTACAGCAACCTAGCATAAGCATTTAATGTGTAATCACCCTTGGATACATCTACATGAAGAAAGCGACTAGTTTGCTCTATTAAGCCTTTCTCAGATCCTAGTGTACCTTCTTTTGAGACGGCAGCGGTAGGTGTGGATGTCCTGTGTACCCCCACTCCATGCTCTTTGTTTTCAGGTAAACTTAAAATCGACTCTATAAGGACTACAGCTAGTACTACAACTACCCCTACAATGAGTGCACCTATAATACATTTGTGCCCACAATTCGAATTTTCAGACTCCATTTTTGAGTAGCTCGGATCACAGTTCGAAAGAGGATCAACACACAGAGTCTCTTTTCTCCGCCTCTCTCCACGTCCAACAGAGTTCTCGAGCAACTTTTGAAATCTTGAAAGGTTCTTTCTCAAAATGTCTCTGCTTTTGCAGTATTTACACTGCTTGGAAGACCTCCTTACCCCCTCTTTCTTCTTCTTCTAGATGAGACCCCTAAATTTATTCTTCTTCCACTCAGCCCTAGGTTATCTTCTTCAAACAAATTATTTACAGTTCAAATTCAGTTCACGTCCCTAATCAGGTCAGAGACAAACTCCTCAATGACATGTTGCAACAGTTCAGCTCTCAGTGCTGAAATCTCTTGAGGAGACTGTGGTGCTCCGAAGCTCGGAAATTCAATGTCTTCCAGAATCAGAATCCGTAAGCCACTTAGCCTTGGTGGGAAAGGAACAGTCAACGACAGAAGAGCATTTGTTTCAATTCCAGGAACTCTCAGCTAGATTTCGACAATCAGCATCGAAATCTCGGACCTTGCTCTCCCAGGCATTTGCAACCAGATAAGTCCACTCGGGAGAGGAATATTTCTGACAAGGCACACGAGCTCCCCTGGAACTTTGTGCACTTTCTGTGTTTTGCTCAGTCTCACTCAGTTCGGACTTCAAAGATTCTCCTATTGGCGCAAGTTTTCTTTCAGATGCAAGTCTCAGATTCCTTTTTTTCTGTCTCACTGGCCAGGTCTCACCTGCAGCATCTTTCTTCCTTAACTGCACACAACCAATTGTCACATCAGTCTCTTCCACTGAGCCAGACTCTCGGTCACTCGCAACGTTTCCATCTCCCTCTGTGTCTCCACCAGGGTCTTGTGTAGCATGACCCCCTCAGATTCACTTGGTGTGTATCCAGCCTCTCTAGGTACCTCTACAGCATAGTTCTTCAAACTGTGGGGCGCGCCCCCCTGGTGGGGCGCAGCATCCCTCAAGGGGGGGCGCACACTCCACCCCATCACTTCACCTTCCATTGTTGCTTCCAGGCGCGCAACACCCATTAGACTGAAAGGGCTTCTGCCCCCGCCGTCCTGTGTCTCAGCCTGGGCTGCTGCTGCAGCTCGAGCTGCTGGGGGCTCGGCTGGTCAGTGTCTGGAGTCTTATCTCCGGCACACCCAAGTTTTTCACAGGTCTTTAAAGACAATGTGCATATTTACATATCTTTGTAAACTGATTACAGAGGCTGTTTGTTTTCTGGTTCCAGTACTCCCTGGGACCCCACTCTGCCTATTCCTTACATTTGGATTTTACTTTTACTGCCTTAGTGTGAGAAGGCATTTCATGAAAAGGAATATAAAGTAGGGCTACCAAAAGAAAAATGCCAGCCATGTGTTGTTTAAAGAGCCTGCAAAGGCCTTGTCTTGACACTAAATAGGGTTATAAATAAAATAGTATGTATTCATTTGTAATGTGACTTTTCAATCTTTGTTCCCTTTAATTATCACTCTTGGATCATTCAGGCAGCCCTAGAACACAATTAAAAATGCTTTCTATTTATTTTTGCTGTTCCAAGTATGCACAGATAAGTGCTGAAAATAGGCTTTAGGGGACTGCTTATTTTTGTTCCGTCTGGGATATCAATATAATGAGCTGGCAGCCCTAATCGCAAGACTGGAAGTTTGTTTCAGGATGTGCACAATATTTATTTCCTCGATCACTGGACCCTGAATAATGCCATAAAAGCAATAGTTTAATTTATATCTGAAACCCTATGCCAGCCCTCAATAACATGCTGAGTAACTTCAACTGTGTCTGAAAATGCACCCTGCATTCTGACAACCTAGTCCTCATTCTCGCCCTTCACTTTCACACTCACCCTGCACTCACAGGGATCACTCTGAACTCACAGTGATCACTCTGCACTCACAATGCTCTTGCGCTGTTCACCCTGTACCTCACCCTGCAGTCACATGAGCACACTACTCACCCTGCTCATGTGACACTTCACTCACCTGTCCCCCGCACTGCTCACTCTGCAATCTCACTCAAACTATCCCATCACTAACCATACATGAATTTGTCCCACTCTGCACTTACATCCGCACCCAAATTCATATGGTCACCTCACTCACCCTGCAGTCACTCCACTCACCCTACTCTCACACTGTTGCATCGCTCACCGTGCACTCACATGGGCACTCCTGTCACCCACACAACGCAGATGACTAATGTGCCTGCTACAAAGAACGTGTACCATGCAGATCACAGAACTGAGTGTTAGTAAACTACGGGTAGCCCTATTAAAAAGTGAAATGGCGCACAAAAAGACTGTTGCACCGTGCGCAACCAGTGTTAGGGCCAGCCCTGGCTGGGAGTCTTAGCCCTCCCCAAAGTTCGGGTCTAACTGCGCCCCTGGTTGCTTCCCACGTCGGAAGTACGTTTGCTGTCTGTTTTTCATACCCCCATCTCAAGTTAGGGCTCTCTGATTAGAGTAGTCATTCAGAACCGCCAATCAGCATGTAGTTCCTGCAGCAGAGCACTGCTTTGACATCAGCACTGACGTTCCTCCAATGAATGGGACAGCAGGAGAGATGACAGGGAGTGCCTCAAATTTTGTATACATAAAGCTGCAAAATACGTCAACTTTGCTGATGAAACAGCACTTCTTCACTGTTGCCTTTTGGCTCGCGGTTGCTGAATTTAACATTGGTTGCTGCCGTTCGCCTCGCTCTTGAACCCTTCCCCCTCAAGGATATCCTGGTTTGTACCCTCGCAGCTACTGCATTTCACTGCAAGGAATTTACAACCGTTGTATCCTTCATGAAGATTCCATTCTCTGGCAGGTAAGAGTGAAGAGCTTTTTGTAATATTTTTTTAAAGCCTCGCTCCTTTCCCCTTCGTCCCACTAGTAGTGGGAACGTTGGATGTTTCAAGGAGGAGCACATTTGGCATTAATGCCATAGGAGCTGACTTTGGTTTTGGGGACCCGGGTTCGAGTCCTGGCATCGGCTCAACATCATGTGATCCTGGGCAAAATCGCTTAATTTACCAGTTACTTATGAAAAATGCATTTGACCTTGATTAAAGTCGCTGGTGCTTGTTTAACATGTTCCAATCCCTAGAGCTGAGTCCACAAGCCTAATATAACAAATATTGTGAAGTATGCCTACCATCTGTCCTCACTTCTTTCGTAGACCAAATTTAAATTCTTTCTTGTGCAGCTATTTTTGAAGCTTTGGAAGGCGATCTTCTTTATAAGCCAACTATGCTTACAAATTGACTCTTGAAGCTGCTAGAGAATAAAGATGTATATATCCTCTTGAATCACTTATATCACATGTGTATGATGTAAATGTCCCCTAGGCCTTCTTGGAAAACTGTGGCTGGCCTCCTACTGGCATGGCAACACCTGGTCATACTCCACATAATCATGGATTTTTCAATTGTGTCAAAAAGCATGTTTTGTGATAACTTGTTTAGGGGCAAGGATGTGGCGCAACAGCCAGAGCTGATGACTGTGGAGCTGGGGAACCAGGTTCAATTCTTGGTGTCTGGTCAACATCCAGCGATTCTGGGCAAATCACTTAATCTCCCTGTGCTTACAAAAATTAAATGTGTGCTTGTCGCCACCCGGGCTTACAGGCAACATGCCTGTACCCTCCACTAGGCACTTCCCGTAATGGATATGCCTCTACTCCCTGTGTTCCCCCCTCCTGGAGGTGGTGTCTCTCCTGTCAGCTTTCTTACACTCTTCTTCTTTGACCACCTCTCCTCCCACTTATCCAGCATACTCCAAGCCCATATTCCTATTACTAGTTCCCAAATGTGTGTCCTCAATCCAGTCCCTCTCTTTTCCTTCAACTCTGGGTCACTGTAAGTAAGTCTGTGATTCCCCTGCAATGCCTTCGTCTGGAATAAATCTACTCCATACCTCTGAGCCAACTCCGACAACTTCTCATGAGCTTGTCTCGCCCTCCGGATGACATCCTTAGCCATAAACAACAAGTCATCTGGCTCATAGGTCTCTGTTCTGTCTTAAGGTAGTCTCCCACTGATGATTTCCTCCAACTCAGCCTTCATCCTCACCACATCCACTAGCTTAACCTTCATTGCAGCCTTGATGGTACCCTGACTCGACTTACTATTCTGGCTCTCCTTGCTGTTATTATGATCCCTCAACCATGACTCTAAGTCTGTAACATCTAGAACGTGCTGATTGACAGAGGTTCTTTGACTTGTGCTTGCTTCTTGAGTCCTCTCACACATTCACAGATCTGAACTAGTGCTTACCATAGGTATAGGCCTTATGGTACTGGAGCCAATCCATACTCCGGAAGGGTCGGCAGTAGTTGATAAAGAGGTACTGGACTCCATAGGCAGTAAAGGATGACAATTCCCATTCGCACCCCCTGTTCTTCCCAATCCAGTCCCTTCGGCATATATGTATTGTCTCTGACCAAGGTTTCCTACTGGGCTTGAGTCATAAACAGGAACGACAGGACCAATGGTAACCGGTACAGTAAGAGCTTCTGGCAACCGTGAAGCAGCGTTAACAACATTCTGTTCCATACCTCCCGGGATGGACACTCCTGTCCCCCCTACTCCTGACGATATCATTCTCACGACCCCTGGATCCAGAGCTACTGGGGCTGATACGCTCCCCACATTCTCAGTGCCTTCAATGCTTCGTCCTCCTTCACCCGCTTGTGGAGTGTAAGGTGGTGGATGCTCAGTCAACAAAGCATCCAACAAGCTTTCTTCATTATCACTACTGTCACTCCCATTTGTCCCGCTGCTCCTATCCTGTGGTCCTCCCTCTCCTACCAGTACTGGGTACCACCTCTCTCCCTCGATGGTGTCCACTGTCTACCTCTTAAGCCTTGCATCCCACTGTGCATCCTGATATGCCTTCATAGTTTTCTTCATCCTCCCTTGATATTTCTCTCTTTGCTTAGCATGAGCTGCACGCATCCATGCATCGAACGCTTCAAACTGAGTGCGTCTAGGCAAGGGTCGCATCACAAACATCATTCTCCTAAATTGATTCAACACATCCAATCTGAATGAACCAGAGCGTGGAAATGACAATTCACCCTCCTTTTCAGTGATTTTGTGCCAATTTTGGAGCCAAATTATAGTGTGGAGCCCAACGTTTGTTGCCACATAGTGTGCTGGAGTATCCTTGGATAGGTGCCTCTTCGCCCACTTGAGTGACAGCTCCTTTATCACCCCTGAAATTATCTTGTAACACCCTAACACATCACATGATTTCAAAAATGCAATTGTCTGCCACTCTAAAAAGATCGATAGAATTCAATCATTCAAGAACATTCACACAAGGTACCCTCGACCAGCGTGGATCACCCGAATCAGTATAGTTAATCCCTGCACACAAGGTCCACTAGACGATTCCCATGCATCCCATTCACACAAAGTTCCCTGTCTTAGGTGGAACTGCCAATGACGTCACACAACTCCTCAATTCTTCGGTCAGACAATCACAATCTCTGTGTCTTCTACACCGTTAAATATCCCGGGATCTTAAGCCACTTCGGGACCTGCAACTCAAATCTCAATCCTTGGGCCACATCCGACCCAAAGCCACATTCACTCAACTCTCACCCCAACTTCGCAAGACATCACACAATCAAACTATTCACGCAATCTAACATACTACATACACCCTGTTGATACTCACTCCTCCTTCCGCCGCACCATCAAACTCTGTCAGTCTCCGCCAGATTCGGTCGTCTTCCGTTTTCGATCATTGGGTTCTAGTTCAGGGCTTTGTGGTTTTAAGTCCCACCTATTCTAGACTACTTCTAGATTCTCCCCTTACTTCATGTGTGAACCATCCTACTATGCTACCAACTTAAAGGGCCAGGCCCATTAGTTCTAGACCTTTTCTAAACACACACTCCGATGGTTCTTTTTCGTAGCATGAAAGTGTGAACGGGAAAAAATCGTTAATGCACAACCAATTAGTCAACAATTCCTCTTACAGCATAATAATCCACAGACAACTAGATTTGGTTACTTAATTTATTACAAAGCCTAAAATAACTGGATACAGAGACACCTCAACAAGAGAGTATAGAAATACAAAGGAATTAGCATGACGCCAAATCTACGCATCCAATTTAAACGGTGTAGCATGAACAAAACTATTATTTCAAGAAGATACAGAGAATCAAGAAGCATGAGTCCAAATTTCCCTGCATCGAGGGTTGATGAGTGAAAAGCATTAATCTATGCCTACTCTAGTGCTAAGGTAACATCCCTACATAAGCATTTTCAATGGAAAGGAAAAGGCATGGAGCTTTCCTAAGAAATCTCTCCACCATCAAGGGGTAGAGTAGCATAAAGCCATTATTGCAAGGAAAGAGCTCCGTCTGAGATGCTCTCCCTCTGAAGACAAGAAAGAAGTGGGCATTTGCCTTAATTCCAACAATCAGTTATCTACAGGTAGAATTCCTGTAATGCGCAGCGTGTGCCTAATCCACAATGGGTAGCGTCATGCGGGTACTTTTCCACAATGTTCTTCATGTACATCTCTTGTAACAATTCCTCCTTGGTTCCTATGCCCACTCCCATGTGAATCAGTCTCCGTCTTTCTCAGCTCCAACACGTGTAACTGTCACTTCTTTTCTCTTTTCATAGCTACTAAAACAAAGGCATTACTTTTCTCTAAAAGAATGCTTCTCCACCTGCAATGCAAACGTGAGAAAGAACAGATTCTACAGTGCACATGAAATTCAATTATTAATTCTAAAGAGAGAGTTTTCAGGGGCTTGCATTTCAGGCCTACGATTTCAGCTAACATAAGAATGTGTCACTTTAAGCATTACAGATTTGCATAACCATTATATCGTTTCAACTAATACATTTACCAAATCATAGAAATATCATTGTTAAACACATTCAGTATATGAGTCAACTTCAAAACACAAGTTTATATGTTAACATTTTCTGCTAGTTACATTAGTTGCATTTATTTCCTACGTTAATTCTCCATGCTACCTGTCAATAACCTAAAACATGTCACGTAGTTCCGTTAATACACTTCACAATTCTAACACTTCACGTTAGCATAATTGCGGATGCATCCTACACGTGATTATAATGCACCCCTACAAATGAACTGAGATTTCCGCTCTGTCAATGGCTTGGCAATTTCAAGAAACTATATTCTCCAGCTGGGTGGAAATTGAAACTGAATGCCACAAACTATACAGAACTAGAAGAAGGCAAAAGTACCAAAAGCTACTAGGAGCCTTTCTGACAAGAATATAGAGATAGAAATGGGATAAATGAATATCTAACTATGGTCTTTGTAATTGCACTATGAGGGTTAGGGATTCTGTCCTCCATTTTATACTTTTTTGTACTATGTCTCTGGTTGCCATAGGAAATGGATGCTATCTTTATTTAAATATTTGGTATTAAATGTCCAACTTGCCCTTGCACTTTGCTACAGACAGATCTGACTTCAATTTTATTTTCAGTTTCATCATACATATGGCCCACCTGTTTGCTAAAAGCCACAGGCCAGAACTACACTTTGCTTTTCAATAATGATGTAATCCTGATTGATAAAAATAATTTCAACTTGCTTTTTTACTATTTTTATCCATCTGTTTGATTTCATGGCTGATTATGCAAACTTTTTTTTAACATTTATTCATTGTTATGGCATAAACTGAAAACAATAAAGTTTTGACTAAGGCCCTTCTGACGTACTATGGGACAAAGCGGTTGATTTAGAGTATGGTGGACAGTGTACTCCTTTGAAAACTCAAAGAAGTACCTTGTTTGCCAAACTGATACTCCACCCGCCTCTTTAGAAACAGTGGACTGTCAGCTTTCGGTTGATGGAGCCCCCATTGACTCTGTCGGAGGAGAGCTACCACCGATTGCCCGATGGAGTAGGGGCAAACAAAGTAAAGCTATCACACTGCCACGAAAAACCTGGAGGTGAGGGACAGAAAAACAAATAAAGACCCCCCCCCACACACACTCTGGGAGGAAACTCCCAGAGAAGGGCATCCTTAGTTTTTTGTACTACAAAACCAAACTCCCACTTTGGGAGTTTGTTTAAATCAAAATCGTTTGGTGGATGGCTGTCTAAACTGGCAGCTGCCGCCCACCGTATATTTTGTACTTTGACAGGAACTGTAATGACGGTGATGGTTTCTATCAAGGTACAGAGAACACGCTGGGCCAGCAGCGATATTTGAATTTGGCAGACAGTAGTCTGCTGTGATAGCAGAACTAATGTCCTCCGCTACTATGATGGACAGAGTTCCATCCATCCAATATTAAATCTGGCCCATAGTTTTATCAGTGGTCATTTTGTCTGCCAGGAAGATTGATGAAATGGTGTCTCTCTTCTGCCACTAGCCCTATCCCGTAAACACTTCCCAAAGGTAGTCCATAGACTGCTATATGTTAAATAAGTAAGGATAGGACAAGGAAGAGTTGATAGTGGGCTAATATCCTGATTATACTCAGTGATCTAATTTATCAAAGTAATACTTTCCTTGTTACTTACAACCATTCCTCTCTCTTGTGTGGGGGGTAGGAGTGCATTGACCAGTCTCGGCTAAGTAATTGTATCATATGAAGTAGTTATGAATCAATCCAAAGTGCAAACAATTCAAGACTGTTCACTAAGATTGTAAAAATTTCTCAAACCCTTCTTTGATTTACAAGTTTTTATCGAAAATCTACAACAAAATACGTAAATGCACATCTAACAAAATCTTCTTTTTAAATGTTAGACTTTCTGCTGAGCAGCAATATTAGAGCAAACTGGCCAGCCATGAGATTCAGAGTGTAAACCAATTGTTGACACCATGTATTCTTTTGATCATAACTCTATGGAAATAAATAATGTGCCATTAGCTTGGTAGTTGCATTAAACTAAATTCACCAGATCTGTTGTAACAGAATAAAGTGATGAATAACCTAAAGTAGGATAATTTCTGGTTCACCTCATCAGCACTGGATTTTTTGATTGGTAGTTTAGCTTCACTAGATTTCAGGATTGGTAGCTTTAGCTACAGTAAGGAAAGTCTCAGCAAAAGTGTCACCATTAGTTGGTAGACTATGGTTCAAGAGCTTAGACACGCTTCCAGCTCAATTTCCATAGAATTTTGAATTTCCTGGCTAAGGGTTATAGAGGTGCGTGATACTTCTAACTCAGCATCAATAGAATTCTGGGTTGCAGACTTTGGAATAGAAGGGGGGCATTGATTCATTTACAGCAGTTATGAATAATGCATTGGTAAACATAGCAGGTAGCGAAGTCACACTTAGCTCTGGCTGGCAGCATGTGTGTCAAAGTGGAGTTCTGTGCTGTGACGCTGTTAGTTAGAGATAGGTTTATCATTCAAACTTGGTGGCCATGTAGATAGGAGCCTGGAGACTAGAGAGTTGATATGTTTTGATTAATTTCTTAATACATGTCTTTTGCTGAGAATTAGTAGATTTCTGGGTTTGTAGCTGAAGTGCTGCTTTCATGCTTGATTTGTAGATATGTGGGTTTAATTTCCAGCTCAACAGCAAATCTACCAGCAGCTAGCCTTCCTCGTAGTGCTGATTTCAAACATTCCTATTTGGAGGAAAGACCACATACACTACTAAAACCTGTCTTACCCATAAGGTCACTTCATGTGTTAAATTATTTGCATTTACACTACACAGGCACAAAGTCATCTCACTAACCTCTCTTAGATGTGACTTTCTCCGTCTCTCTCTGGTTATATGTGTTGCCACCCAGCTCATGGTCCCAGCAAATGTGGTTCTTCTTCCCAATGGGAGGGAAACGGCTTCCATTTGTTCTGGATTTCTTCTCATCTGGATTGTTGTCTTTCTTCAAAGGTGCTTCCTCATTAGCAAGAACTGCTTCAGAGTTAGAGACAATCGTTTCCTTCCACTCCCACTGTGGCATGTATGAAGGGTAGTTGCTGAGTCGAAAAGATATATCCGCCCCCAAACTCTTCTCTGTAGACGTACTGTTGTTTTTTCGTTGTGTTCGCGGATGGCCTTTTACTGGTCTTCTTACTGGTTTTCTATTTAATGGACTTGCCATGTCTGTAAGCCTTTTGGGAGTGAGAGAAGAATGTTGTCTCGCAAGGGAAGGCAGGACAACCTTTGGGTGGCACCATGCTCGCCTGTCACTTCGATGCATACAGTTTTGAGAACAGCATGCAGGTCTTTCCCTTAAACGTGGGAAACAATAAGGTAACTATTTTGATCCCTCAGACACAATCAAATTCTGACTGACAAATTTCTCTTGGTCAAAACTATGGCTTTTTATGTGTTTAATATGGTGTTGAATCACCTAAGCAAATTAGTTGCCAAAGCTGTACTTCTGTTTTACCTTAATTTGTTACTAGGCGCTTTCACTATGTCCACTGCTTTATGAGCTGAACTAGTGGAAGTTTGACAAACTGATGAGGTTGATTTGTTAGGAGTTTTGATATCCATAAGTGACACAACAATGGGGAATTAAAGTTGCAGTCTTGTTCATGTGACTCCTTGAACAGAGTTGATCAGGATGCTAGACAGTAAAGACCTTTAGTGGCCATACATTTTTACTGGAGGAGGATACCCTTAAACCATTCAGCCACATACAATGGCAAAACCGATCAGCCCTTCAATCAGTTTAGCAAGCCACCTTTCCCCTTACTATTCTTCTCTGTCATTCTCTCCCTCCAAAGACAGAAGCTCCCTGCTCTTGCTACATCCCTTAGTCTAGCAATCAAACTCTTATCCATGCATCTTGACATGTAGGGAGGCAATTTTTTTGGTAGGTGCCAAGTGACAGCAAGTATCCAAGTTAGAACCATGGTATTGAAGACACAATCCAGAATTCTACATGAACGGGATTAGGCATCAGGGTTTTGGATGGAGCCGGGTTCATGTATGAATCCCAGGTTACTGCTTAAAGGACATACTCCCCTAGTGATAGCAATGAGCTACAGAATTCCTAGCTTAATTTGGCTTACTTATTTTGATGGCGTTGCTCCCTGAAGTGGAAAGGAGGCAGCTTCCAAAGAAATGCCTTCTCCTATCACCTCGGTAATAAACATTTGTTTTTCGTTTATCAGAAACAAATTCCCGCTTTAAGAGTTTGCTTCTGAAAAACAAAAAAGTGTTACATATTTGCTGAACCACTGTTAAAACCGATAACGGCCATCCACCAAACATTTGGTACATTGAAAGGAGCCTCCATAACTGTGGTTTCCTTTAATGTATAAAGAGGGCCGGTGGTCATTTATCAATCTGGAAAACAATGGTCCATCATGGTGGTGGTGGTAATGTCCTCTCCCATCCTGATGATGGAGTACCATCCACCTAATAGTAATTCAGGCCCTATCTGAGATTAGGATTTTAAAAAAAGCAATTGAGGAAAATGTGACTTTTTAGCTACATTTGAGGTTTAAAGGGTATTTGTGATAAGAAATCGTTGGAGGATCCACCTCCCTGGACTTCCCCGGGGGTCTAGTTCACAGAAATATCTGGGTTTCCCTAGATGGCCACCAAGCCTGGGACCAAAAACGCAGATGCCCCACTTGCAAAACCAGGTCGTTTTGTGACAGATCATTGATGTTTTCTACCATCTCCGCCGAAAATCTAAATCGGGCCCTCTATTTAAAAGGTACTTTAGATCAATTACAATATCAAGGTATAACAGTGCCTTGTCATTCCACCATGAACTCTCCTTTGTTTGTGGTATTAAAACCTGTTTATTCATACAGTATAGCTTTAGATTATTGAAATTTGAATGCACATACATGCACAAAGTTGTATAAAATGGCCACAGTACTGGATTGATGTCACATTTAGTCAGGAAAAAGTATAAAACAAAGTTAGATATATTTAACAGGTTTTTTAGTCAAAATATTGTACCTGAATTGCTTTCTCATTTGGTGGTTTTAAGTACTCTTAAACAAGACAGCCCTGGACTCTTCACAACAAGGATTAGGGAGATCATACACAAAGATCAGTAGGCACTATCATATATTGATGAGATCTGTATCACAGAGGATGATTTAAGTGAACACCTGGCTAAGGTGGACAGGATAGTAACACTTTTAGCCTGACATGGCTTTAAAAACAAATTCAAGAAATCTAAAATTATCTTAACCCTTTTGCTGCCAGGCCTCCCCCCCCCCCCTCTGCCACGCCCTTTTTGGCTATTTGGGTAGTTCGCGCTTAGGCCCCCATAACTTGTTAGCCACATAGGGTATCCACGCCAAATTTGTGTCCTTTTTTTTCAACATCCTGAGGATTCTAAAGGTACCCAGGGTTTGTGGATTCCCCTGGAGGGGACTGACTGAGAAATTAGCTAAAATACAGATACATTTCGGGTTTTTTGGGAAACATGGGAAAAAAGTGCTGTAGAAGAAAGCATCTGTTTTTTTCCCTGCAAACAGTATGTTTGTGGTACTAAAATCAGCATCTTGCATCTTCCCAGCTTTCAGGAACAGGCAGACTTATGTCAGAAATCCAAAATTTTCTACACAATTTTGGCATTTTACTGGGACATAGCCTATTTTTCGTATTTTTGTGCTTTCAGCCTCCTTCCAGTTAGTGGTAGAATTTGTTGTGAAACCATAAATGTACAAAATTCTGAATTGAGCAAGGGGTCATTTGTGTAGATCCTTTAAGGTTTCCCTATAGAAAATAACAGTTGAAAGAAAAAAAATATTGAAATTGAGTTGTAAAACAAACTGCCATTTGTGCCTGCATTTTCACCTGTAACTTATCTTACCTGTGGTAGATTTTTTTAAACAATATACAGTTACATCCAAGGGGCCCTTCTGGTTGCAGGGATATATGGGGCTTGTAGGTTCACCAAGAACTCGAGGTACCCAGAGCCAATAACTGAGTTTCACCTTGCAATTATCTTTCATTGTGTACCGGGCATATAGCAATTCATTTGGTAAAATATATAGAGTGAAAAATAGGTATCAAGGAAACCTAAGTATTTCTGAAATGGGAACAAGATATGGAGTTTAGAAGCAGTGGTTATTTGTGCATCTCTAAATTTGGGGGTACCCATATTAGCATGTGAATTAGAGTGTATTTTTCAAAATGACTTCTTTTTTTCACACTGTCTTACATTTGGGAGGCAGAAATGCATAGAAATACAAATGGTAATAACACTTGTTCTACTATTCTGTATTCTCCTAAGCCTCCCGATAAAAATGGTACCTTGCTTCTGTGGGTAGGTCTAGTGCCTGCATCAGGAAATGGCCCAAAGCGCAACATGGACACATCACATTTTTCCACTGAAAACTGACAGTTTTTTTTTGCAATGTGCCTAGCTGTGGATTTGGGAAACCTAGCAAACTTGTACATTTTTGAAAACTAGACATCCAGAGGAATTTAGTTTGGAGTGACATGTGTGGCTCTCACCAGGTTCTGTTACCCAGAATCCCTTGCAAACCTCAAAATGTGTCTTAAAAACACATTTTCCTCACATTTCTCTGATGGAAAGCTCTAGAATCTGAGAGGAGCCACAAACTTCCTTCCACCCAGCATTCCCCCAAGTGTCCTGATAAAAATGGTATGTCACTTGTGTGGGTAGGCCTAGTGCCCGCAAAAGGAAACGGCCCAAAATGCAACTTGGACACATCATATTTTCCACTGAAAACTGACCCTTTTTTGCAATGTGCTTTTCTGTGGATTTTGGGCCGTAGCTCAGCCGGCACCTTGGAAAACATAGCAAACCTGTACATTTTTTAAACTAGACACCCAGGGGAATTCAGGATGGGGTGACTTGTGTGGCTCTCACCAGGTTCTGTTACCCACAATCCCTGGCAAACCTCAAACTATGCAAAAACAAAAAAAAACACATTTTCCTCACATTTCTGTGATGGAAAGTTCTGGAATCTGCAGGGAGGCACAAACTTCCACCCAGCCAGCATTCCCCCAAGTCTGCTAATAAAAATGGTACCTCACTTGTGTTGGTAGGCTTAGTGCCTGCAACAGAAAATGGCCCAAAACATATTGTGGAGATCAAAATTATACATCACAAAATAATCAGGTTTTGCAAGGGAGTCACCTGCGTTTTTGGTCTCGGGCTCGACGGCCATCTAAGGAAACCTACCAAACCCAGACATTTCTGGAAACTAGACTCCCGGGGAAGTCCAGGGAGGTGTGGCTTGCGTGGATCCCCCAATGTTTTCTTACCCAGAATCCCCTGCAAACCTCAAATTTGGCTTAACAAAAATCACATTTTCCTCACATTTTTGTGTGGGAAAGTTGTGGGATCACAGGGCTGACTCAAATTTCCTACCACCCAGCATTCCCCTAGTCTCCCAAATGCTATCTCACTTTTGTGGGTGGGTCAAGTACCAGCGACAGGGAAGGGCCCAAAACATATTGTGGAGACATCAAAATTATGTATCATAAAACGACCTGCTTTTGCAAGGGGGCACATCCGTTTTTGGTCCCGGGCTAAACGGCCATCTAGGAAACCTACCAAACCCAGACATTTCTGAATACTAGACACCCAGGGAAGTCCAGGGAGGTGTGGCTTGCGTGTATCCTCCAAAGTTTTCCTAACAGAATCCCCTGCAAACCTCAAATTTAGGTAAAGAAAATCACCTTTTCCTTATATTTCTGTCTGCGATCACGACCCTGGCACAAATTTCCTACCACCCAGCGTTCTCCTTGGTCTCCTGATAAAAATTATACCTCACTTGTGACGTTACCAATCAATCAATCAATCAGAATCCGTGGGATGGTGGCCAGGGCCAGTTAGGCGGAGCAGAGATGTCTGGTGGGAGTGTAGAAGGAGAGGAGTTGTTTGAGGTATGCAGGTCCGGCATTGTGGAGGGCTTTGTAGGCATGCCTGAGGAGCTTGAAGGTAATTCTTTTGTTGATAAGAAGCCAGAAAAGGTCTCTCAGGTGGCCGGTGATGAGGCTGCGGCGTGGGATGTTAAGGATGAGTCTGGCAGAGGCGTTCTGGATGGTCTGCAGTTTCTTTTGGAGTTTCTGGTGGTGCCGGCGTAGTGTTTTTTTTGGGGGGGGGGGGATTTTTATGCCCCTCACCTTTGATATCCCCCCTGGCAGCTATTTTTTATTTCTTCTTACCACCTCTCCCAAAACTACCCTATCCCAGACCTTTTCACAGAAGTAAACTAAAAGAGGACTTCGATCCTTCTCCAGCCTTGGAACTCCACCAGTGGCCTAAACATGTTCAACGACCTACATTAATATTAGGGCTCTAGGGTTTTCTGGCAGTTAGTTCCTTGATAGTTCCGTCTGTATTTTCCTATATTTATTCTTCGTCAATTTTTTGTTGTTGGTATTTTATCCTTGTTTGGCCTGGGTTTGAGAATGATTGGATTTTCAAGATGGTATATTTCCTATCTTTTTAACTCTTAGATGAGTGGCACGTTCGCTTTACCTACTTCTGAAGCACTCCCGCTCTTCAAATTAGCTAAACCTATTGCGCACTGTGAGGCAAGTCCTTCATAGCGCCCTGATCAGCCCTCAACTTTCAGCCATCCTTACCTCTCCTAGGTTTTCTGAACGACCAGACTTTTAATTTTCTCTAACTATGTTCCTCCCCAAATCCCTCGACACTGCACTAGAGAGATATGGCCCCAACTCGTGGAGCATCAGATGCCCTAAAAATCTCTCTAATAATGCAAAAAAGAAGTTCAAACACAGCCTACTTAAACAATTACCAGAAAAACTAATAGCCGATAACTTCTACAGTGCAAGCAATGGCAACAAGAAAACCGACTTCGTCTTCTACTCAAAACGCCCTGAAAAATGGAGAAACATCTACCTTCTCCACCTACAAGTTACCAAATCAATCAAAATCCCCTACAGGACTAAACTCACCACATCCCCCTCCCTAACCTTTAGAGGGGAAATCTCCATTTCTATTTTCAGGACAGGGAACATACTGATACAAGCTACAGACCATAACCTCACCATCTTTGACCGACACTTCCCGTCCCTTCTCGCTACATTAATACAACCTGGCCTTGTGCCCCAATTTCCTCTCTCCCTTCTAACTCCTACCGCCAACCAAACTTGAACCTTCGTGCCCTGTTGACTCCACTGACTCGTTACGCACCTTTGTTGAACCCTCTGTTACACTATGCAACTGTGCTGCCCCCTTGGCACACGCTTTCGCCAAGTAATCACTAGAATTACTTCAATGGAACTCACCCTAACAAACGAACAAACAGTAGCAAAACTCACAGACATAAACCTAGAGCCCGATGATGCCAGCCCCAACTCAAGACCACTCATACGGAGTACCATACGGACTCACCCCTCTCTACTAATGCAGACCCTTCTCAGCTCACACAAAATGTCCGCCTCTCGAACCTCAAAACACAGACCCTCCCTATATTGAAGCTCACTCACCCTCCTTAACCACGAGACCTGATGCGTATACATCCTCTTCTAGAGCTGCAAACCTCACTGACAGACTTTCCCAGCTCCTGAATTGAATTGAACAAAAACTTGATTCACCAGCTAAAGACATCTCACATGTAATAAAGGACCTTCTGATCCAGGCCAAGTTAACCCGCTACCACACTCCTGGTAGGGAGAAGTTGTCTCCACTTATAGGTTCTCCAACTCTCAGCCAACATCCCTATTGGACTACTATTCCCTTGAGTCGTGTCGCCCACAGACCCCACCAAGCTCTCAGCCTTGTATCTGATCTGGAAGCTGAAGCTCTCACAGAATCTTACATCAGTATGACCCAGAATACGGTCCACAAACCTTTGTCCACTATCCCCGTAATCATGGGCACAAATAGAATCCCTCAAATTGTATGTATCAGTGTGGGGTTTTTAGTATTGACAGGAATAATGGCGCTCAAGCTAATTCGCGCTGAGTTTATGTTATACTAGGAGTGTGAACGGTGCAAACCAGGTCAGGGGATATGCCCTAAAACCCCCGTGATGGTATGGATAGAAATCCACACAAATGAAGTAGGTACAGTCCCGGGCACACGTAACGAGGATATAATATCAGGAGAAATGTCTCATACTGCAGAAATGTAGAGGGTCTACACCAGAATGATAATCATAGGTGTTTAATATAGTAACAGAGCATAAGCAACCAGCCAAAACAAAAGCAGGAAGGAAAATGGTTCCTTCCTGAACAACACTTCTCCCAGTTTCCTGTACTCCGGCGCATCCGCCGTTGTCGTCCTGGACTACTGACCTGGCACGCCTAATTCTATATTCCCCCCTGTGCTACTTAGCACTTGGTTAATCTCGTCGCCACAGACTGCATCGACTCTTCTGAAGGTCAATAGTCCTCATTGGCTTATCCGCCGCCCGGCGATATCCGTCTTCCTTTCCTTACATTTGGCAGTAGTCCACCTACCGTGGTTCGCACTGCTCTTCATTGCCGTTTTGGATTCTTGAACGGTCACTTGAATCCACCTTGTTGGCACCGCCTTTCAGCCCTGAAGAGTCACGGGTTACTACCCTTTGTGACGAAACACGTGTCGGCTGGTTGCTTTTGTTTTGGCTGGTTGCTTATGCTCTGTTACTATATTAAACACCTATGATTATCATTCTGGTGTAGACCCTCTACATTTCTGCAGTATGAGACATTTCTCCTGATATTATATCCTCGTTGCGTGTGCCCGGGACTGTACCAGAATCCCTCAAATGTTCACCTCGCCTAGACCTCCTGCTCAATACACCACTATTCAGACACTACATACCACAAACAATAGTCCTAGCCTGCTAACATGCATGCTCCTCAACTGCGGATCAGCAGTTAAACACGCCAGAGATATCATAGACGCTATACTGGATAATGAAATAGATATTGCATTCCTCACTGAAACCTGGCCCAATGAACACTCAACACCCATTCTAGACGTGCTCATCCCTCCCGGCTACACCATCATTCGACAGGACAGACCAAGGAGATTAGGTGGCGGCCTGGCAATTATACACAAAGAAGTAATCCATCTTCCTCCCTTAACAACCTCAAAATACTCGACTTTCGAATACCTCGGAGTTGAACTTGCAGCCAAAGGCACCTTTCCTATCAAACTTCACAACATCTACCACCCTCCTGGTGATCGCACCGTTTTCTCAGAGGAACTAACTGACCTAGTAACACGGTTCTCCATAACTGACTTGAATGACGTTTTTCTTGGGCGACTTCAATATTCAATGGAATAACTCAGAAGACACCACTGTCCGTTACTAACCTTCTTGAAATAAATGACCTCAAACAACTCTGCAATGAACCAACCCATTGTAAAGGCTCCACTTTAGATGCTATAATCAGCAAAAATGAGCTGGTCTCACTTCGATCCATCACAACTATCGACTGGTCAGACCACCATCTCATAATATTAAGACTCACCTCAGATCTCACACAGCCCCATCCAACAAACCTACGCACTGGGCTAGGAATATCAAACAAATCCCAATAACAGAATTGGAATCCAGGGTCTGGGCCCAACTACAGTATCAACCTCTCGCTCTCACCGCTGAGGACCTCACCGCCCACTACAATACAGCAATGATTGATGTCCTTGGCCAAGTGGCACCACTCAAACGAAAACAATCTAGAAAAATACAGTCAAAATCCTGGTACAACTCTGATCTGAACAATGACAGGAGACAACGAAGACAGTCAGATTAGATATGGAGACAGTACCCCTCTACAGTGCACCTCTCACTCCTTAGATCTGCATGGCTTTCATATAAGAAACATCTTTAGAGAAAAATCCACCTTCTTTCGCAACCAACTTGACCGCGCTAAGAACAGACCTAGGGAGCTCTTCAACATCATTAAACGACAAACTACCCTTATCTCCCCTCACGAAATAACAGCCACCAATGAACGGTGTGAAGAAATTGCCAACTTCTTCACTGATAAAGTAGCACAAATTGAGCAAATCATCCTCCAAGTCGAAAATCCGTCTTTCATACCAACCCACCCCATTGACTCACATCCCTCCATGGTTGCCCCCACTCCAGATTTAACTAATGACAGAATGGCCCCAAGAAAAATAATGCCAACTATGACCTTTGTCAACTGAAAAATGATGCTAATTGGTCTGACTTCAAACCCATGACAGAAAGTGAAGTCTTCAATATAATTGCAAACTTGAAGCCCACATCCCACACCAATGATCCCCTCCCATCCACATTAGTACAAAACCTCAACCATATCATCGCCCCTTTCTGGACAAAAATCATCAGCACATCTCTTTCCTCAGGACATGTACCTGACTCCCCCCAACTAGGCCAAATCACACCCATACTCAAAAAACCAGGGGCTGACCTAATGACCTCAATAACCTCAGACCTATCACCAACCTCCTGTTTCTAGGCAAAACAATGGAGAAATGCGTCCTTCTACAACTCAACCAACATTTAGAGCAATTCCACCTCCGTGACACCTTCCAGTCAGGATTCAGGAAAGGCTGTAGCACAGAAACTGCTATGCTCAATATCTCGGATGACATTTGCAGATCTTTGGATGAAGGTGATGCATGCCTCCTAATCCTACTTGACTTATCGGCAGCTTTTGATACTGTAAATCCCCCAGCATTAATCGCGACACTCAAAAACTGCAGTGGTATCAACGGCACAGTCCTGAGTTGATTCACATCGTACCTGCAACATCGCTCGCAACACATAACAATCAACAACTGTCTCTTAAAACCAACACTAGTTTCTCATGGTGTACCCCAAGGCTCAATTCTCTCCCCATCCCTTTTCAATCTCTTCATGGAACCCCTTACTGTTATCCTGAACCAAGCACGGGTCAAATATCACCTATATGCTGATGACACCCAATTTTACTACAATACTAAATCACTGAGTGACATCATACATCTGAACGAAACACTAATCAAGATACAAACTTGGCTTAACACCAACCACTTAAAGTTGAATCCCAACAAAACTGAACTGCTACTTTTCTCCCCGAAAACCAACCCTCTACCAATCCAAGATTGGCTCACGAACTTGGACGCCCTAAACTGTTCTCTTACACTATCCAACTCCGTAAAGTCCTTGGGCATCACTCTGGACAAAAACTTGTCACTGAAGAACCACATCAACTCAGCCAAAGGAGGATGTACACTCTTAAAAATCTCAAGAAAATCAAGCCTTTTATTCCGCCTGATGATTTTAAGACAGTAGTGCAGTCTCTAGTCCTCTCAAAACTGGATTATGGCAACGCCATCCTCACAGGAACTCCAAAAACCCACCTTGCCCTCCTTACAACAGTTCTCAACACGGCTGCTCAGCTACTAACAGGTTTTAAATGATTTGGGCACATCTCACCGGCCCTCAAGAACCTCAATTGACTTCCCATCGCTCATTCTCTGGTAATGCTCCTAGGATCTGGAACTCACTCACTGGAGATCTCCCCTGTAACCCTTCCTTTTCATGCTTCAAATGGGACCTTAAATACCTACTGCTCAACAAATACTTTAATACACCAACAAAGTTATATTCCCAAAGATCACACCCAATCCTTTTAGACCTTTTAAGGCGGGCATTTGATTGTTTAAGCTTCTTCATTCATGCCATGAACTTGTGCTGTTCTAATATTCTCATATTGTAACTACCTTGACGGCACAACGTTTTTCTTTTTTTTTTATGTCCTCATATCACCAGTGTTTGCAAAACCAAGCCTGGTACCCGACCTGTTCCGCCTCAGGCTACTTGCAATTAAACATCTAGCCCTGCCGATCCAGTCCATCCAGTTACCTGGTTACTGGTTTCACGCAGGTGTAATCATAGGACGTCTCCATTAAGTTCTTACTGTTCAGTACCAACTCAAGTAATCGTCCCAAATCTTACTACGAAGGCCACCCTCGACTCCAGTGTCCATTTTACAGGTAGTTTTAACTGCCTGGAGCTAATCAAAACCCTGAGGGGGGAGGGGGTCTGTCCATCTCTTGCAGCTCTCTCTCCTGGCAAGAAGCATCATATAAAAAAGGAGATCCCTCCTATTCGCCGAAAGGGGCTGAGTAGGCTGATCCTCCAACACCATCAATATCAAAGTTGAACTCATTGTTATATTGACCTGAAAAATATCATTGACTACTTTCTCGACAGTATGCCAATAATCCCGTAGTTTTGGACACTCAAAAAACATATGTAAATCATCGGCGCTTAGCATGCCGCATCTTGGAATTGGAACTAATACAAACTTTGCAAGTTTCTGAGGGGTCCAGTACAACCTGTTGATTGTGAAGAAAGGGTTCCTTTTCAGGTTAGCGGGTTTAACCACCTTGTAAAGTAGTTTTAAAGAAAGTTGCCAAGTTTTCTGTGGCTCCGTCATCTGAATTACTCCTTCCCAGATCTCATACAGGGCTTTTAGCTTCTTATCTTTAGAATCGAACAGAGTCCAATACCAATCGGCAACTTCCTTTCTTCTGGTGGCCTCATTCTGTAATTTTGATTCAATTTCCCACGATCCACCAATCTCCTGTCCATTAGCCTCCACTCAAGATAATAGCTGCAGGTACTTGAATCTTGAGAGGAAATCACCCGTTTTTGCCACCAGTACTTCCCATGGCACCATACCCTGCATCGTCAGGAGATCCCCCAACACTTCAATTCCCGCCCTCCTTAGTGGGAGACTTAACCGATCTTGAAGGCACTCCGGTGTACCAGGTGAATCCCAGATTGGTGAGAAATCTGAGAAATTCCAAGTATCTTCCTTACCTGCAACCAAAGAGTAAGTGCTGCCTTTAAAGTCTTCAGCCTAACTTTTTAAAAGAATTTCCTTGCCCCGAACTTATAAAGGAAACCTTTAGAACCCCACTCCTTTACCATATCTTCCAACAGGCCGCCCCATACCAAGTTTGCCTAGGAGGATTCTGCAGTTTTTAAACTGGAAAGCCATACAATATAGCCTTAAATCAGGGAGGGCCAAACCGCCCTTCTCCAGCTCATGCCTCAGTTTCTTCCAGGCGAGCCTGGTGCCCTTGGATGCCCAAACAAACCTGACTAATTTCCCCTGCAACTTATCAATCATAACTTTAGGAATCGTCAGAGGGATACAATTAAAAAGATATATCAATTTAGGCAATATCACCATTTTAATTAAATTCACTCTCCCATACAGGGTCAAGGGGAGATTCTTCCACCTAGCGAGTGATTTGTCGATTTCTTTCGCTGTCCTCTCCAGATTAAGCTGGGGAATTTACTCTAGTGATTTGATGATACTTATTCCAAGGTATCTAAGCTCGCTCTGAACATTTCCCTTCCAGTCTAGGACATTCCAACACATTATCCCACTTTTCGCGTTGTTTACCAAATAGCCGGATAGTGCCCCAAACTCGTTAACTAGAACTTCCACCCTGGGAATAGTTAAAACCGGATCTGCAGTAAAAATTACAAGATCATCCGCAAATAATGCGATTTTATTTTTATAGGTGCCTGAACTGAAAGCAATAATCTGATCATTCTGATGCAGCATCTGGGCAAATGGTTCGATATAAATATCGAACAATAATGGCGGGATAGGGCAACCCTGCCGCGTTCCCCTGGAAATCGGGAAGCTTTTAGTAAGGGAGCCATTAAGGAGAATCATAGCTGTTGTACATTCATATAAGGCTTTCAGTGTTGTTATAAAGCATGGGCCAAACCCCATAGCCGTCAAAACTTCCCATAAATAGGCCCAACAAACACGATCAAAAGCCTTGGCGGCATCCAATGTAACTACCGCCAAGGGTATCGACCTCGATGTAGACAGGTCTATACTACCAATCATTCGCTGGGTCAGTTCATGGATCTGCCTCCCAGGAATAAATCCTTTTTGATTGAAATGTGTGAGTTGGGGAGCCAATTTAGCCAGCCTCCCTGCCAAAATGCTAACAAAGATCTTATAGTCAGCATTCAGCAGGGATATCGGGCGATACGACTCTGCCTTCCCAGGATCTTTAGCTGGTTTCAGAATCAGGACCATGGTGGCTTCTTTCCATGATTCGGGGACCTGTGTCTTCCCCATATAGACCAAATTAAACAGGTTCTCCCAAACTGGGAGAACTTCCTCTATTAGTAATTTATCAACCTCTGAGGGGATGGCATCCAAGCCAGCAGCCTTCCCATTCTTAGTTCTCTTCATGGCCCCCCTGATCTCTTCCTGAGTAATTTATGCTTCCATACTCTCTTTCCCTTCGCTAGTCAATACAGGGAGACCCAATGCCCCCAACCAATCTTTAAGCAGTCGGGGTTCGGGAACGATATCTTCACTGTAAAGCTGAGAAAAGAGTGAGACCACATGATTCTGCATTCCTTTCCAATTATCGAACACCTCCCCTGAAGGTCCCCTCAGCTCATTAATCGTGTTCCTAGTTCTTTCAACCCTGGCCTTCCAAGCCAGTAACGTCCCCGCTTTCTCCCCGTATTCAAACTCCTTCAAGTTCCCTGCCTGCCACCTTGCCTTACACTTTAAATCCAATTTGTTTTTATAGTTTAATTGGGCCTCTTCTAGTCTTCTTGCCAACCCCTCCCTATCTTCCCCCTCACTTACAGATTGTAGAGCGGCCTCGAGGTTGCCCACTTCTCTTTCCATACCTGCTAATTCTGCCTTCTCTTCTCTTCCTTTAGAGCATCCGAGACTTTTTAAAATCCCTTGTATGTATGCTTTAAAAGAATCCCACTCTACTCCAGGGGTGGCAGTGTCTTTATTAATCAAAAAGTACTCTGATGTGGCCTTTTTTAAAGCAAGTACCACCTCCTCATCTAAGAGAAGAGCACATTTTAGTGTCCACCTAATATTGGGCTTTATTCCTAAAGCCTGTAGTGTCATAGTGACAGCTGAGTGATCCGAAATGTGAGCTGGGTGGTGTATGATCTTTTTAATATTGGCCGCTAAGCTTCTTTCAACCAAAAAATAATCCAATCTAGAATAGTGGCAATATTTTTTACTATGATAGGTATAGCCTCTCGACTGTCCTCTCAGATGTCGCCAAACGTCCACTAGCCCTAGATCCTGCATCAAGTTTTTCAGGGCATGTCTCATTCTAGGCACCGGGGCACTATCCCTTCGTTTGGATCGATCCAGTACGGGATCCAACAGAATATTAAAATCCCCCCCCCACGATCACTGGGACCGAAATGCCAACTAATCTTAGTTCCAGACCTACAATGTGCTGTGGGTCGTCTTCATTGGGGCCATGGAAGCCGACAACAATAAATTCACAGTCTGCCCATTTTATACCGGCTAAGACCCATATACCGGAGCTATCCATACTTGAAAACTTAAGCTCGATCCCTCCACCCCTTCTTATTAAAATTGCGACCCCCTTACAACATTGTACTTGGTCAGAGACTAAAAAATTCTGGATCCTGCCATATCTACAAAATAATTCCTTACTCTCGCTGCTACCAGATGTGCCTCCTGTAACACCATAATATGCGCCTGGCTTTCTTCCAGACACCTCAGCACTGCCTTCTGCCTAGATCTTGACCTAAGACCATTCACATTCCATGTAAGAATATCTATGTTAGCCATCATGCTTCCTCACTAATTCCCAACTCATACTTCGTCGCTAACTCACAGTAACATTCCTGACTGAGCGATAAAGAGGACTTTTTTTGTTTTTTATCCCACTGCTCCCCATCCGTGCACCTTCCCCCCCCTCCACCACCCCACCCCACCCCTCTAATCCTGCCCTGGGGAACCCTCCCTATCTTTATAGGCATGAAAATGCCTAATCGGCAAACCATTTGGGGGAAAATCAATAGACAATGAGATATAACAGAGAGCATACTGCCGCACTTAACACGCTCCAAATTGCTTTAACACAGACGCCTGACACAGCCTGTCTATAATCAGCTGCTTATCACTTAGTCAATTCTTGCTTCTTTTTTATTGTGTCAATTAGTGTCTCTACATCTCCTACTGAGCGGTAGTTATGCATTTGGTTATCCCACATTATGCGTAGCATTGCAGGGAACTTTAATTGGACCTTGGCCCCAAGCTTCCGTAGCTCCTCCATCTTATTTCCTAGCTCCCATTGCCTCTGTTCCGTAGATTTACAAATATCTGACCTGATTGCTACCGAGTAGCCATTGACTGAATATGGACCATTTTTTAGGGCCCTGCTGAGGTTTCCTCTTTGGTGGTATAAGAGAGGAAATTCACCAAAATCTTCCTGGGTTTGACCCTTTGGGGGTTGCGGCTCATTGAATTTCTTGCTCAAGATTTATGTCTTTGTTATCCTTCAAGACCGTATTCTGAAGTATCTTAATTATAAAGGCCTTCATGTCCACGCCCTCCTCAGCTTCTGGAATGTTCAAAAATCTTAAATTATTCCTTCGGGAATGATTTTCCAATCTCCCGAGATCGTCCCTTAGGCTTTGATTTTGCTTGGCCAACTTAGAGATCTCAGAGGCATTTTTTGTCACATCTTGTCTTACTGTTCCCACCTCCTCTTCCAAAATCTTAGTATGGAGGGTAACCTCATCTAGTTTTTGTGTTAGCTCCGAGCAGGAGGCTTGTATGCCAACCTGATTAGCTTCCGATACTTCGAAACGATTCTTGATTTCATTCCTCAGCCCCAGGAGAATACTTGCCAGTGAGTGATCTGCATTCCCCGGAGTCCCTTCACCTCTTACGACATTCTTGTTCTTCCGAATATGGATATTTCCAGATTTTACGGACTCTTCTGGTGTGCCCATCGCTGCCAGAGCTTCAAACCTATTGCTGGTGGGAATTGTAACTACCTCCTCTTGAGCTATTACAGAATCAGTTTCGGGTTCGTTTTGGTGCAGGGGTCTGCTTGTACTATTTGTACTACTTTCAGCAACATTAAGATCCATAATAAGTGTCTCTGCTCCTATGTTTTAGGAGTGGCTTCCTCCGAGCTTCCCTTCTTCATACTAGGTAAGACGCGAAAAAAGGATTTAAGCGAAGGTGTTATTTTGATGGGTATACTAGTTGCCTTTTTATTCCTTCCCCTTATGTTTTTTAATGGGGATTTGCCTGTTCTCCTGCTTTGGAGACTCCCTCCACCTTCCTGACCTCGCCTTCCTTTGGCCATGTCTTTTATTTCCTGCACTGCGCCCAAAAGGGGGTCTGATGTTGAAGAAACTGGTAACAAACCAGCCTTACCCCCCTTAATGTTCCTGCTTCTCAAGGTGTACCTGGAGGGTTTATCTCCGACCTCACCTTCTTTTAAAAGGCCTTTCTCCATATGCAGGGGATAGGATCTTCTTACCCGCACCTTCTTGGTGTAGCTCACTCTCTCTCCCGGCTCCCTCCTCCTCTGATCTCCCAGAGAGGCTGACCGGTTTCCAGAGACTGCCTCAAGGGACTGCTGCTTCGTATGATCTTCAAGTGGATGCCCACAGAGTCCAGGAAAACGGTCACCCATGTGCTCGTCAGCAGCAGACTCGACTACGGCAACGCACTCTATTTAGTTATTTATAGGTTTCATATAGCGCTAGCTAGACCTGAAGGTATCAGAGCGCTTTACATATAATGCAGGATCGTTCAATTGAAGTACATACATATATACAGACCAAGAAAAACGTTGTGCCGATGGTATGCAAGTGGGGATCATGGCGGCCACGTGCTAGACGGCCGCGGGCGCCATTAGGGGGAAAGTGCAGCGAAAGTGATTTTGGAGAGCAGAACTGACTGTAACGTACCGGGCTGAAAACGATGAGAATGCTGGCAGTGCGGGCTCCTCCATCGGCGACTGGCGTGGGGTCGGCTGACGGCTGGTTGCTGCGGTGCAGGTCTTCGGGGTCTTGGTGGAGGGAGGTGGCTGCGGAGCTCCAATGCTGCAGGGAAGCCGGCGCTTGGGCTGGGGGCAGAGTCAGCACAAGTCGAGGCTGCCGAGAGCGTGTGGAAGCAGGAGGATGAAACCCAGTTGATTTGGCAGTACATTGAGAGCGAGGAGTCCAGGATGATGCTGAGGTTTCGTGCGTGGTCCGTGGGTGAGGACTGGTGTTGTGAGAGCTGTGGGCCACCAGGAGTCGTCCCAGGCAGAGGGGGTGGTGCCCAGGATGAGGACTTCAATCTTGTCTGAGTTTAGCTTGAGGCAGCTGTCCTTCATCCAGGTGGCGACTGCCTTCATCCCGTTGGGGAAGTTGCTCTTGGGGGCTGTGGGTTCGTTTGTGAGGGAGAGAATCAGGTGGGTGTCGTTGGCATAGGAGACGATGCTCAGTCCATGGCTTCTGACGATGGCTGCAAGCGGGCCATGTAGATGTTGAACAGGGTGGGGCTCAGGGAGGATCCCTGTGGCACTCCACAGCTGATCTCTGTGGGTTCTGAGTTGAACAGTGGAAGTCTGACTCTCTGTGTTCGGTCGGTGAGGAAGGAGCTGATCCATTCTAGGGCTTTGTCGCGGATGCCGGTGTGGTGGAGTTTTGCGCAGAGGCTGTGGTGGGAGATGGTGTCGAAGGCAGCTGAGAGGTCCAAGAGGATGAGGGCAGCAGTTTCGCATCGGTCGAGGAGGGTGCGGATGTCGTCTGTAGTGGCAAGAAGAGCGGTCTCAGTGCTGTGTTTGCTTCTGAAGCCCAATTGGGGGAGGTCCAGGGTGTGGTTCATTTCAATGAACTCGGAGAGTTGGGCGTTGATAGCTTGGCCGATGACTTTGGCTGGGAAGGGGAGCAGAGAGATGAGTCTGTAGTTCCTGAGGTCTGTCGGGTCAGCAGAGGGTTTCTTCAACAGAGGGGTGATCTCTGCATGCTTCCAGTCTTCCGGGAAGGTGGCGGACTCAATGGAGCAGTGATGGTGCAGCAGAGTTCGGGTGCAATGGAGGTGCAGGCTCTGTTGAAAATGTGGTGAGGGCAGGGATCCGATGGGGCTCCGGAGCGAATGCTCTTCATGATCCTGAGGGTGTTGTCAGAGGTGAGGGTGGTCCTGTTGGACAAGTTCTGCTGGGGTCTGGAGCCATTGGGTGTGGTGGTTGTGGGTGGGGTGGGTGGGCCTTGGGTTGCAGGCTGCGTAGATCTCCTTGATCTTGCAGTGGAAGAAGGTGGCGAGGTTGTCTCAGAGGTCCTGAGTGGGAGGAATGTCTGTTGTTTCTATGCTGGGTTTGGCAAATCCTTTGACCACAGCAAAGAGTTCTTTGCTGTTGTGTGCGTTGGCATTGATGCGTTCCTGGATGGCTGCTTTCTTTGTTGTTCTGATGTGTTGGTGGTGTGCAATGACGGCGGTTTTGAAGGCTGCGTGGTCTGCCATAATCCTGCTGCTCCTCCATCTTTTCTCGAGCTGCCTGCAGGTGCACCTGGACTCTTATAGGGCGGAGGAGAACCAGCTGACTTTCTTGAAGGGCTGCTTGCCTGAGGGTTTTCTGAGGGGAACCAGTGTGTTGGCGCAGTCGGAGATCCAGCGGTGGAGGTTGTGTGCTGAGGTGTTGGCGTCCGTGGATGTCGGTGGTGGGGTTTTGCTGAGGGAGGTGGTGAGCTGTCTTCGGTGACCTTGTTCCAGCTTCTGCGAGGATCGAGGTGGGCATGCTGGTGTACTATTGGTTTGGTGAAGTAGAAGTGGACGCATTGGTGGTCGGTCCAGTGTGGTTCGGCGGTGTGGCTGACAGAGATGTTGTTGCTTGTGAGAAGATGGGGTTTGGCATGTGTCCTGCTGAGTGGGTTGGCATTGTGACCAGTTGTTTTAGTCTGATGGTGGTGAGGTTCTCCAGTAGAGGTGAAGTGTCGTAGTTGTCGAGGTTGTCCAGGTGGAAATTTAGGTCGCCAAGGAGGATGTAGTATGTAGGCGAAAGTGTGATGAGCGATGAAGTCGGCTATGGCTTCGCTGAAGGGGGGCAGGGTTCGGGAGGTCTGTAGATGAGGGGGCCATGGAGGGTGGTGTTTGGGTTAGTCTGGATCTGGAAGTGGAGGTACTCCATGTCGGGTGAGTGGTCATCGGATCTGGTTGTGATGTGGAGGGTGTTTTTGTGTACGATGGTGATGCCTCCTCCTGTTATGTCCTCAGCACAGAAGGTGTTAATGGTATGTTTCTCGGATAGGAACTTTTCAGTGAGAGTAATCTTGCAGAAGTGTGCTACTTTAAAACCTCCAAATACGTTAAGGAAGTTACAAGGGCTGATGGGGTTCTATAACTTTGAAAGATCTTACTTGCCACATTATGCTGAGTGGGTTTAGCCCTTGTGTGAATTAATCGCTCTAATGTTTTCTGAAAAAAACTGAACAAAAACACATGCAGCTATCTTACCTGGAGGCAAGCAGACATGTTAAAGTCTAAATATTTACGGAGATGGGAGAACAAGATAAACTTAGTAATTAGGTTGCTCCTAGCACTTCATGCTAAATACATGTACTTTACAATGAAGGAAATTCAACTCCCATAGCATACAGATCACACTTGTATTTCTCTGCTTTGTAACAATTTACTCCTATTGAGAAAATTCCCACTGCAGTACAGAGAGCTATGCTGAAGAAGAGTCTTTTGGCACAGGGGAAACAAATCGTTATAGTTTCTCCCGTACCTTCGCTAGAAGCAGCGATAAAAAGCTAGTGTTCCTAATGTGTGCACTCAACACCTTTGTTGGATTCAGTACACCACTTCTTTAAATGTCATTCATGTAAAGTTTGAGTATGAACCTACACTTCGCACTCAAGAATTTTAGCAATGCACACAAAATATTTTACAAGCTCCAAATATTTTACCCGTACATGACTACAAGAGTGTACGCTGTCCGGATGGTTCTGCATTTGGAATAAGTAGAAGTATTCCACAACTTGTGCTGCAGTACAGGGGTTTTTCGAAGGGGGTTTATTCCAAACTGCTAAGCACACAGTTACACAGTTCTGGGTGATTCCACAGCACAGCTAGCAGAAATTCATGCTTTACTGCATGCTCTTCAGATAGCTCATCCGTCAATTCCCACACTAATTATGTCTGATTCAGCATTCTGTGTACAAGGCTATAATGTAGATTTACCACATTGGTGCTTAAACAGATTCAGAGATTCGAAGGGGAAATCAATAAAAAGTAAACAACTTTAGGGAAAGGTTCCTTTGCTCCACATACAGCACACCATGGTCCATGAAAGTGAAGGAATTCAGGCTAAAGGGAACTGCAAAGCATATTTGCCTGCAAAAGCAGCAGTGCAAACCTTTAAGGTAGCTGCATTAACTCATTCTCAAGCTAAGATCAACACAGACATTTGGAGGCTGATTTCAATGGCTGGACTGCCGGCTGCTGTTGTAGCGGTCGGGAGACCACTGACAAGCATGCGGGCAGTCCGACATCCGTATTGTGACGAGACCACTGAGCTGGCGGCTGGAAACATGGCTGGGGCATGCTGCAGCCATGGGAAAGGGCCGCAGCACATGCTGACAATGTGCAGCACCTCTTGCACGTCCATGCACCATGTGCCATGCACCATGTCGTGCATGGAGCACGGTGGTGAGTGGGGGCACTACATGGGCTCGCAGGGCCACTTTTCAGTGGATCACGACAGATTGGGGCCCTGTTTGGGGCTCTCTATATCCCTTCCTGACAACCTTTTCATGGCGAGATTCCCGCCATGAAAAAAGGCTGTTGGAAAGGAATATTGTAATCCTGACGGCAGTGCCTGCCTCGGCACAGCTGCCATTCAGGGACGCTGCTCCGACTGCCACACCATTGGGATCTATGATCCTGGCCGAGCCAGCCGTCTTCCATCTGACAGCTTAGGGTCCGGCCAGCAGTGTCAGAATGCGGTGGTCGGACCGAAGGGCTGTCAACAGTCAGACCGCCACCGACAGCCTGTCGGTGGTCCGACTGCCACTATCGTAATGAGGCCGTTAGTGACAATAAAAGCAACATTGAAACAAGAAAAGCCTCCTAACAACTTTCCCTCCATATACTCTTATACACTCACTAAATATATTAAATATTCCATGGGTTTTAGGTCTCGCCTGGCGTGGCAGCGCATGCGCTGCTCGCCCGGCGAGATATATTGCAGATGAGTACTTTCTGAAGAGGGCTTGAAGCCCTGCCCCTTATTCCCATTGGCTCGCGTCACCGTTTATGTTAAACGGTGGGCTGCCATTGGAAATAAGGTTTCCAGGGTGCCTCCTTTTCCCTTTTTTGGCCGGCCCACCCGGACTGGCTCGCCTGCTTCACGGCTGTCGTGACGAAGTTTCTTATCAGAAGCTTCGTCACGCTGCCTTGCACGCGCCAGTCCGGCTCTCTGATTGGGCCGGACAAAAAGGAGACATGGCGCCAGCGTGTTTATTTTGCATCTCGCTTTCACTTTAAAGTGAAAGCGCGATGCAAAAATAAACAGCGGATGCCTGGCGAGCGCTTGTTTTAAAAGTGAGCAAGAATGAGAAGGTGTTTCCCATGCCTTGGAAGCTTCAATTGGGGGAGGGGTGGAAATGCAAGGAGGGGCTGAAATGGGGCACGTGAACTCATTTCTCGTGCTTGTGTTGATCTCCGCCAGCATTGCTTCTCCTACTCATCAACAAAAGGCTGCAAGGCCCCGTCAGGAGTGAATCGTTATTTTGGTCACCTCCCCCGCAGTTTATGGTAAATCTTCCACTTTGAGACGGCTGTTTGCTCTTCGGCCGTTGTTGGATTTCGTTCTGAGCGAGGGTGTGAGGGCCTCTTTTATTATGTAGAGCTCCAAGTTTGTTTGTTTACAATGTCGTTGATTTCCGGAAGCGCGTGGGAGATGGACGAGAGGAGCTGCGAATCGAAGCCAATGATCACAGCCTGGAGATACGGGTACGGTGAGTAGCGTGCTACGGGTTAATAAAACCAGGTGAATGTTTCACTTTTTTATCGTTTTTATATGCCATAAATGTTGCAAGTTCTTAACTAGTGTAACGTTATTTTTGTATTTCTTCAGTCTCAACGAGTCTCATTTTGCAAAGTTGCGATAGTGACCAGTTTACGAACGCTCCATTCCGTTTGTTTTTAAAAGCCCGTTGCGAATGTATGAGTATATATGCGGAGAGGGAAAGAAAGAGACAGTGCAAAATAATAAATTTTAGACGAAATGAGTAATTATTAGTTAAGCCAATTATTAGTTAAGCCTAAACACGGTGGATGCAAACATGGCAGACATTAAAATCCACAGACGGCTCATGCTGTTGTAACTAACGTACACGTAGCTCCTCATACTTACTGGCATTCTCTGACCATAAATAGATTTTTATTTTTTAGGTTATAGAACCGCGAATTTGCATATTGATGAGAACGCCGGACACAATCTTATTTTATAACCTCAGGCCTAACAATGAGATCACAGGGAATTACATGCCAGGAATTTTTTAGAGGAAATCTAGGGACGGAGTGGAAAGGACCGTGACATTTAGAACAAAAAATCAAAGAGGAAATGCAAACAAAAATTAAAACATTCTCCAAGAATACCGGTAATGCGTGTCACTTTTTAATACAATTATGCACTGGGGTATTCCAAATCACAAAACACAAATAACTGGTATTACGTCTAACACAGTGGCTACAACGCCATGACCCCATAACAAGCAGAGTGAGTCAGTGACTTACCTACTTTAGTGTTGACATGCATTTACCTGCTGGTCCTGTCTTGGAGTACCTTGGAAGGCCGACTCAGCCTTCCATCCTTCTGAGGTTGATAAATTCAGTAAATGTAGCACCTATTTTTTTACAGCTTATAATAGAAGTGCGACATAGAGGGCTTCTTTAAAAGAAACAGGCAACTATAAACTAGAAAGATGTCTCAACGGGTTTGGAACCTGATGCAGAGATGGGGCGGGGGAGGGGCGTGCATGCAAGTACACACATGCCACTAAACCCGATTCAGGCAGTAGACCCACGATGTTTTAGCCAAAATGGCTTTATTTAATCTGTCTTCCGCCTTTTATTGACTCTGAATCAATATACGTCAAATGGGGAAAATACATTCCCCTTAATATTTTTCCAAAATCTCCCGCTTTTCACTTGTAAAATGTTGCATGCATGTGCGTGTAAGGAGGCAGACATAGGTCTGAGCTTTGTTGGAGTGAGTGAGTCTTTTACCTACTGAGGGCAAGCCAACAAATTAACGGTAAGAGCCGAGCCAGAACTGGGCCAATGGCCTGGCTTGGCTGTAAGAGCCTGTGCACGAGCCGAGCCATGAAAATATTTTGCATGTGAATCATGCATTAAACATCATGTAAAAATATGGTAAAATCGCTTAAAATAAATTTTAAAAAGCATATTTCTTTACAATGTGGAAGCAATTCAGTTTAGTACATTTGATTACACCACTGCACTGAGAGGTCTTTATTTAAAATGATAGTTTTTGAAACATAAGCTTAAAACATTCCCCCTTCCATCACAATGCCATTAGTAAACTAAGACAGGCAATTCATTAGTCATGTGTACCCAATATGTGGCCTAAATTCTCATAGATGGAGCAACATTAAAAGCCTATTAAAATCAAGCTGAAGTACATCCGGAACTCGGGTATTTTAAGGTACGCTCGTAATAATAAAAACAAGCATTAAAAATGCAATAGATCTCGCCTTTTATTAAGTTAAAGCCATTTGCTTTGCTATATAATACCATTAGCAAAGCAAATGGCTTTAACTTAATCAAAGGCGAGACCTATTGCATTTTCAATGCTTGCTATACTTGGGGTAGGGGACAGACATATAGCTTATAAGGGGCTAGATTAGACTTAAGGCCTGATTACGAGTTTGGCGGTCTAGCAGCCGGCTGCCACGCTAGCGCCCCGCTGCGAGACTGCTAAACCTGTAGTCTGCCCGCCCGCCGGATTACGAGTATAATCCTGGCGTGCAGTCCTGTGGCGGTGGTCCCACAGCGTTGCCTTTCTAAGGAGAAAGGCACCGCCGTAGGAACGCCACAGCCCGTTCCTACGGCACAGACAGAAATGCACAATGTTGTGCATTTCTTTTCGTGCTGGAACAGGGGGTGCAAAAATACAGGGGGTACACCATGCACCCCTCTGCATGCACCCCCATGCACAGAGGCATCAGAGGGCCCTGTTTGGGCCCCTGAGTTGCCTCAGTGCCATCCTTTCCATGGTGGGCTCACTGCCTTGGAAAGGGTCGCAGTGAGGCAACTTGAAATATGCTCGGCGGGGCTGCAGTGGCACCGCCAGCATATTGCTGCCTTAGACCGCTGCGCCACCACTGCAGGATCAAGGGTGCCGGCGGTAGCAGCGCTCCAGTGGTGGTCGAACCGCAATACTTGTAATACGGCAGGTGGACCACCAGTCTGGCAGTCCACAGATCCCCACCACGGTTTTGACGGTCCCATGGACCACCAAAGTCGTAATCGGGCCCAAAGTCAGGGCAGCCCATGAGAGGATAGCTTCAGCTTATGCTGACATGAATGCTACTGTATCAATACTACAGCAACAATACTAGTGGCTGCACTTACCTTACCAAAGCTTCCAAAAAAAGATGTGTAGCAATGCAATATTTGTCAACATCAGTGTAGACACCACTTACTATCTCGGATAGACCCTTTGGGATAATTTTCATCAACCATAAAAGGCCACTCCTAAGCAGTAATCAATATAAGTAAATATTGGTTGCCATTGATTCATGCCCTAGATTTCTTTGGGTTTGGCCACAAAAGACTGCAACTGCTCGAGCAGTTATACAAGACACGCAATGCTTCTAGCAATGGGCATAGTTCAGACCTTTGATTTAGACAATGGGCCTGCTTTAACTGCTAAGGCATTTGTGGATGCTCTGTCTGCTGTGGGAGTGCTATATTCACACCACTCCTGGCAGGAATTGAACGCATAAGAGAATTTGCTAACTAGCTTAAACAGGCCTTGACCACTATCAATCAATCAAGTAGTATTAGTATAGTGCAGCTAATCACCCCAGGGAGTATCCAGGTGCTTTGCTGCAGGCATCAGTTGAAGAGCCAGGTCTTGAGTCCATTCCTGAAGTGGTTCAGCGAGGATGAAGTGTGGAGGTGGAGTGGGTGGGAGTTCCAAGCTTTGGCTGTGAGGTGGGAAAAGGAATGTCCTCCAGCGTGACTGTGGTGAATGTGAAGTGTCTAAGCGAGGCAGAGGTCTGCAGAGCAGATGTTTCTGGTGGGTTAGTGGAAGGTCAGGTGGCGGTTCATGTAGTCTGGTCCTTGGTTGTGGAGGGCTTTGTAGGTGTGGGTCAGGAGCTTGAACTGGTATCTCTTCTTCACGGGGAGCCAGTGGAGGTCCTTCAGGTGCTTGGTGATGTGTGTCCTCTTGGGCAGGTTGAGGATCAGTCTGGCTGCTGTGTTCTGGATTGTCTGGAGTCTTTGCATGAGTTCGATGGAGGTGCCGGCATTGAGTGCGTTGCCGTAGTTGAGCAGGCTGGGTATGAGGGCCTGTGTTACAGTTTTCCTTGTGCTGATGGGGAGACATCTGAAGACTTTGCGGAGCAAGCAGATTGTGTGGAAGCAGGCTGAGGTGATAGCATTGACCTGACATTTCATGGAGAGTTTGCTGGCCAGCATGATGCCGAGGTTGCGGGCGTGGTCTTTTGGCGTGGGGGTAGGTCCGACGTCCGCTGGACACCAGGAGTCGTTCCAAAGAGTGGTGTGTCTGCTGAAGATCTGAACTTCCGTTTTGTCAGTGTTAAGTTTCAGGCAGTTACCTTTCATCCTTGTTGCAACGTTCTTTATGCAGTTGTGAAAGTTGGATTTGTCAAGGTGGGGTTCGCTGAGAGTGAGAGGATGAGCTGAGTGTCGTCGGCGTGCGAGATGATGTTGATGCCACTCGATCTGACGATGTCTGCGAGTTGTGTCATGTAGATGTTGAAGAGGGTAGGGCTGAGGGATGAGCCATGGGGTACTCTGCAGATGATGTGCATGGGTTGCGAGGTGAAGGGCGGGAGGTGGACTCTCTGGGTGTGTCCCATGAGGAAGGATACCATCCATCTGAGCGCATCGTCTGTAATTCTGATCTTGTGTAGTCCACCAATGAGTGTGTGATGGAAGACGGTGTTGAAAGCTGCAGAGAGGTCCAGGAGGATGAGGTGGCTGATTCTCCTCTGCCAAGTAGGGCTCGGAAGACATCTGTTGCTGCAATCAGGGCTGCCTCGGTGCTGTGGTTGGCTCTAAACCCCTATTGGCATGGGTCCAGCAGTTTGTTTCTTTCCTGATGATCGGTTAGTTGTAGGTTGATGGCCTTCTCCAGGAATTTTGCAGGGAACCAGAGGAGGTAGATGGGATGGTAGTCCTGGAGCTTCCTGGGGTCTGCCGACGGTTTATTGAGCAGGGGTCTGACCTCCATGTCTTTCTATGCATTGGGAAAGGTGGTGGTAGTTCTGGAGGCATTGAGGATGGTGGTTGGCTGGTGGCTGATCTCGTTGCTTCTGATGTTGACGAGTCGATGGGGTCATGGGTGCTCTAGAGTGGATGGAGTTCATTGGGGCGGTCGTTGTTGGTGTGTTAAGTTAATTCCATGTGGTGATCGGTGGTTGGTGGCTGTGGCTGATGTGTTGCAGAGAAGGTCGGAGGGTTGGGGATTGAAGTTTCTGTAGATGGTTGCTATCTTGCTGTGGAAGTGCTTGGTGAGGGAGTTGCAAAGTTCCTGTGAGGGGGGGATCAAGTTTTCCGTGGCTGATGGGCAGGTGAACTCTCTGACGATTGTGAAGAGTTCCTTGGTTTTGTTGATGCTGGTTTCGATACAGCGTGTCAGGGCCTCCTTTTTGCAGCTTTGATCTAGCGGTGGTAGTTGTTAAGAGCTGATTTGTTGGTGGTTCAGTCGGCATCGTTCCTGCTGGTTCGCCATCTTCTTTCCAGTTGTTTACACCCACGTTTTGATGCGCTGAGTTCTGGTGTGTACCAGCTGGCTCGTTTGGTGGGTCTGTGCATTTTGGCTGGTTTGGTGGGGGCGACTTGGTTGGCAGCGCTGGTGATCCATGCATTGAAATTCTCTATTTTCTGGTTCAGGTTGGTGGTGATGTCGGGCTGAGCTGTGCTGAGGGCG
This sequence comes from Calotriton arnoldi, assembly GCA_963921515.1. Lineage (NCBI taxonomy): Eukaryota > Metazoa > Chordata > Amphibia > Caudata > Salamandridae > Calotriton > Calotriton arnoldi. The sequence continues at coordinate 353,136 of CAWUFW010013072.1, read as the reverse complement.
TCAGTCTATTGCCAGTCTATTGCTGTTGAGTTACCTTGGTAGAGCTGCAGTAAGGAACTATGTGTCAGTTGGGGGTGGTGCGCGGCGGGCCGGTGAGGGTGAAGTGTACAATGGAGTGGTCTATCCAGGTGAGTTCCAATATTTTGCTGTATCTGATTCTGTTGATGGGGTTGTATGACGTTACCCCGCATGCATTTACCCCGCATGCTTTTACCCCGCAGTTTTTACTCCGCAAAATCTTTTACAACGCAGGGCTTTACAACGCACTCCGTTACAACGCATTCCCCTACAACGCATTCCCCATTACAACGCAATTACGATTCTAACTCCAGGGGGGCGTTACTTTGGGGAATGCGTTGTAACAGTTTGCGGTGTAAAGCCCAGCGTTGTAAAAGTTTTTGCAGAGTACAAAATGCGGGGTAAAGACATGCGGAGTAAAAAATGCAGGGTAAAGACATGCTGAGTAAAAAATGCGGGGTAAAGTATGTATCCCATTGTGGGACGTGAAGAAGGGGTCTACTAGCATGTGTCCTGCTCTGTGTGTGTGGGGTCAGTGACAATCTGCTTGAGGCCGATGTGTTCTGGTCTTTCCAGAATGTAGGTGGTGGTGGTGTCAGTGAAGTCATTGAGGTGGAAGTTGAAATCTCCCAGGAAGATGTAGTGATCGGATTCGATGGCAAGAGGGGTGAAGAATTTGGGGATGACGTCGCTGAGGCTGGTTTGTGGTCCTGGCGGTCTGTATGCGAGGGTGCCATTGATGGTGGTTTTCGCGTTGGTGTGGAGATGGAAATTCATTTGTTCCATAATCAGCTTGGTGTCGACGTTGGTGATGGTGCAGGTGATCAATTATTTGTGTACGATGGCGATGCCTCCGCCGTGTCTGTTGGTGCGGTCTCGGTGTTTCATCATCATCATCAACAACTTTATTTCGATCACAGAGATCAAAAAAGTACACAGCACATTGTCAGTAAAATACAAGATATAAATAATTGATTTTACGTAGCATAGATGCCAGAAAAATAGTTTAAGATCAAAGAGGTTTAAGTGTGTCATAAAATACATTTGGTACGCTTGATCCACAGTGCATGCCAGTATCTGGAAAGGCCAAAGACCACTACTCTGCGTGTATCGGTCATCAAAATTCTCAACACCTCAAGGTAGTGGCCCGGGCCGACCAGTTTACATAGCGGAATTATCAATTTTTTCTTCGAAGATTTGTAATATGGACAGAAAAAGAGCAAATGCACAATGGATTCTGAAATAGCATTGCACGCAGGACAGAGATCATCATTAAAAACATCATTACACCACTTTATACAGAACAGATTTGTAGGCAAGGTCTTATAGCGAAACTGAAAGAATAAATAACGTGCTAGAGGGGGGGCAATTTCATCAATAGTATCCTCAAAGCGGGAAAAAAATTTAAAATTTAAAAATTCACAAGTCAAGCGTCCCTCAGTTTTTGCCAGGGCTTGTTTTGATGTAACTTCCCAAAACATTTCTTTTAGCCTCACTCTTGGTATAATGGCCAGACTTTCCGGGTTTGTCTAGAACCCCTCCATCCCAAACCTCCCCAGTAGCTCCCTTAAGGATCTAAACCAGGGGATCGAGGTTACCAGTGGTGACTTCAAGAGGCCAATTAATGGCTCACGATAAGACACGAGCTCGTCCACAGACCACAACCTGTGCCAGAACATAAGAAGTTTATAATTCAATTTATGTACCAGCTGTCTATGGGCGAGGTCCAAATATAGGGGGATCAGAGGGGTGCTAGAGGGTAGGTCTACCAAGGATCTAAGAAAACGATTCTCAATTGTAGACAAACAGTTGGTGTTACCGGTACCCTAGAGTTCTGCTCCGTACAAGGCCCCCCCTAGAACCTTGGTATTATAAATTTCCAAAGCTGATGCAAGCTGCCTGGACAGTGTTTTCCTGTGGATTTTAGTAATGTTGGCAGTCTGATGCATTAGTTTTACATTAGTTTTCTCAATGTAGGCGGCCTAATGAGTTGTCGGGGTCAGGCGAATACCTAAATAATCAAAAGTGTCAACTCGCTCCAATTTACTACTGCCAGCTAACACAGGTCTTCTGGTGGAACTGGCCGCTCCGCTCTTAAAAATCATAAATTTAGTTTTGGCCTCGTTTAGCACCAGTCCCCACTCGTCGCAAAACTTGATAAAATCATTCAAAAGCTGTTGTAGTCCCTGCGGTGATTTTGAAATTAAGAGTGTGTCGTCGGCAAAAAGAATGGCAGGAACTCTTTTTGCGCCGATTTTTGGAGCATCACACCCATCTCTGTCTAAAAAATCAACTACACCATTAATAAAAAGAGTAAAACGTGTGGGGCCTAGAACACATCCCTGCCTCACTCCGTGCTGAACTGGGAAGGGTTCTGTAACTTTATTGTTCTCCGCCCACCTCACCTGTGCTGTGTTAGATGAATGTAATCTGATTAAAACATCTAAAAGGTTTCTCGGTATGCCCTGTTCCTTTAAAACTCTCCATAGGTTAGCTCACGGGACTAGGTCAAATGCAGACCGTAGGTCAACAAAGGCCACGTAAAGCTTTCCTCCTTTGACTGCCACTTCCTTCCAATAAATACAAATGAGGCGGTGTTTCATCTTGTAGCCGCTGGGGGTTGGCGTGGCAATATCTGGGGCCGATGTGGGGATGAGGCTGGTCTCTGTGATGAACGCCATGTCGAGAGCAATGGTGGAGATGGTGTCCCAGATTTCTGTGGCATGTTTTCAGAGTGATCTGGTATTGATAATGAGGCAGTTGAGTTGATATGGTGGAGTGTCGGCATCTGGGGTTGGCATGACAACAAAGAGCTCAGGGAGGGGAACATGGCGGCCGACAGGTAGTGCCGGTTGTGAGATCTCCCTCTTACACAGCTTTTTCCGTTCCAAGAAAACGCTTACCTATGCATAAATCTGAGGCTTTTCCTTCTCTTTTTGGGCATTGCTGTGGGAAGGTTTGGGTGGGGGTCTGTCGGGTTGAGGACTGGTTTGGGGCCGTGGGCCGGCTCTCTGCAGAGGACAGCGGTTTCACTGCGAGCGAGCGTCTGGGCAGAGGCTGCAACACGGCTTGGCAAGGGCTGGCGAGCCGCCACCAGGATCAGCTTCCGGGGCAGCTGCAGTGGGTGGGTAACAACCCGTGGAGGAGACAACACCTTTTTTCAAGGACAATCTATCATCCTGTATGGCGGTGTGGAGGAGGTTGCTGTTTACAGGTCACCCATGATCCCGGTGAGGAAGGGGAAAGGGGATTGGGAGACCACTGCATGATGGGGGGCTCCTAAACAACCTGAACCAGCCGCCTCAGAGGGGGTATGTGGGGAGATTGCTCACCCTCCAAACAGGTACACCTTGAGAAGTAGGAATATTTGGGGGGGCGCCTCGGAGCCATCCTCGGTTTCCTTTTCCATAAAAAAGAACCTCCCTCAGACTACACAGGGAAACCCATCCCAGAATAAAGGGAGCCGAACCTCTCTCCCCCCGCCCGCCACGGCCATAAAAACATTGGCGGATAAATCATTACTAAAAACAGCAGGAAGATAGTCTTTGAAAAAAACTGACCGAGTGAAGATAACTCCCTCGCTCCATTCCTTCTTCAAGGTCCAGTCCAAGTCTAAGGGAGAGCAAGTTGCCTCTCGCCCCCCGTTTGCCCCTTGTGTCCCCTTACACATCTCTGAACCCAGTAGTTGTTACAAAATAATGTAGGGCACTGCTGCTAATAAAAGAACTAAAGATACTCCCTGCCTAGAAAACAGGTTTAGCCCCCTAGCAGTAGAAGATAACAGGGATAACACGGACCACGAACAGGCAAGCCACATTACTATGACTACCCCCGCTCAATCTCATGACTCTGGAGGGTCGCACTCTGAGGGGGACAAACAGAGTGAACAAGTCACCACGGAGAAACTTCTTTCTACTTTATTAGCAGAACTTAGGGAAAAATTCGCAGTATCTGAGTTAAACCAACAAAAGATCCAGGGGGCATGCGAAGCCCTGGAAGAAAAAATCAATAATTTGATGGAAAGAGTGGGGGAAATGGAGCTGTCATTAGAAGACCTTTCTAAAAAAGTTGACTCTAATAAAGACGAGATTCAAAGGTTGAAAATGGGGATAAAGAACTCCGGGACAAGATTGAAGCCCTTGAAAATAGCGCAAGAAGAAATAATATCAGGATTTTTAATATACCAGAAGGACTTGAGGGAGAGAACATTAGGGACTTCATGATCAGCCTCCTAAAAGAATTTAACCCAGACATTGATGAGCGTATCTTAGAAGGAGATATCCAAAGAGTTCACCGTGACCCTTTCCTGAGAAGACCCCAGAGAAAGATCCTGGTAAATTTCAAGTCGTACTCTCTTAAAGAGAAAATTCTTGCAGGGTCTCTAAAAGTAGGATCATACAAGAAGGGAGACTGGTCCTTTCGTATCAGATCCTATATTTCGCGCGTTACACAGGACAGGCAATGGGATTTAGGGAAGTTCATTCAAGAGCTGAGAGGACTGGACGCTTCTGCTAACATTCGCTTTCCCGCCTCCCTAAAAGTGATGTGGAATAACAAAATTTATAATATTAGAGACCCCAACGAAGTCAGTACCTTATTTGAACAGATTAAAGCACAAAAGAAGTGACGTTATCACCGTGACATGGGGGAGAGCTCAAAGAGGTAATCTTTCAGAATACCTTTAGTTATTTGGGAGGGTTCCCCAGGGGAGGGGGTGGGGGGTACTAGTAAAAAAAAAAAAATAACCTCGGTTTGGTTCTTTTTCACTGGGTGGGGGAGCATGTGGGGAAAAAAAGTCCTCATTAATCAAAATGGATCAAGTAGTCCAGGCAGACTCACCTGGTTTACATTTTTACATTTAGACATTTCTGGCCATTGTAAATTTGTTTACCTAATGAATGGCGAGTGTAGAAACACTTAAATACTTGAAAATTCTATCCTGGATTGTCAATGGTCTTAGAGTTGCTCCTAGATGAAAGAGAATCTTGTAGCATCTTAGGCTCTCAGATAGTGAGGTCTTTCTTTTGCAGGAGTCTCATCTACGAAAAGAGGAATGGGGGGGATACTCAAAGGACAGAATTGGATAGACCACTGTGTCTGTACCACTCAGGCATGCTCCGTGAAGGGGGTGGCGCTCCTTTTTAAGAAATCCATTCAAGCCACCCTGGGGGAGTGTGTTGTTGACCCCTTAGGCAGATGGGCAATAGCTAAGGCTAAAATATCTGGCTCCTGGTTGACATTTGTAGGATACTATGGGCCTAATTTAGTCGACCCTGTCCCCCTTCTGGCTTTATTTCTCCATCTTGTTGACATTTATCTCCCGATCATATTAGGTGGGGTCTTCAACGTAGTTATTGACCCTGTCAAAGATACATCGTCTAGGAAGGCAACTGGTGCGGCACCTAATATGAGAACCGTGTTGAAACAACTGATGGCAGACATTGGCCTTATTGACATCTGGAGACTAGTGGGTAGTAAAGAGAAGATTGCAGGGGGGAGGTTTACTTTTCATGATAAAAAATTTGGTCATCGATCCAGGTTAGACTTCTTCCTTGTAGACTTTGTTACCAGTGAGAATACCATGAGTGTTAGCAATGTGCCAGAGCATCTGTCAGATCACTCGGCAGTTAGATTAGAGATCACTCTAAAACATAGGTCCCCTCCCTGAATTTTTTTTTAAAAGTCAGACTGAAGATCTTAGTGGGTGCATGCAAGCTGTGGTACCAAGTAAGACTTTCCCTACAAATACCTTACTATAGTAACTCCGCTCTGATATGGGACTCCCCTGGCACTCCAGCTTGCCTCCTAGACACTCTCGCAATTCCTCTACGTGAGTGCGGTATTCACAGATGGGGGCAACTAATAGAGGATAATCAGCTAATACCCTGGCAGCGTTTGTTGGAGATTTCTGAAAGCTCTATCTCCAAATTTAAATACTATCAATTATTGAGCTGGGCAAAAACCCTAGGAAAGGATGGCAAGAGGAACCAGTACTGGAAGGACAGGATACGACTACGGTCTCAGAGTGGTACTGGATGCTAATCCAGGCCGGGGAAAAAGTAGAAGCCTTGCTCACGGAGATCTGGAGGAGGGAACTGCCTGACCAAGACCTTGAATCACTCTGGCAAGTATCTATGTCTTACATGTGGTCATCTGTAAAGTCTGCACCTCTCAGAAAGAACCATCTTTTTACTGTCCATAAGGCCTACTGGACACCACAGAAACTCTCGAAACTGGGAAGTGGGGAGGTGAAGAAGTGCCTTAAGTGCAGAGAAGAAAACACCAATTATGTCCACATGTTCTGGCAGTGCCCATCAATCCAGATCTTTTGGCATAAAGTGGGTAGGACGCTTTTGTAAGAGATCAAGGTGAGCCTGGCTTTGGTAATTTCCGGGGTGGATGTTGGAGGGGAGGATAAAAAACGCTTTTTTAAGGCACACAAATTTATTCTTTTTGTTTTAATTCTCCTTGCACGAAGAGAGCTATGTATTAAGTGGATTCTCCCTTCCCTTTCCCTGGAGATAGAATGGATACGATCAGTACAAAGAATATCTAAACTTGGTCAGGGTACATTTCACTAGAAGAGAACAAAGTTTTGGGAACTTTGGGATAATTGGTGTAAATATCATGTCACTGACACAACCCCTTGACTTCTCTTCTGCTCTGTTTTCTCTTTCTCCTTTTCTTTTCTTTTTCACCCTTTTTCTTTTCTTTCCGGTGTATAACTTACTGGTCCAATGATTACCGATATGCTATACAGATTGTGCAGGATTAGAGTCCCCGTTTGCAGCTATAGCCCTCACTGGTAACGACTACACCTGTACAGAAGGCGCCAGATCTCGGACTGGGCAGGATGTTCTTATTAACCTGGGATGTCAACATCCCTCAAAGGTGGAGAGACCGGGAACTCCTAGCTACAGTCTTTTAAGATCCTATTTGACACAGCAGCATAGCTTTATAAATGAGGACTTAAAAAAAAATCAAAAAAATCTGGGGTTGGCATAGCATTGTACCATGAAGTAAATGTCCAGTATTTGTAAAGCGCGAACAATTACCCAAAGGTGTCAAGGCGCTGGGGGCCGTCGGGAAGATTAAGCGAGCTATTGCCCAGAGTCACATGGTGCTCGGCTGATCTGCCCCCAGCGCCGGGGATCGAACCGTGAGCCCCCGGGTTCTGGAGTCAGTCGCCCTGGCCACTGCGCCACACCTCTTCCACGAAGTGTTGGTCAAAGCAGGTTTGGTGGTGAAGTGACAGTGGATGCAGGTGAAGGGTCCCGCTGTGGATCGTGGATATGAGGGGCAGCAGTTGTGTGCGGGGTCCACGGCACAGAGTTCTGTGGTGGGGTACCTGTGGGAGTATTGTGATCCAGGGTTCCTGGCACTGCGCGCAGTCCAAGTGCAGACAGGCTTGCCTTTGGCAGGGTACTGGTTACAAGATTGACATGGCTGCGTACCCTATATGAGGTTCAGAGAGCACTCCATAATTTGCCTAGAGGATTATTAGGTGGTTACACTCCTTACAAATTATTCTTCGAAGTACTAATGTATACACTATATTGATGTCCCCAGAAAGGAGGAAGAGTTGAAAACACCTGATGCTGTTTTCTGCTTGAATCTGTTGTAGACTGTTCACGAAACTAGAGCTAAGTTATCCAACATGAAGAGTTTGGACTCTGCCACCAATGAAGATGAAGTTGCTAGAACTGCTGATGGGTCACCCTCCCCCAAGGTAGAAGAGCTAGTTCAGAAAAAGATAACTGACAAGCAAGCCTTTGGACCATTGTATAGTCCACCTGTTCCACTCGTTCCGATAGAAGGCATGCAAACAGTAATTTTACTGTCATTTCCTGGAGCAAAAAATTACAGGAAGTTGTCTATCAATTACATTAAAAAGCACTAAGTGGACAATTCTGTTAAGCAGACCACATTGACACCAAGGTGCCTTCGGAGTAGATCAACATATTCTCTTCCTACTCTGGAGGAAATACCCCATGAAGAGTCCAGCCATGTTAAAATCTTCAACCTCATTCTGTGGATTTATAAGTCTTCTGTATCTCCAGCTTTACACAAAGTACCAGTTTCGACGAGTGAACCTGATGCTGCAATATTGACGATTGCAACTTCTGCGACTATAATACATTAAGAGCCACCAACAGATTCCCAATCAAATAAAATTATACAGCTGCAAGAAATTGTGTTATACGAAAATTACTCTGATGCAGATTTTGAAAGAAGAGGGATATATATCCCTTCTCCAGTCAGCCTGCACTACAGATGGCTTCTTGCTTGCTGGAGGTTCTGTAACAGATAACGTTCTCCACTGTGGTCCTACATCTGAATTGCTACTGGAGTCTTATCCATTCTAATGGGGATTTTAATGCTGCTTATACCTTTGCTTTGAGTACATAGGAATTATATTCCTGATAAAATAAAACCATGGTTTGCGAATTGTAGCACATTCCTCTCCTCACAGAGCACAATAGGATGAAGATGCTTTGAACATCCCCACGTATCCCATCCTGGACCGTGTGTTTTGGGAAAGGGTCCCTTATCAGAATATGGATAAGACAAAATTGATTCAGATCTCCTATGCCTTAGAAATCTCTCTAGATTATATTATAATTCCTGTTCCTTTCGCAAACTTTATGGGACAGTTAATGAGTGCTCCTATGCCTCCTTAGAAACTGAGGACCCCTATTTAAATGCACAAAATCATCAGAAACTATTTTGCTTTCATCATTACAGACACCATTATATTAATCGATCAAACAGTTCCAGAGAAATGTGTAATTACACACAGTGGGAGCATAGTAGGACTCTGTCCATAAGTAGTTTCCAGGAAAGATTTCCTTATTTAAATAGTGTGTGTACCCTTAATATCCAAAGTCATAATAGCAATGGTTCTAACTATCGAAGACAAAATATTGTGAATATATTTATAATGAGGTAAGTAAAATTGTTAATTTTATTGTTTTTGTTATTAGTATAATTATATCAAAGATTAAAATGTCTAATTTGAAAAGTAGTTGCTTTTAATATCATTTTTTATACGTTTTATTGTTATAATGTTAATATATATTTATATACATTGTTGTTTTATTATTTGTATTATGTTATATTTTGTTTATTTTTTTCATTTTAGTTTATTTAGTGTGTTTTTAGTTCTAATTGTATAAAAAATTATAAAATGTAATTTTGTAAAATAATTTAGCTGCTGTTTAAGTTAAGAACTGCAATTACAAAAAGGTAAATTTTTGTTTTAAATATCGGGGTGTTGAGCTAAATAGAGGTTTAGGGTAGGTAGTATTTTAAATATTGTAATTATTTTAGCATTTAGTTGATAAAATAGTATGTTTGAAAATTTCAAAATAAACATTTGAAGTGGTATTTTCTTAACAATCATGTCTATATTATATATATTTTCAGATCGGTGCAAATTATAGGGGTTTAGAGTAAGCAGTATTTATAATACATTGTTTATTTATCTTTTGTTTTTAATTGTAATACATTTTTGCTTAAAATAAGTAAAGAGTTACTGTAAATGTAACAACATTTTAAAAAATGAGTTAGATGTCAATAATTAGTGTCCATATTTAATTTTGTTTGGTTTTGTTTATTGTTAGGTTGTGGTGAATCATAGTGGTTGTGGTGTATAGTATTTTAAAATAATGGGCATTATTTTAAGATTGTATTGATTAATTGGATTAATTGAGATATTGTATTTTTTCATTTTGAAATACTCTTAGTCCAATATGAATTGGTAATGTTTGTGAATTATTATTATGGTTAAAGTTTTTAAATATTAAATAACATTGACATTTATGTATGTTGTTTAGTTTATTTGTATATTTTTAAGTCATTTTTCAGTATTTCAAATAAAATTGGATAAATGCGTCTAAACATTATACGTTTATTATTTTATAAAATGCCTAGTTATTGTAAATGCATTTGCAATACATTTTATTTGTAAATTAATTTGTATTTAAAAACATCATTAAACAGAAAAATTGCGTAATTGTGTATATTTTTTTGTTGCTACGATGGTATTATTTGGTATTATTTATGTTTTCTATATTTGTAAATTAAGGAGAAAATTACATTTGTTTAAAATTTCAATTTATATCATTTAAAAAAATATATAATTATTTATGTGTTAGTTACATTGGAGTTCAAGTACTACATTTTTATATTTCACATTTAAATATTGGTTCTCAGTTACTAGAGGCGTTCGCCAAGGGTGCTTTCTCACACCTTTTCTGTTTTCACTTTATACTAATGGGGTGGAGTCTCGACTGCTTGAATCAGCCATATATGTACCTAGAATAAATAAGATGCGCATTCCAATTTTATTGTATGCAGATGATGCAGTTTTAATTGCGCACACTGGAAGGTTGCTCCAGAAACTGTTGAATAATTATGTAGAATTTATGAAAAGTTTGGCTCTTCATACAAATGAATCGAAGTCATTTGTTTTAATTGCAGGAAAAAAGCAGAAAAATCCCCCCTCTTTTTTTTTAATCTCAAATCGTAAAGTGGTGCAGACAGACTTATTTTCCTATTTAGGGGTGACCTTTGACTATCGAGCATCTTGGTTGAATATGGTGGCGAATCGTGGGATTTTGGGAGTCTGTTTGAATTACCGGGAATTTGTGTATCTGTCTCAAAAAAAGTTTTAAAAACCCGTTTTTTAGCCTTTGTCAATGATGCAAGAACGAATGCACTCCATAATAAACCTACTATAAGGGAATACCTGGAGGGCCCACTGCAGGTTGAAGGGATATCCTCCTATTTGGAGTCTGTTACAAGCCCTCGGCACAAATTTATTCTGTTAAGATTTCGCCTTAATTATATCTCGTGTATGTTGGGACACCCTGCTGGTATTTATTCTAGTAATGATCTTCCTTGTTGCCCATGTGATGATGTCTCGCGTCAAACTGATTTGCATATTTTCTTCTTTTGTAAATTTTATTGTAACCACTGAAAAAGGTTCTTAATTCCTCTTTTACGTAAACTCGATTTTAGACAATGTCGCCCTGCCTTATATTTTTTACGAATGTTGCCTGATCCTCTAGCCTGCTTTAGTGTCTCTTCCTTTTTATGTGCGTCTCTGAGAACTAGGAAAATGATCATTTGCTGATATGAATTGTTTGTTTTTTTAGAATTTTTATCTGTGATGTATGTATGATTAATACTGTATTAATCGAATAAAGTAATTTTAAATTTGAATTTGAATATAATGCCTAGTTATTGTAAATGCATTTGCAATACATTTTATTTGTAAATTAATTTGTATTTAAAAACATTATTAAACAGAAAAATTGTGTATTGTTTTATTCATTTTTATATTTTACATTTTAAATATTGAGTTTGAAAATGAATACATTATGTTTTACTTTAGTTACAATGTATTTATTTTATTTTTATTGCATTTAAAAATATATATATATTTATTGTATGTTTATTTTTTATATTTTGGAGGTTGTTTTTGCTTCAATATTTTTTTGTTTATTAATAATTAATAATAATAATAATTTGGTATTATTTATGTTTTCTATATTTGTAAATTAAGGAGAAAATTACATTTGCTTAAAATTTCATTTTGTATCACTTAAAAAAATATATAATTATTTATGTGTTAGTTACATTGGAGTTCAAGTACTATATTTTTATATTTCACATTTAAATATTTTTTTCCAAATTATCATACATTGGAGTGGAAAGAGTAAATCTAAACCCCTCAAAGTTCAACACTTTTCTCAATGTAGTGTTGATTGGATTGAGAATGGTAAATCGAAACCCCTCAAAGTCCAATGCGTTCCCCAATGTAGCTTAGATTGGAGTGGTAATAGTAAATCTAAACCCCTCAAAGTCCAACACTTTCCCCAACGTAGCTTAGACTTGAGTGGGAATGGTAAATATAAAACTTTCAAAGTCAAACACTTTTCCCAATGCCACTTAGGTTGGAGTGGGAATAGTAAGTTTGTACCCATTTAGGTCCATGTTTTTCCCAATGTGTTTTAATTTGGAGTGTTGATAATAAATTAGCTTTATTAAAACCTGTGATAGTTTTCAATTGGGCTTTTAATCGTGGTGTAAATAATGTATAATGTTTATGTGATAGATTAATTTAACCCTGGTTGTACGTATGGTTGTTTGGGGTTGTGTATGTAGTAAATAATATTTAATTTTATATTTTTTTGTAAATGTACTAACTTTGGATTTCAATAGTTTTTATGTTTATTTTAAATACAGTAATATATGTATCAATAGCTGAAAAATTAAAGCGCACATAAAATACTGGTATTTAAATTTTACTTACATTTTTGTAAGAAACAATATCTATTTATTGTTCTTAAAGTTTTTATTTTTGACTGTACAATGTATTTTGTTATACATTTTCATTGTTTTTGCATTACATTTGTATTACATTTACATAACATTTCACACTGAAATAAACCTCTACATTTATATGGTAAATACATTTTAAACATATAGGGCCCAATTCTGATTGGAAAAGCTTCCCGACCGAATCGGTTGGGAAATGGTTTCCGACCCACTCGGATCGGGAAAGTCCAACCGGCAGAGTAGGATGCATCCGGATGTTTCCAGATACAATTTGGTTGAACTCCCATTGACTTCAATGGGAACATTTGTTCCTAACCGCATCAGAATTGGGCCCTCAGTCGGGAAGACACATTCCCGATCCGATTTGGAAGGAGCAAATGCCGTTAGGAGGCCTTCCTAACCGCATCAGAATCAGGCCATCGGTCGGGAAGCTTTTCCAACCCGCATCAGAATCGGGCCCATAGTTTAAAGTTAATATTTTTTTTTACATTAAAATATAATTCATACATTTGTATTTGAGTCAGAGAAACGTTTTTAATAATGTACATGTTTTGGCATTTTGATTCAATGTATACATTTATAAACAATTATTCAGTTACATACACAATTTTTAATATTGTCACATTTTTTAAAATTTGCATTTATAATATATATATTTAGCTACACAGTTAACATATATTTTATGTTTACCATTAGGAAATCATATATAGTTTTATGAACATTTTAAATATTTTTAATAACGTTTGTAGTAAAGTACATTTTAAAAACAATATGGGTGTATGTTTATATTTTATTTCCATGAGCTTCTATGCATCCTTAGTCTATTCTTTAATTCAATTAAGACTCTATTTTTTACTGCGTCTATATGATTTTAGCCTTTTTTCAGTTCGAATCTGCAGCTGGCGAAGCTAGAGCTGACTGAGCATGTCACCATTTAAGGTAAGACTTTTTTAATTTTAGAACTGATTTTAGGTATTAATATTAGTGTAGTCTTTGCATGTGTTCTGTAGTTTACTCAGTTGTATTTTTGATGTAGATAGTGTTATTTGGTATAGTGTATTGAAACTAGTTGTTGGTTTATTTTAATGCTGCATAATAGATGTTTGTAATGTGTAATGTTTTTTACAATGATTAGTTTCTTTCTTAAGTGTAGGTAGGTTACTTTGTATGTATGCGCATACATGATGCGAGTGATCTACCAATAGCGAGATGAATCATTTTTTATTTTTTATTTTTCATTTATAACGCGCGACGAATCATCCCCACAGGGATCTCTCGGCGCTTTTGGCTACACAGTGCTAAAGGCTAGGACAAAATTGCGGATTTAGAACAGCCAGGTTTTTAACTGCTTCTTGAACTGCCCCAAGCTTGCGCAGGCGCGTAGCTCATACATTGAAGTGCATTGTGGGACTATGAGGCTTGGGTTTTACGAAATACCATTACGTATGTTGATTTATATTGCTAATACCTTTGCAATTAAAAGGATTTTCTGCTATGTGCTTATTGATGAGTTACAAATGTATTTACGTATGCAGCACGTACTGAGATATTATTTTCAATACAATTCATGTCAGTGTTGAGATTATTTTCGACATAGTATGTTCACTATGCCTTTTAAAATGGTGGTTGGGTTGTTCTATTTATTTTCCATGGAAAATGGGCACTTCACTTGAGAAGGTCTGTAAAGTCGAAATGCGTTGTCTTTGACATCGAGGCAATGAATACATTTCACTGTGATCTATTGGATTTGGTGGCTAACATATATATATATATATATATATATATATATATATATATATATATCTACTGGCGGTCGCCAGTAGGTAGTTATAGTTAGGACCTAGTTTCCATAGGAAAAGCGTTTTTCTTTTGCCAATATCTTTGGCGTCGTTTGACAAATCTCTGCGAAATTTTAAAAACTAATTGTTCACTCAGATCAGCTCCTGTCTTAAAAGTTTCGGGGTGATTCGTCAAGCGGGGGCCGAGAAAAAAGGGGGGTCCCAAAACGTGTTTTCTCCATGTTAATTTCCATAGGAAACTTTAGACACGGCTACAGCCCGAACTGCTGAACGGAATTACACCAAATTTGGCAGAAAGATAGCTCTTGGTCCAGAAAGCATGCTTTTCTTTAACTGGTGTAAATCTGTTCAGTAGTTTTTGAGATATTTAAAGATTTACAGATATCGATATTTGAGAATTGTGAGATCTGATTGGCTGATCCGTTCCGAGCACGAGCTTGCCTCTGATTGGCTGCCAACACTTCAAACTAGGAAGCCTTGGCAGCCATCTTGTGACTCGGTTGAAACGAGTAGGGGGGAAAAGGGTGAAAAAAGTAGAAGAGGGCAGGGTAGGAACACTGTGACCTCCCTAGGGTGCTCAGGGGATGGCACAGGGAGTCCGAAGGTAAAAAAAAAACATTTTTTATATGTTTTCGACAGGATTCGCGTGATTCGCGTAGGGCCTGGAAATCACGGCGGGAAAAAGAAAAACAAACTGCGGTGTCGCGCGCTATGTTTAATTAAGCCTCCGGGTGGGCCAGTTTCCGGGAGCAATGTTTAGTTATGATGCGGGGTTTACTTCTGTCACGGGGACCGCCACTTCCTCGGAGCACATATAAGGATGTGGGGGGGGTTCGCGTCTTCCCCCCCCCTCGGCTCTGAAGAGCAGCACGTCTTTGGAGGTATGCGTAAAATTTAAGTGTCACTGTCCTGGGGGGCACTACTTCCCCGGGCATTCATGAATTAAAATACGGGGGTCTGTTGCGGACTGCTGGCCCCGGGGAGTACGATGTTTGTGGGCCTTTAAATTGGATGGAGGCGTATCGTCCAATTTCCCTTGAGGAGCTTTCCATGGCCCTGGGTATCGTTATCTCCGAGGGCCGGTTTCAACAATGACCCGTGGTGGCTACCCCTGGGACATTGTAGTTTGGTATGGCAGGGCGGGATCTATGCAGAGTTGCCGGTCTATCATAGCAAACTTCTGCTTCGCTTCATGGAAGCGAGAGGAGGAAATTTGCTCTCGCTTTTATGAAGCGAAGCAGATTTGCTTTTGGGCAAAGGGAGCTTGCATGGAGCAGCTGGCTTTGTTCAAAAGGAATGCCGGCTGCCGCAGGAGGTGGGGAGGTGGCAGGGAGTGCGGGGGATTGGGGCTCCTTGCTCGGCCAGGGAAATGTAAAAGGAATGGCCTTCTGCAGATTGAACCTTGTGGGAAAATACTGGGGGGGGGGCTTTAACAGGGACATGCTTTATTAACTTCAGGGAGATTAAAAAAATGAAATGTTGCCTGCACACTTGGTGCACTGGTTTGCGCACACTTGTGAAGCATACGTGAATATAAGTTAAGGTAATTGTCAGGCTTCCTGCTCGTGCTGAAGCTGTCTACATCACAGGGGCTGCAGATCGAGCGACTAGGAATGACACGTCCCTTGACCTCCCCCTCCTTCTTCCCGGTCTCTAACGGTTCCTCTCCCCTCATTTGTAAAAGGAAGGTAACAGAGGCCCATCTGCGTTGACCCTCACTGGGCTGCTGGGGGCATCTGACGAGCACAGAGAAAGTTGTAATCGACTTCTATGCTATACAAAAAAGCTGCACACAGTTGCAACTTACATATCGCCCCAATTTACATTGCTCGACGATTCGTCTCAACAGTTTAACTTTGCTGAGGTATGTCTATGCTTCAACATGTATTTTCACATGAGTTATGTATCGGAAGATGCGATACCTATAAAGCATAGGTATAGATCTATTTGTATGTTTGTTTTAAGTATGATGCCACTAGGAAAAGGCAGAGGGAGATGCATGCATCCTTTCAGTAATATGGTGAGACTTTCAACTGACATGGAAAGGGTTTCTGGTTTGTATTTGGGTAGGCCCAACATTGTTAGTAGTTGCTGAGTAGTGAAGATGCAACAGGCAAATGAGGTTAAAGACAGGGTGGGAAAGGAATTAACTGTCAGTATTGTATTTGTAACATATGACACAGACATGAAACATTTTTAAAAATGTATTTTAAATTACATGGCGTAATGTGCAGTATATGTGCCACAACAAAAATAAAACTGTATGATAGAATTCGTAAAGAAAGTCAATATCTGAAAATCCAAAAAGGAAGGAAAAGCGAAATGAGAAAAAGGAAAAAAACAGTGTTCTTGAAGTGTAGAAATAAGAGGCCGTCAAATCGGTTTACCATGCGCACTTATGGAGATCCATCGAAGTTCAAGAACTCAGAAGCACTGTGATATGCAATCAGCCCCAAAAGGTCATCTGCACCTCTCCAAGCAAAGAGGGTCACCATCCAATTCAACAAGTCGAAAGAACAGACATGGTCATCGTAATCTTCTGCAAGCAGGAGCATGTCAGGGCAACTTGCATCATATTCGATGATAGTCTGCTGCAAGAGGCGCTGCGCATGAGCGCATGTACTCCATCTCCCCCTTATTGCATCATTAAACGCATCCATCAAGCGTGTGTCTCCGGAACAGAACTGGTCATGAGCCAGGAATGGTCGCAGCAACAGTTCAAAATCCAGGGGATCGCGTAAAGTAGTAGAGAGGCAGACATGCAGGTCGCATTCAAAGGGGCACCGGAGACAGTAGAACACAGGTTGCACGCAGGTGAAATACACGTAGCAAAAATTCAGCCTATATCTAATGCCAAATATCGCCACTGACAAGCATTCAAAAAGTTGTAGCATCCGTTCACGGTACAGCTGCAATTGACGTAGATGGGGTTGAAGCACAGGACGGGCAGCAATTTCGTAGTAGGAGCTGAAGAACGAGCACTGTGCAAACCATCAAGAGCAGCAAGGGAACCCGCCAAATGCGCTTTCAAAATTACAATGAATGAAATCCGGTTCTACTATAAAAATAGTCTAAAAAGAGATAACAAGGCGGGAGTCGACTAGTTTAAAAAAATGTGGTAGGCCTTCGGTTTCAGAGTAATTAAATATTTGGCGTATAAATTGTGCAAAATGTAGTGGGATATTGGTATAGAGCAGTGAGTCAATGTCACTTGGTGGTTTAGCCACCTGCTATTTGAAGGTCTCATGAGCTGATGTGTGAGCCACTTGTTGTTGAAACAGTAGCGATTTGAGTACTCTGTTAGGAAAAGCTACTTATCTTCATTCTGACAGCAAACTGCAAAACCAAGGAATCCAATTCATGAATAAAAGTAGTTTCAAGGTAGTTAAATGTATGAACGGGGTAATGTTTTATGCAATCATGGAGGCTGTGCTATACAGACATCAATGAATCAGACAATACCAACACAATTATGCAAACCCCCCATTTCTATTCTTGCACTTTATTAATGACTCAGGCAGTATCAAAGCAGTCATCAATTCCCTCAGGTACTACCCATGCACTCCCACAATGACCCAGAAATTACTCTCAAAGTCATATTTTTACTCAGGCAGTTTCCATGCAGTGTTGTAAAGAGGTAGGTATTATCTTTTTACTGATATAGTCACTTAGGCAGTAGCCATGCACTCATAGAATCAGGTAGGCACTACTACCACACAAATTGAATCAATCATGGATTACTTATGTAGCTATGCAATGAGCGAGGGAGTACTTTTGCACTCAAGCATTCACTGAGGCACTATGTATGCAGAGATGAATTTCTTGAAGTACTATCTATAAACTTATCCATTCAGTGATGTACAATGGAAGCATTTCTCCAATTATTCTGGCAATACACTGCGACTCATAGAAACTGTGAGGCAGTACTGTTACAGTCATTTTTTCACTACAGGAGTATGCATGTATTTATGTAATCTGCAACACAGTTTAGTTATAGTCAGAGAATGCCTTACAGTAGTACAAAGAGCTTATGCAATCACTGAATACCGCCTCATCTGCCTTTCATATTTTTAAAAGTAATTATGGACAGTTGGATGCATCAAATAATAGTAAAAGATACCACTTAGACCCTTACTGGGCTGCTGGTGGCATCTGACCAGCATAGAAAAGTCGCAATCGCTTTCAATGGTATACATAAAAGCAGCACACTGTTGCAAGTTATATAGTGGCCTATTGTATATTGCTCTAGTGTTTGTTTTAACATTTTGACTTTGCTGAGGTATGTCTATGCTTCTACATGTATTTTCACACGTGTTATGCATCGGAAGATCCGATACGTATAAAACACAAGTATACATCTATTTGTATGTTTCTTTTAAGTATGATGCCACTAGGAAAAGGCAGAGGGAGATGCATGCATCCTTTCAGTAAATGGTGAGACTTTCAACTGACATGGAAAGGGTTTCTGGTTTGTATTTGGGTAGGCACAACACTGTTAGTAGTTGCTGAGTAGTGAAGGTGCAAAAGAAAAATGAGGTCAAAGACATGCTGGGAAAGGGATTAGTGATTATGGTAGTTCGTATGAGTTTTTGGGAAGGTATAGTTGAAGTGGGCTGTATTATTTAAGTGTGTTCGTGAAATGAGGAATGCAGTTTCTGATGTTGAAAGGACTGCATGATGTTGTGAGTGAGGTACAGGGTTGATTTAAGATCCAAAATCGGCCTGGTCAACTTAAGAGAAATGGGCCACGTTTGTGCCTTGTCGGAAAATACAAGGGTGGGGGGGCTTCTTTACAGGAGATATGTTTTATGAATGTCTGGGAGATAAAAAAGTAATGGAAATGTTCCATGCACATTTTGTGTACGGATTTCTTCACACTGGTGAAGTACATGTGAATATAAGTGAAGCTAATTGTCAGGATCTCTCCCTATGCTGAATGTGCGTATATTAGAGGGCCGGCAGATCAAGAGTTTGAGAATGACACGTTCCTTGTCGCCTCCCCCCCTCCATTTTCTCCCCCCCAACGGTTTCTCCCTCTTCTCTTTCTAATAAGAAAGTAACAGAGGCCCATCTACCGTGAAAAATAGTATTTAGACCTTCACTGGCCTGTTGGTGGCATCTGTAGAGCACAGAGAAAGTCGTAATCGGTTTCAATGCTACACGAGTGCAGTGTGTCATGTTGGAAGGACTCCATGGTGTTGTGACTAAGGTACAGGGATGAATTGGGGTCCAAAGTCGGCCAGGGAAATGTAAAAGGAATGGCTCTGCAGATTGAACCTTGTGGGAAAATGCTGGGGGGACCTTTAACAGGGACATGCTTTATTAACTTCAGGGAGATGAAAAAAATGAAATGTTGCCTGCATACTTGGGGCACGAGTTTGCGCACGCTCGAGAAGCATACGTGAATATAAGTTAAGGTAATTGTCAGGCTTCCTGCTCGTGCTGAAGCTGCGTACATCTTAGGGGCGGCAGATCGAGAGACTGGGAATGACACGTCCCTTGACCCCCCCCTCCTTCCTCCCGCTCTCTAACGGTTCCTCTCCCGTCGTTTGTAAAAGGAAGGTAACAGAGGTCCATCTGCATTGACCCTCACTGGGCTGCTGGGTGCATCTGACGAGCACAGAGAAAGTCGTAATCGACTTCTATGCTATACAAAAAAAACGCACACAGTTGCAACTTACATATCGCCCCAATTTACATTACTCGTTGATTCGTCTTAACAGTTTAACTTTGCTGAGGTATGTCTATGCTTCAACATGTATTTTCAGATGAGTTATGTATCGAAAGATCCGATACCTATAAAACACAGGTATAGATCTCTTTGTATGTTTTTTTTTTAAGTATGATGCCACTAGGAAAAGGCAGAGGGAGATGCATGCATCCTTTCAGTAATATGGTGAGACTTTCAACTGTAACATGTAAAGGGTTTCTGGTTTGCATTTGGGTAGGCCCAACATTGTTAGTAGTTGCTGAGTAGTGAAGATGCAACAGGCGAATGAGGTTAAAGACATGGTGGCAAAGAAATTAGTGATTATGGAACTTTGTATGAGTGTTTAGGAAGGAATTGTTGAAATACGCACTATATATTTAAGTGGAATAAGTAGTGTTTTGATATTTGAAATCAAGAAAATAGTAATGTAAATAATGTCTTGGTAGTTAATATCAGTAATCATATGTAATTATTTTAAAATATTGAATAGATGTAAGAAACTATTGAAACTATTCTTTGTTTTTCAGAAAATTGTTTTGTTTGGATCACAAATTCAAGATGCCAAGAAAAGATGAAAAGAGAAGGAAAAAAAAGAGATCTACTTGAAGAAAAGGAAAAAAACTGTGTTGCAAAGAAATGAGAATGTTACTAAGGATAAAGTTTGTTTAGGTAAGAGCACTAAACACTTTCTTAAAAGAGTTGTGGAGAAATTACATGAACAGAATTGGAATGAAAGGAAAAAGAAGAGTTTTTCAACTAAGGAGAAGGAAAATGACACTTCAAATGGTAAAAAAAAATAGTTTTTGGGAAAAGAACACATGTTACACGAAGACGAAAACAATTTCAACAGATTCGACAACGACTCTTTCGAAGTAGAGTAATTTAGAATTTATTGAAAGATTGTAAGAAGTATAAAAGAAGATTACTAGCCTATAAACAAAAACAGCAGGTTGAAACTGTAGTAGATACTGCTTTTAATTTGAAACAAAAATTATTTATTTTAATATTGAAGAGAATGAAATCAATAGATAAAACAATGAAGTTTCTGAAAGGCAAAAGAAAAAGACTTGTTAATAGGAGTAACTTTTGTAAAAGTTTCAGTGGTGAATGGAAATACACTTCTACTAGTGAGCCTTTCTTTAATGAAGAAAGCTACTTTCAACAGACTACATTAGCGTTTGCAGTTGATACTCGAGGTCGCTGTTACGAATTTCGGAATGGTTGTCCCATTCCAAAAGAAGAAATAGTTGTTAGGAGTGCAGAAGAATTAATAGCTGAAGAAGTGCAAGGGAATCGCACACAAGCTCCTGTATATAAGTGGGATTGTAGCAGTATTCGACAGGAATCTATTGACATAATGCAAATTTTTTTACGACAATATGCAAACAAAAGTGTTAAACAGAAGATTAGGTTGTTACAAGGACTAGATCCATGTAAGGTAAGCCAATATACTAAGTTGCACGGACATTCTCTGGCTTGTCTTTCAAGAAAAATGTGTAAAAGTGCTTTTCATCACTTAAGAATGTTAGCAGTACACCACTCAGGAATGCGGAAGTTTGTAAGGAAAGTGTACTATGTAAAAAGTCCTGCATTATGTTTAAGTGAATTCAACAGAGCTCTTTTACACGGTTGTTTATCAGATGTAGAAAAAAATGTGTGATGAAATTGAGTTTCGTTTTTTTGGTTCAGAACAGCAGTGTGTAGAAAGTGAGAGCTTGACAAGTGCAGATGTTGAAGAATATGGGAAAGAGATTAGCATTGATCAGTTTGTAGAAGAAATTAGAAAGTTTAAGATAGTGTGTTCTGAAAAACCAAACTATGGGGGTCATTACGATGGCGGTCGGAAAAGCAACCCGACCGCCATGGTAGCGGAAACTCACCGCCCGCCGCTACCGCAGGAAAACCGACGTCTAGATTAGGATCCACGGCGGTAAAAATCCAACCGCGGCGGAAAGGAGACCCGAGAAACCGCCCGTCGCGTGCGCAGAAGGGTGAAACCCATCCGCGGCGTTCGGATTCGCGGCGGAAACAGCCCAAACCACCGCAACCACAGCGGAGACACCGCCATGGAAATTATGATATCCCCGACATGACCGCGGTGCAGAGCGCTGTTTCCGACCGCCGCGGTCGACAATAGTGAGGCATGAGAGAGCCCGCGGAAGCGCCGTAGCATAGCCACCGCTGCGTACGCTCCGTGAAAAAAATAGCGGTCGAAAAAAATACACACAACATGCCCACAAAGTGCATCAAGCAAACAAGTCATACACCCAAAAACACCTAACACAGCCCAAAGACACACCCCCATGGTAAACTCAAAAACTACAAATCCCAGGACAACACACACACACCACACCTGCAACCAATACCCAATCCTGACACACCCACATAGCCCAGTATAAATCCAGCCCCCTACCAGACCACAATCCTTTGCAAAACTCCAGAACTGAAGGGACATACACCACAGCTGACAGGAGAGGCAAATCTGCACAACACACACACACATCACCACCACCACCACCACTTCTACACCTGCACCTCTAACCCCTTTGCACATCACACACCATACACATCACCACCACCACCACCACTTCAACACTTGCACCTCAAACACCTTGGCACATCACACACCATGTCACCACAGAAAATGCCCAAATTCACTGAGAGTGAGTTGAGGGTCCTGGTAGATGAGATAATCAGGGTAGAACCCCAATTGTTTGGTAACCTGGTACAACAGACACCAGTAGCCACAAGAACGCTAATGTGGAGAAGGATAGTAGATAAGGTAAATGCAGTAGGGACCGTGCCACGCAATAGAAATGAAATTGTGAGGCGCTGGCACGATCTGAAGGCAGTGGTCAAGAAAAAGAGAGCCAAGAACCATGAGCTGGCTCACAGGACAGGCAGTGGCCCTCCCGTTCCACTCAAAACATTCACCGAATGGGAGGAGAAGGTGCTTGGCATACTGCATCCAGAGAGTCTCACAGGAATACCCGGGGAGTGGAGGCTGGTAAGTACAAACAAATGCCTAACATCACACTGATATGTACTGTCTTGCACCACTACTAAGCTATACCTCTTAGGTACAAATGCAGTCATGTGCACCACACTCTCACCAACACATCTCTCACACATTAATCCAACAGTCCCTCAGGTTCACCTCAAAGGTAGCTACAAACATCACCATGGGTACATGTTTACATGCTGCCAGCACTACAACTCCCACCAGGCCCCCTTGTCCTACAACTGCGCAAGATGGAGCCCTGACCCCCCCATGTGGCAGCCATTGCATTGCTCACCTTAACCTAACAGGTAGGTAGCCATCCTCACAGGGAGGTGTGTGTGTGGTTTGGAAGTCTGCACTACAACTCCCACCAGGCCCCCTTGTCCTACAGCTGCGCAAGATGGAGCCCTGACCCCCCCCCATGTGGCAGCCATTGCATTGCTCACCTTAACCTAACAGGTAGGTAGCCATCCTCACAGGGAGGTGTGTGTGTGGTTTGGAAGTCTGCACTACAACTCCCACCAGGCCCCCTTGCCCTACAGCTGCGCAAGATGGAGCCCTGACCCCCCCCATGTGGCAGCCATTGCATTGCTCACCTTAACCTAACAGGTAGGAAGCCATCCTCACAGGGAGGTGTGTGTGTGGTTTGGAAGTCTGCACTACAACTCCCACCAGGCCCCCTTGTCCTACAGCTGCGCAAGATGGAGCACTCCCCACAACCACAACCATGTGGCAGATATTGAATGTGACTCATCAAACTTACTGGTAGGTAACCATTTCAACTGGGAGTGGTGTGTGTAATTGGTGACACTGCAGTACAACCCACAACAGGCCCACTTCTTCAACAGATCAGCATGATGGAGCACTTGTCCCACTCATAGGCATGTGACGTTTGTTCCCCCGCACATCACACCATACCACTTTGTCCACAGTCACCTACACAAATCATGCTAAACAGTCGTATTGTACTCAGCATGCACAAGTCTCACTGCAAAAATTTCCCACATTGTGTCTACTGTGCCAGGCATCACACACTGCAACACTAACACCGATCATGCTTCCCTGTAGCAGTGTCTGGCAGGTTGGTTATCAATGTGCTAATCACCCATGTCATACCACAGTGTTGCAATGTAAACAGTGGAAGTGCAGATTACCAAAAAACTCCACTGGACCTGGGACTCACACTGCTAAACTATGCACATCCCAACTGTCTTGCAACAGACCCAGCTGCCACAGTGCTGCACTGAATTGCATAACAAGAGTACTTTGTCTGACTAAAATGCACAAATGTGTCTGCTTGGGACCAGCAATGTGTGTATGCATTGACAATGGTCACATCTCACACTGTCTGTCTGAACAGTGCTGGTATAGTCTGGCCCCAAAAGCACACATTGTCTGCACATGGCTGACTGTATCTTACACACACACCACTGTTGATGACAACATGTAAGTGTATGGATGCCCCGGAACAACTGCATCACCAGTACTTTGCTCATGTTCTCAGGTCCACAAATACCATGAAACCATGATAGTGTGGAAATGTTTGCTGGGTGAGATGTTCAACCTGCTGTATGTCACCACAGTGATAGGAGCCTATACCCCATGCCCTATTTTGCCTGCAAATGTTGGGGAAGTGAACCCCACACCCAGATAGTTGGGACAACAGTGATGGTGGGGCCACACCCCATGCCCTAATGTGATGTGAAAAGTTTGGGTACTGAAACCCACACACACCTTCTGCTCACCACAGGCACGTTCCTCCCAAGAATGACTCTTAAGTCACATAGCCATGTCATTGCTCACCTTCACCTCAACCGGTAGGTAGCCATCTTCACACGGAGACGGTGTTGTGGGGTTGGCAAATTGTCCCACAAATCCCACCATGCATGCTGTCCCACCCCTGAGTAGGATGGGCCACTGCACCCCCAATCAGAATCATGTGGCAGGCATTGTATGCTACCCACTCAACTAACAGGTAGCTAACCGCATCTCACAGGTCGGGGTGTGTGGGGGTGGGAAGCTTGCACAACAACTCACACAAGCCCACATAAGCTCCAGCCCCCAAGACTGATAACACCCTCGCACTAAGATGCATGTGTCAGTCATTGCACTGTCCACTTCCAAATCACTGGTAGGTAGACATATCATGCTGACTTGTCCCACACTGGACCAAGATGGAAGCCTTCCTCACACACACACACAGAGAGGTCTCACAAATACAAGCCAAAAACAGCAAACAGAACATATCACCAGCCACTACATTCAGCCAGATATGCCTCACGACAAGCATGGTGGCATAGGTCACCAGGCCTCACATTGCACAACTGCACACCCAGATAGCATTGGCCACTATAGTGTGCACACACCTAAGCAAATGAAACCATGACAGCAACCAAAGTGTGACATTCAGATCCACATGTAGATGTAACTCAGTGCACAACCCTGCACACCACTGCATGCCATCTGAAAATGGCAGGGGTCCAGACCAGCAAGGACAAAATGAAAGCAAAGAAAGCATGGCTGGAAGTGCAAATACAGATATGTACACCACATGTCAAAGGTATGGATGCAACTACAATGTTCACCCAATGTGCAGAGAAAACGGCTGCAAGGGCACAACAAGTGACATACATGCGTAACTGGATCACATATGATTTAACACTCACTAGATGCCAACATGAACCTGTCAATGTAAAAAATTTAAATTGTGCAGGTCATGTCTTGCCAACTCCCAATATGGACAAGTAATGCATGTACCTCAACAGCTTGTAATGCATCACTGGATGTCGGTAACTGCAAATTAGATCAGTGAACAACTGCTGGATGTACAAACAGTTGATGTAACAGTGCGAACAGAAACTTTGCTGGTTGCAACACAATGACCATTTCTCATCTGACCCACAGGTGACCAAGAACTCACTGCAGAGGATGACACCACCAACCTGCAGAGCCAGTCCCCCACCCCGGAACAGAGACTACTGGATGAAGACTCCCTGGATTCCTTGGATGAAGAGCCCCAAGCCAGCACATCTGTTGTGGCAGGCCGCAACCAGGCCCAGGCACCCATTGTCCCCACAACCACATCTGCTGCAACCCATGACCTTCCCCAGACAGCTGTTGTCACGGCCTGTGTGTCAACCACTACCACCACCACCACCACCACCCCCAACACAGCTGCCCGCAACACCCTCCCTGCCCCAGGTGATGAGCACCCCACGACATCTACTGAGGAGGCCAGGGAGAGGATGCAGCGGAGCAATGTGGGGAGCCAACAGGCCCGTGGCAGCAGTGTAGGTGGGAGGGGCAGGGTCATGCAGAGGGGAACTGAGCCTGGGATGGAAGCCCTGTCCCACATCAACAGAGTCCTTGGGGCATACGAACAGGCCCAGGGATGAATGGGCCGGTCTGAGGAAGATTCTCGGGAGCTCCTCCTGCTGATGAGGTCCATGGACACCCGCATGGGACAAATTGTGGACCTGTTTGGGCAGCAAGTGGCGGTTCTGAGGGACAGGCCAGCGCAACATTCAACATCTCCGCCTCCCCTGATGGGCAGCAGGATGACAGTTCATCATCCTCCCCTGCGTCCACAGAGGGGGTGAGTCCTCAGACACCACTGCCCCTGCAGCACAGGCCCCTCCAGTCAAGCGCAAAAGGGGCCATCCAAGGAAAGGCCAGGAGGCATCACGTGCCAAAGCACCTGCCAAAGGCAAGTCCCGGAGCCAGCCATGATGGCAGACCACTGCACCACTGCATTTACCTTTTCGACTATCCTTCCCCACACTGCCATGTGAATGGCATCTGTCTGTTGGACTGGGTCTCCACATCACTGTGGTGACTTCTCAATTATCTCATCTACCATGACCGTCAACTCATTTCTTCAAATTTCCCCCCATGTACATTTTCTCGACCCTCACATGTCACAATTGTAAATAAATACACCTTACACACATGTTGTTGTGTCTGCTCCGTCTTTAATACAGGATGTGCAACCTTCACCGTGATGTAAATGTCCCAGGGAAATGGAATGTAGGTAGGCAAGGAGAGGCTGAAGGGACCTAGTAAAAACATTAGAAGAAGAGTCACTTGTTTTGGTGTGGCATCACACACATCACACAACACTTGTCAACAAGGTACTCCAATCTTCACACATTACACAGAGCAACAGTCGCCATAGAGACATCCTGTATCTGTGTCAAACTACCCTATCCCACAAACATTGCCAACCAGCAATGAGTGAACACAAGGCTGCAGTCACCAAGCTCACATACACCCTCACAGCAACTGCAACACCATCAGACCATGTGTCCCTCCTACATCGTCACTCACCTTCAAGTGAAGTAGCGGTTGATGAGCTGTTGACGCATGTCGACACCTTCCTCCTCTCCACTGTCCTCGTCACTGGACCCGGGTTGGTTTGCAGGCGGGGGCCTTGGCTGCTCATCATCATCCAGGATCAGGGGTATTGCCTTGCGAATGGCCAGGTTGTGGAGCATGCAGCACGCCACGACTATCTGACACACCTTCCTTGGCGAGTACATCAGGGCACCTCCGGTACGGTCCAGGCAGCGAAATCGTGACTTTAGGAGACCAAATGTACGCTCTATTACACGCCGTGTCCTCCCATGGGCATCCTTATATCGCACATCAGCTGCTGTCACAGGATTGCGCAGTGGGCTCAGCAACCACGGACGGTTAGGATATGCAGAGTCACCTGGGTGTGAGAAACACAGATTAACCTTGATGTTCCACAATGCCACAGGACTGCATGTCACACACACACCACGCTACTCCACTATGCATACTCACCCACAAGCCATGCACGCACAGGAAGCAGATTGGCCATCAGCTGCGAGACGATGCTGCTGCGCATGATGTGCGAATCATGGGCTGACCCGGGATACTTGGCACACACGTGGGAGATGATCATGTCCGCCCGGCATACCACTTGAACATTTACCGAGTGGTAATGCTTCCGATTTCTGTAAACTTGCTCACGTGCCTGTGGTGGCACAAGCCCAACATGTGTGCAATCAATGGCACCAACAACATGGGGGATGTGTCCAAGGGCATAAAAATCTCCCTTCACAGCCACCAACTCTGGCCCCCTGGGGAATTGAATGTATCTGTCCTTGTAGTTCATCATAGCTGACAGTACATCCCTCAGCACCATGCTGAACATCAGTTGTGACATCCCACCTGCGCTTGCTACCGTGTGCAGGAATGAGCCTGTCGCAAAGAAATGCAGGCACACCATCACCTTTGAAGTCGCAGTGAAAGCTGTTGGATATGTGCGACGTGGCTGCAGGTGGGGCTCCAACATGGCACATAGGTTTTGTAGGGAAACTCTATCCAGCCTGAATTTGCGGATGATCTCTTCATTCTCCATGTCAGCCAGCACTGTGAATGGACGATGGATATTGGGCCTCCTCCTAGGTCAGATGAAAGTGCACATATGTCAATGAAACACACCATGAGATGTACAGGAGATTTCACATTTCTACAGACACATTGCCAAATGTTACAGACTGCACCATCAACCAACAGAGCACTGCACAAGTTGGTACACATCAGGCACACTACTCGTACACTTGTCCCCTTACCCGCAGCAATGATCTGTGCACACCTCCTGCTCATTGGCATGCACAGTGGGATATGGCACCACATGTGTGCGCACACCTGTGAGTATTACCCCCAGGATATGTGTCAAACTACAATACTACCCTAGCACACCGTGCTGCTGTCCATGATACACCTCCCAACACAGGTTGCACATGGCACACATCAAGTACACACTGACCACAGGCTGAGCGTGGTGAACACGTGTGTGCATGTGCAGTAGACAATGTGACAGTCAATGATGCCCCTAGTTCACACAATGAGACAGCATTGTGCGTTACATTGCACCTACACACATTGAACATTATCTACATATGCTATGCAACACAAAAACTGTACAGTCTACATGCCCTTACACATCACATGTGACATGTGCGTGTATATGTGTCAATGCAATTTATCACATACACATATATGGCATGTGTAGGTGACATGGAGTTAAATGTCCCATTCGTAATGTTGGCCTCATGAGGGTCCTTCAATGTTGGAGACACTGGGCACTGTTCATGTTGGGCTATGGATAGAGCTGGATGACTCCATATGTGCAGCAAACCTGCTCCGCAAGTCCACGGACGGTCACTACAGGCACTGTATGGCACCCATCTGGCGGTGCCTACCGCCTGGCCCCTGCGGACTGTCACCGCCAATACCCCAGACACGATCGCGGTAGTCTCAGCCATATCTACATGTGTAAATGGCGGTTGGCATGCACCGCTACCCAGCTCACGGTCACTACAGGCACTGTATGGCACCCATCTGGCGGTGCCTACCGCCTGGCCCCTGCGGACTGTCACCGCCAATACCCCAGACACGATCGCGGTAGTCTCAGCCATATCTACATGTGTAAATGGCGGTTGGCATGCACCGCTACCCAGCTCACGGTCACTACAGGCACTGTATGGCACCCATCTGGCGGTGCCTACCGCCTGGCCCCTGCGGACTGTCACCGCCAATACCCCAGACACGATCGCGGTAGTCTCAGCCATATCTACATGTGTAAATGGCGGTTGGCATGCACCGCTACCCAGCTCACGGTCACTACAGGCACTGTATGGCACCCATCTGGCGGTGCCTACCGCCTGGCCCCTGCGGACTGTCACCGCCAATACCCCAGACACGATCGCGGTAGTCTCAGCCATATCTACATGTGTAAATGGCAGTTGGCATGCACCGCTACCCAGCTCACGGTCACTACAGGCACTGTATGGCACCCATATGGCGGTGCCTACCGCCTGGCCCCTGCGGACTGTCACCGCCATGGACCATGCCCTGGCAGCCAATGGGAAGCACCCTCGCGGTAGCCTGATGCAATTTTGAAAATAGCGGTAGGCGTGTTCCGCAACCACGGAGCCGGTCATCGGAAGCATTCAAAAGATGCACCACCGCGGTAGCGCGCGCCTGGCCCCTGCGGTGTGTCACCGCCATGGTCCATGCCCTTGCAGCCAATGGGACGCACAGTAGCGGTTGCTTCATATGGCTTTGAAAATCGCGGTAGGCGTGCACCGCCACCGCGGAGGCGGACATTGGATGATTTTAAAAATAGCAGACCTGGTACACCAATTGCAGCGGCGTGGGACCACTGACACAGCCCCAGGGGCCTATATATGTGTGGGAGGGTGCCCCACATTTCCACTGCTACCAGGGACTGCTGCCTGACACCCCTCACCTGCTGCTGCTGTCTCCAGGGACTGCTGCCTGCCACCCTCCACCTGCTGCCTCCAGGGACTGCTGCCTGCCACCCTCCACCTGCTGCTGCTGCCTCCAGGGACTGCTGCCTGCCACCCTCCACCTGCTGCCTCTGCCTCCAGGGACTGCTACCTGCCACCCTCCACCTGCTGCTGCTGCCTCCAGGGACTGCTGCCTGCCACCCTCCACCTGCTGCTGCCTCCAGGGACTGCTGCCTGCCACCCTCCACCTGCTGCTGCTGTCTCCAGGGACTGCTGCCTGCCACCCCTGAACTCCACCTGCTGCTGCTGCCACCTGTCCACAATGATGTCGAGGACACAGAAGATCCGGGCCAGTCCCTTCACCAGCGAGGAGCTGGAGGTCCTGGTGGACGGGGTGCTTGCACAGTACCCAAGGCTCTATGGTGCCCCTAATGTCGTGGTAAGTCTCCAACAGTGTGAGTGAGAGTGCAGGGGGGCACACGTGAGGTGGAGGTGCTGCAGTATGTGTCAGTGAGTGTGGGGCTCTGACATGCACTGCCTAGCATGTTTTCTCCAGGGGAAGGGCTGTGTAGCCTCTTTCACACGTTTCCCTGCATGCCCATCCAGATTTGAGGGACATGTATTGTCCTGTCAGCCATACAGTGAAGCAGCAAATTGGTAATGCAGGAGTCAGGCCAGTGATTGCTTGTGTGAATGGCTGTGTGGGTCCCAAATGTCCCTCTCAGTCTCAGCCCACCTGGCCTGCACAGTCGCCGCCCAATCCCACAAGTACATATCACTGCATGTACAGTGTGTTCCATGTGTCTTTTGTTCACACATCTTCATCAAAGAGCCATCTCAGCCCTGTAGATTGCACACGACAAGCCTTGTGACAAGGGTGTGTGTATGAGAGTTGATGTCACTGTATGTGAGCTCCATGACACAGTGAGACATTCACAGGGCTAGGACATTGGGGGCTGCGCAGTGTTGGACACAGTGAGTCCACCAACAACCATGTGTTGCTATCTGATCTATGTGTTGCTCTAGCTAACAGCGGACAGTAGATGTGGGCAGACTACACATTGCTTGATGTGCTGGCATCCTGCATGTGAATGGGATGTAGAGGTACTGTGTCCACCCTCCCACCTTCATGGATTCACGTGTGGTTCTCCAATGCCGTTGTACCATGTGCCATGCATTCTTGGCTCTGTTACACATATCTGTTGATTTGGGATGAGTGAGTATCGTGCCACTGTATTGAGAGATTTTGGTAGTATACACTGTGTAACTGATGTATTACCCCTCTTGTCTCCCATGCCTGCAGCTGAAAGTCCACCAGCGTAAAGCCGTGTGGAGGGCCATTGCCTCCAAGGTGCGTGATCTGGGTGTGTCAAACCGACGGCACAGCCACTGTCATAAAAGGTGGGACGACATCTGCTGGCTGAGCAAGAACGTGGCCGAGATGACGCTGGGGCTGCTCCCTCGGAGCGGCAGGTTGGCCCGACGCAGCATGACACCACTAATGGCCCGCATCTTGGCCGTAACACAGCCTGAGTTGGATGCACAATTGAAGGAGCATCAGCAGCAAGCTAGGGGTGAGTATTTGTTGACGGGTGGCTTTGGCAGGGAGTGGCTGCATGTGTCCACAGATTGGACAAACTCTGAGCTATGAGAAGTTGGTAGTGTGATGCAGTGGATTGTAAGTGGCGTCTGTGCTGGGTGCATTTGACATGCATTTGTCCCACCTGTACTCACTGATGTGATCTGCGCAATGTGCATTGCCATTGCATTCAAAGTTGGGGCATTCAGGTACCTTGTGCAGTGGGGTACTGTGTGAATTCATATTGATGTTGACGGCAGTGTGCCTAATCTGAGTGTGTTTCAATAAATGCGTGCAATGCCTGACAGCAGATTTCAGCTGCTACAACTTCTGAGGACAATGTGCTACAGTACTTGTGCCCGTGCAAGCAACATGGTAGCTGGCATGCGCTAATGGCCATTGTGGGCTACTATGTTGTGGTCTGTGTGTGTGTGCTCCCCTACTGCTCCATCCATGTACGTAATTGACACCATGTTGTGGTGTTCATCCTTGCCATCCTCGGCACCCTGTGTGGTCAGAGAGATTTTTGTGCCTGTGTCTGAAGTGGGCCACAGGCAGGATGGTGTGCTGTGTGAGTCACCGGGATCACTTATGGCTGGATTTGTTCTTTACATGCACTGTTGGGTTGATAATTGAGGTGGCAATGTATATTTAGTCAGGGTGATGTGCAACGCGGATAACACATCTTTTTGAATGGTTATTTACTTGCACATGTTACTTCAGTTGGGGCCACTCCACTAACACTACATCTCTCTCCCATGTAGCATCTCCCGTGTGCATTGAGGGACAGGGGACGGACACCAGCGCTGAGGCATCCAGTGCAACAGCCGCACCGGAGCAGAGTGACACAGATGTGACCAGCGCCGAGGAGGGGGACAGGAGTCTGCTGGAGGAATCACAACCCGAGACGCAAAGCTCTACGTCATCTGACGCTAGCGGTGACGCATCCATGTTGGGGGCCACAGGGAACGGGGACTCTGCCTCCTCTTCCGCCACACAGCGTCCAGTGCCCAGCCTCCCATCTACTTCCACTGGTGCTGCCCGTGTTCGCACAAGTCGAAAGGGAAGAGTGTCCTTCACCCCAGGCACTGCTGCCCCGGCCCATGTCAGCCCTGCAGCCCTCAGTGCTGAGTCAGTAGAGCTATTGCGCCAGCTGTGTGTGGGGCAGACAGCTCTCCTCAATGCCTTCCTAGACCACGATAAAAAGTTGGGCCAGGTGATAGCTTTCATGGAGGGCATACATTCGGATGTGGGTGGGCTACACCGGACTGTGCAGTCATTGTCCTCAACAGTGACGGCAGCCCTGCAACAGGTGCATTCTCAGGGAGCAGCTCCTGTCCCTTTGTCCACCCCCCTGTCAGTGTGCACCTCTGACGACAGTGACAATGCTCAACAGACCCCAAAGTCCAGATACAGCACACGCAGCACACAGCAGCAGCAACAGCCCAAACGGTCCAGGCCGCAGACACCATCCCCACAGAAAACTAAGACCACCCCAGAGCACAGAGATAAAAGCCCATCAGGCGACACCAAGGGCCAGAGGGGCAAGAAACAGGCCTCAGGGTCACAGGCCTCAGAGTCATCCCCCGCCAAGGACTCTCCTGTCCCAAGGACCACTCGCAAAGCAAAGAAGACAGTTTCCCTGCCCACTGAGGAGGTGTTACCTGCAAGGCTTACACTGGATGAGGGCCCTATGGCTGATCCACCCACAACCTCCACTCCCATCCCGAGCCCTGTGAAGCAGGCACAAGGGGGCACTGTAGGGGCTAAACATAGTAGAAAGGGTTTGGAAGGGCGGAGGCAAGCCCCAGGGAAGCTCACAGCTGGATCCAGCATGTCCCCAGAAGGGGGCCCAGAGTCAGCACCAGGAGCAGGTTTGGTGGTGGGGTTACCTGTTGTGTCCACACCAGTTCCCATTAGTCCCCAGACAGGGAAGCCTTTCAGGATCCCCAAAAAGTGGAAAGGCACCCCACCACAATCTCCTGCACACACTGTGTCTCACCACAGCATCAGTCCACCTCCCCGTGCCACCACCCCACCTGGTCCAAGCAGGCCTCCAGCTTCCCAAGCCAGAGATGTCTCTTCTACAGATGTTCCTCACACTCCCCGGGGCAGCCCTCCTACTGACCGCGACACACAGTCACCTCCATGTCCGACAGACAGCCACATCTGAGTGGTAGTCACCCTCACACACCTGTCTGTCCACAGCGGTGTCTGTGATGCCCATTGTTATCCCCATGACTCTGTTGCTGAGCATGGCATGGTATATTCGCACACATTCGCTGTGCAGCTTCTGATGTAACTACTCTGCACATTGTACTTGTTTTGTGGTTCACTGCTGTTTGCCCCCTGCCTGTGCAGCTTCTCATGGACTTCATCTGCACATTGGACTGGCCACTGGCCTGGTTGCTCACTGCTGTTTGCCCCCTGCCTGTGCAGCTTCTGATGTAACTACTCTGTACATTGTAGTGGCCACTGGCCTTGCAGTTGCCCACATTTGTTGTCTATCCATGCACAAGTGTGAATAAAGACAGTTGTTCCTGTTGTCAGTTCTGTCAGTGTGATTTCTCAATAAAACTGTTTCTGTGTGTGCATGGTTTACTGTGTCACATGCTCAGTATGGCACTTCAACATTGGCAATGGGTTGTCTCACGTTTCCATGTTTTTGCAGGGGTGACAGGGACTTCAATTCTTCCTGACTCTTATACTTGTGGGTGCAGTGAAGGTGGTTTTTGAAAATTTCTTGTTGTCATCATCCTTCTTTGTCCATGTTGTCTATGGTGTAGACATGTCATGTTTGGAGGCAGTGTCAGCACAGGGTGGGAGTTTATGCACAGGCTTTCATGCAGGTTGGCACAGGTCATGGTGTCTGTGTGAGCTTACTGTGTGCCCAGCAGTGTATGTGTACGGTCCTCTTGTGGTGGTCAGTAATCCTGGTCCCATGCCTTACTTCCAAAGTGTACACTTTGGTGGTGGAGAAGTGTGTGGTGTGAAGGGGGTGACTTTGTGGTGACTGTTGATGTGTGTGCACCTGCATTGTCAACTACACCCATGTGTCACCCTGGAGTGGTGTGCGTGAATGTGTACTTGTTGTGCCCTGCAATTGTGATTTGGTGCACATGGGAGTGTTGTGTGCTGCTGATGTGAGAGGGGGGATGTGTGACGTATCCTACTTGTGCTTCTCAATCATGGAGTGTGTGAATGGGGCCTGTGTGTTGTGGTGCAGAGATGCTCTTGTCAGGTAATTGCATACCTATGTGTGTCTGTTCAGTATTTGACTTCATGGCCTTCCTCTCATCCCTGTGCCTTAACATGGGTGGCCTTGCTGTCTCCCTGAGTTGTTGAATTGAGGTGCTTGTGTTTTGGGTTGACTCACTGTGGCAGCCATGTGTGATTTGATGGGCTGTGGGTGTTCTCAGATGTCTGTTGTCTTGCATGTGATGTACACATGCTTGATAGTTGTGTCCTTGTCCTTCCATTTGTGGGCACATCACTTTAGCTTTCATGTATGTTGTCCTCCATTGCTGCTAGCATGTGGTCTGTGTATGTGGCTGTGAGGCAGGGTAGGGTGTGTCTGTGTAAGTTGGTAGGCTGTGTGTGCAGTGAATTGTTTGATCATCAATATGTGTGTGTGTGTACATTTTGTGCTGGGGCTCAGTGTTCTTGGCATGTGTGTGGTATTGTTGTGGTGTGTGTGTTGGCTGGGGCCTGGCCTTCTGTGGTATGTGTTCCTGTGCAACAACTCCTGCTGTGGCTATCTCTGCAGTTGTTAGGGATGTGGGGCAGGGTGTGTATTCACCTGTGTTGTTGTTGTGCAGGAGTGGCACATGGAAGGCACATGATATGTCCCTTCAGGGAGAGGGCTAGTGTGTTGTGTTTTGAGTAGTGGTTTTGTGTTGTTTGTACAGTGGCCATGGCTGGCGCTGGCACTGGCCTCTGCGTTGTGTGCATGTTTTCCTGCACACTGACCGCGGCGGTGACGACACCGGGACATTTGTTCATGATCGCGGAACATGGGTGACCAGGATGTGGCGAGGTGTTTTTGTGACAGGTGGGACATGTGTGGATGCAGTGATGGCTGTGTGCCTGTCCCCACAGGGGTGTCTGGTGTGGACATGCACCGTTTTCAAACCCTTGACTTGTGTATTGTGTTGCATGCACAGTTGTGTGTGTACGTACCTGCGGCGGCGTCCGCGTCGGTCAATGACTTGCAGGTGGTGTATCATATACAGCACCGGAAAGGCGTGTAGAGCTGGATCCATCGCGGTGTGGGCCGGGTGTCTATTTTCTTGCTCCTCTGTGGTGTCCCGCCGTCTATGGCTATGCGGTTGCTCCGCCGCGGTGTGCTGCCCTGTTTCCGGCATCGTGATTTGTTCGGTGGACGGGACGTCATTCCGCACGGCGGTGAGTGCTCATTGGCTCACACCACCGCGGTGGCGGGCGCACTTTGATGGCGGTCGGCGTCACACCGCAGCGGACGGGAAATGGGCTCTGTCTAGACATGCTAATATGGCGGGCGTGAGGACCGCTGCCGGCGCGCGGTAAATGGCATTTACCGCCACCGCCGGCACCGCGGTCGTGTCTCCGTCCGCCATCGTAATAGGCCCCTATGTTTGTATTTGTTGTCGACGTACTCATTATAAAAGTCAAACTAGGAATGTTAATTTATATTTAAAAAGTGAAAAGGAGAACAATGATAGGTGGCAGCAATTTGGAGCTTACTTGTTGGTGGAAGGTCGATTTGAGTTGGGTACTGATCAACGTATTTGTAAATATTGTTACAACAAATTAGAAGAGAACAAAATGCCAGCTAGAGCAGTACATAACAACTTAGAATTAGTAGCTATTCCAGAGGAACTGGCAGGTTTGAATACATATGAGTCAGTTCTTATTCAATCTGTTCACCCATTTCAAGCTATAATTCGTATGGAGCTGTAACGAGGGACGCCCGGACTTGGCGGGTGCTGACAGGCCTGTTAACCCGGGGAAGGAGAAAACCACCTTCTCCCCTCCTCTTTCTCCACATCAGGACGAGTGGGATTGCATCAACGTAAGAGGAGTGAGAGGGGAAGGTGAAACGGAGTACCGGCCCTTTAACTGGGACGACTGGTCGACAAGCCACGCCCCCAGCGATGACAACGGGGAAGTCTGGCCCACAAAGCGAGAAGGAAGACGGACGTCGGGGTGCGAGTTCACCGGAGGAGACGAGGAGGGAGATGGAGCGAATGGAGAGCGGAGGAAGCGGGATCAAGCAGCGGAAAGGAGCCAGTGTGTCCACGAGACGGAGGAGAGCCAGGAGGCCAACGTTCCCGTGTTTCGCCCAGCCACGCTCCAGGAGGAGCGTGGCTCTCGCAGGTACGCGAGCGTTTTGCGGGCTGGGTGGGCAAAAGGGAGAGACCAGAGTGTTAACCCGTGGGGCCCCCAAGACCTGGAGTACCCTTCCCGAGCACTTTTTTTTCCCTCACTTACCTAGATGTGTTGTGCACTGGGCGATCCCATCACTACCCTCCCTTCCTAGTGTGCTGGAACGCTACACTTACATCAGATCCCTTTCTGTTTTATTGTTTCCTACCTCATTACGGCTGACGGGTTCGAGCTGGAGGGAAGGAGGAGAGGCCAGACCTCTACGAGGGACCGAGACACCAAAGAAAAGACCCATCGTTCCCCTCTGCCATACTACAGACTGGCGACTACAAAGAAGCGTGTCCTAAACGTAATAAAACCCTTGTTACCACTACCCCGTCTCTGGCCCGTTTCTGACGACCCGCTACAAGTGGTGGAGAATGCGGGCATAGACACATCCATCTGTACACCCACAATGGACGCGTTAATCCAACACCTCGCCAAGAGAAGCTGGAATGGGCCGTGGAGCGTCAGCTGACGTCGGCCCAGGCAGACAGGGACACCTTCAGGGACACCATCTCCGCCCAGATAGAGGGACTACAGAAGGCGATGACCGACCAACCCCTCCCTACCATACGGGAGCACAGGAGCCCCAACCCTGGTTCCTCTGGAATCTCATTACAGAAATATGTCCCAGGAGAAGACCCTGATGCATTCCTCCTTAATTTTGAGCGAGCCGCGTTAGCATGCGGCTGGCCCATAGAGAAGTGGCCATTCTTTTTGGCTCCCCTTCTGACAGGCGAAGCACAAGCCGCGTACCAGGTGGCCAACGCCGCGGGTAACAGCCCTTACGCTACCATCAAGAACATTATATTAGACCATCTGGGACTGGATGCGGAAGCCTATAGGGTACGCTTCAGGAAGGAGAGAGGCGCCCCTGGCGAAAACCCAAAGACATTGTTTTTCCACCTGAAGATGGCAGCCGACAAATGGCTAACCCCCGGTGTGAGCACGAAATAGGAGATAATGCACAGAATCTATCTCGAGCAGTGTCTGGAGGCTCTTCCACCGCATACGCAGAAATGGCTACGGCAACATTCTCACCTGACGACCGAGCGAGCCGTAGAGATGGCTACCACCTTCTCACGTACACAGCCTGTACCACAGAGGTGGGAACCCGAGAAACCCAATCGGCCCACTACAAGCAAATATGATAAGAAATCACGAGCAGCCCCAGAGCCAATGAAACCACGTTACGGTAAACCAGAGGTATCAACGTTCAAGGGACCCCAATGCTTTGAATGTGGGGAATGGGGCCACATCGCCCGAATGTGTCCTCGCAGAAAACCCACAGAAGAACCAATGGAGGTGGGATACCTACCGAAATCCATTCTCTACACTGCTGAGCTGGGGAGCGCATATCACGTAAGTGTACGGGTGAATGGGAAGGTGGTAACAGCCCTACTCGACTCAGGTTGTAGACAGTCCGTTATACAGAGGATCTTTGTACAGCCTCAACAGGTCATCCCCGATGCCCTGGTACACATCCGATGTGTCCATGGAGACGTCAAACCATATCCCACAGCCGTAGTGACCCTGGCCCATTCCAATGGTAGAACCCATGTCATCCGGGTGGGGGTGTTGGACAGCTTGCCGGAGAACCTTATTATAGGGACCGACAATCCCGAGTTCCTAGACATGTTCCTACATATGGTACAAACCCAAAACCAAAAGAACAGCGTAGGGAAGTCGGCAGACAGTCCAGCGACAGCTTTGATAACTCCAGAGCCTTGGACACTGGACAGGAGCTTTAAATTCGCCCAGGCTAATGACGCCTCCTTGTTCAATGCCTGGGAACAAGCCCACAGAGAACAGGACACCTCCTCCCCGTGTATCCCAGGTTCCTTATAAAAGAAGGATTGCTATACCGACAGGGTACCAGGGAAGCGCCACATCAGTTGCTAGTCCCCCTAGCTTTTAGGGAGCAGATAATGTTCTTTTCGCACTCACATTTGACTGCAGGACACATAAGTAGTGAAAAGACAACACAAAACGTCTTGCGACACTTCTTTTGGCCCGGGGTGTATAAAGACATCAAGACTCACTGCCAGACCTGCGAGGTATGCCAGAAACGAAACACTCATCGCCCCCCCCGCAGTACCCTTACAACCCCTTCCAATCATAGGCACCCCTTTCGAGAGGGTAGGAATGGATCTGATAGGACCCTTACCAAAAACCCAGAGGGGAAATCAATATGCGCTCGTTATAGTGGACTATGCTACCCGATACCCTGAAGCCTTCCCCCTAAAAGCCCCGAACACCCGCATCATATCAGAGAAGTTTCTTGAGTTGTTCTCCCGTGTGGGATTTCCCAAAGAGATCCTAACAGATCAAGGGACCCCGTTTGTGTTGAGATTGATGAAGGAGGTCTGTGGGATGCTGGATCTGCGACAGATTAAAACATCAGTATATCACCCCCAGACAGACGGCCTCGTAGAGAGATACAACGGGACGCTCAAGTCTACTTTAAAGAAAATGCTCACCGTAAACGGTAGGGAATGGGATCAACTACTACCCCTGGCCTTGTACGTCATTCGGGGCCAAAGACAGAGCAGTCTGGGTTGCTCGTCATTCGAGATGCTGTATGGGCGACAGCCCCGGTCCCTACTGGAAATGACGAAAGAGGCATGGGAGAAAGAGGACGCCAACGAAGCAAGAGGAATGTTGTAGTATACACAGGCCCTAAAATCCAAAATAGGGAAGCTGAGAGACCTGGCGTATTCGAACCTGGAGAGGAACCAAGAAAAACAGAAAACGGTTTATGATAAAGGGAAACGATGGAGGAGGTTGGAGCTCAACGATTGGGTGCTGGTATTATTACCCTCGTCCACGAAGAAATTCCAGGCCGAGTGGATGGGACCCTATAAGGTCATTGGAACTATCGGTAAGACCAGCTACCGCGTACAAATAACGACAAGGAGAAGCCAGACGTACCACATAAATATTCTGAAGAAATGGCTAGGGCCCCCACCGAGGATCGCACATCTCACCCTACCAACGCATGCCTCTCCTTTCAACACCCTGGAGCAGCTGGTGGTCAATGAGGACCTAAGGAAACAAGAGCAACGCGAGCTCAGGGATACCCTATCCCCCTTCTCCTCCCTATTTTCCGACATACCGGGAAAAACAACCCTGGCAGAACACTGCATTGAGACCCTCCCAGGGAAGATTGTCAAACAACGCCCATATAGAATACCCGCAGCTAAGCGGGCGGCTGTACAAAAAGAGGTAAAAGACATGCTA
Organism: Calotriton arnoldi; assembly: GCA_963921515.1. Classification (NCBI taxonomy): domain Eukaryota; kingdom Metazoa; phylum Chordata; class Amphibia; order Caudata; family Salamandridae; genus Calotriton; species Calotriton arnoldi. The sequence continues at coordinate 312,755 of CAWUFW010013072.1, read as the reverse complement.
GAACTTGGAGTTATCAGACCCTCGAAGAGTGAATGGTCATCCCCCATCGTTATGGTGCCCAAGCCCGATGGGAGTACCGGATTCTGTATGGACTTTAGAGCTCTTAACGACATCTCCTCCTTTGACGCATATCCCATCCCACGTATCGATGAACTGATCGAGAAATTGGGTGAAGCCAGATATATCACCACGTTGGACCTCACAAAAGGATACTGGCAGGTCCCTCTGAGGGAAGCAGACCGCAAGAAAACTGCCTTCGCCACACCAGATGGGCTGTTTGAGTTCACGGTGCTCCCCTTTGGGCTACATGGGGCCCCAGCGACGTTTCAGTGCCTTATGAACACTGTGCTCCGCCAATACCACACGTTTTCCTCTGCCTACCTGGATGACATCGTGATCTTCAGCCCCAGTTGGGAATCTCATTTAGGCCATCTACAGACCATACTACGTGCCTTGCAACAAGCCGGGCTACACATAAACTCAAAGAAGTCCCGGGTGGGCTATCAAAAAGTCAAGTACTTAGGGTACGTGCTAGGTCATGGGATGATCGAACCACAAATCGAGAAAGTCAGAGCCATAGCGGAGACCCCCTTTCCCAGTACCAAGATAGAGATGAGAGCCTTTCTAGGGTTGATCGGCTACTATCGTCGCTTCATCCCACAGTTCTCAGACATAGCCGCCCGCTAACAGACACCCTTAGACAAGAAGTAAAAACCCAACATCTTTCACACCCCACACCACAAATGTGGAAAGCCTTCAACACTTTAAAATGAGCCATCACTACCAATCCCGTGTTGTCCTCCCCCGACTTTTCTCGACCCTTTATCCTTCACACAGACGCCTCGGACTATGGGATAGGGGCCGTCCTCTCTCAGATATCACCCGAGGGAATCGACCATCCCATCCCATATTGTACATTAGCCGTAAGCTGTTTCCTAGAGAGCTAAAATACCCCACTGTTGAGAAGGAATGCCTGGCTGTGAAATGGGCTGTCGACAAACTGCGATACTATCTCGAGGGCCACCATTTCACCCTGTACACAGATCATGCCCCCCCTCCAGTGGATGAGACGAAACATCGCTCTTAATCCCAGGGTCCTGCGCTGGTTTCTGTCCCTCCAGCCCTTTTCCTTCACCGTGAAACACCGTAAAGGCACGGACAATGGCAGCGCGGATTTCCTATCCCGGCACCCTCTCCCCGATCGGGAGAATCCAAGGGGGGTGGTGTGTAAGGAGGGACGCCCGGACTTGGTGGGTGCTGACAGGCCTGTTAACCCGGGGAAGGAGAAAACCACCTTCTGCCCTACTCTTTCTCCACAGCAGGACGAGTGGGATTGCATCAACGTAAGAGGAGTGAGAGGGGAAGGCGAAACGGAGTACCGGCCCTTTAACTGGGACGACTGGTCGACAAGCCACGCCCCCAGCGATGACGACGGGGAAGTCTGGCCCACAAAGCGAGAAGGAAGACGGACATCGGGGTGCGAGTTCACCGGAGGAGATGAGGAGGGAGACGGAAGCAAAAGGAGAGCGGAAGAAGCGGGATCAAGCAGCGGAAAGGAGCCAGTGTGTCCATGAGATGGAGGAGAGCTAGGAGGCCAACGTTCCCGTGTTTTGCCCAGCCACGCTCCAGGAGGAGCGTGGCTCTCGCAGGTACGCGAGCATTTTGCGGGCTGGGTGGGCAAAAGGGAGAGACCAGAGTGTTAACCTGTGGGGCCCCCAAGACCTGGAGTACCCTTACCGAGCACTTTTTTTCCCCTCACTTACCTAGACGTGTTGTGCACCGGGCGATCCCATCACTACCCTCCCTTCCTAGTGTGCTGGAACGCTACACTTACATCAGATCCCTTTCTGTTTTATTGTTTACTACCTCATTACGGGTGACAGGTTCGAGCTGGAGGGAAGGAGGAGAGGCCGGACCTCTACGAGGGACCGAGACACCAAAGAAAAGACCCATCGTTCCCCTCTGCCATACTACAGACTGGCGACTACAAAGAAGCGTGTCCTAAACGTAATAAAACCCTCGTTACCACTACCCCGTCTCTGGCCCGTTTCTGACGACCCGCTACAGGAGCCTAAAACAGGTAAACTGCCACCAACAGATTTATAAAGAGGTCTGAAAGGAAGAGTTGTGTACTAACCTTTAGATTTTAAGAAAAATATTGAAACTGTTGGTGGAGACAGAGAGGAAAATGAGCCAGTAGTTATTCTAGTAAATGGTGTACCAACAAAGAGTCGGAAAATATGGCAAGAGTTTGTAGATGTTAATAAACTTCAAAAGGGGGGCGTGGCCAGGAGCGTCAAGATGGCGGTCGCACTTTAGAAGTGCTCTGGACCCCTCCGTCATCCGCTCCTCATCCGCTGTCACTGGGAAAGACCTTAACTCTAGACCTGCCTACCTACCTGTCCTGGGCTCCGATATCCTGCTGAGGAGCGACTCCGGTAGCTTTTGAGGGTCCCGATCTGCGACTGCACCGGGAGCTGGCCTTGCGGCGCACGCAAGATGGCGGTCCTGCGGTGGTGAAGGGGAGGCGAATTGCCATATACTCCGGACGTGCCTGTGTCCCGGAGCTGCCTGCCGTGCGGTGCGGGTGGGCCCGGTGGGCTTGAGTGCTGCGAAGATCCTGAAGCCGCCCGGCGTCCCGCGATCGGCTGCTGAGTGGCGCGGGCGGGTGCTGGAGCCCTGGAAGCCGCGACCTGACGTGAACTGGAGACCGGCCCCGCGGCGGATCCGGGGTGGAGACCCGCGGCTCTGAGTCCCGGTGCTGCCCTGAACGCCGGGGCTTCCTGCTGGGGAGTGCGGACGGCGGACCAGCATAGTGTTGCTTGCGTCATCCTGCTTGGTCCTGCGGGCCGGACATCCCTCCCGTCCTCCCTGTGCCGGTGAGGCCTGCTGTGACCTGGGTGTGAGGCCTGCTGCTACGCCGGGGGCCGGCCTTGAGGGGACTCTGCAGTGGTGGCCTCGAGGTGAGGAGCGGCGGTGAGCTCCTGGCTTGTTTGGGCCCCGCGCCTACATTGACCCCCGGGGCTGCCTGCGGTGTGGGGCTGAGGCCTTCGGCGCCGTGGGACATCCCCTGTGGCGCCCCTGAACGCCCTGCGCTGGAGTGGGACGCCGGGTGGCCTTACCTTCACTTGGGACCTGCCCGTGGCCTGTGAGAGGGGGGCTACCACCGAGGAGGGGTCCCCTGCCGGGCCGGGTGGCGGTGAGCGAGATCGGCGTTCCGTCCTCCTGGGCCCCCCGCCCTCCAGGCCCTGCACGGTGTTGAGGTGCCCTTGAGGACCGATAGCAGGACCCATCGGCTGCACGTGTCGGGCAGCGGGCCCCCCCTTTACCCGGCCCGCGTCGCTTCCCCAGCTAGACGTCTCCCTGTGGCCTGGTGATCCGTGAAATCTCTGGAACCGACCACCCGGCGTCAACGGTGAGTGGGGCGTGGGACCGGGATTCGGCTGCACCATCGAGCAGCGGACTGGGGGGTCGGTGCTGGGCCCCTCCCCCCCCGGTCCTCTGGGGAGACCCAGCGCTGACTTTATTCACACGCGCCCGGTGGGGCCCGGGAGTGGTCGGCCTGCACTGCACCTTGGACAGGGAACCCCCTTCTCTTCGGGGATCCGACCCCGGCGGGCCCTCTGCCTCCCTCCGTCCTGCCGGGAGGGGTTCGGGGCCGGACGTTGTGCTGCCGCCCGGGTTTTGTGGCCGGTGCCCGGACCCGTGGGGCCTACTTCTGGTGGACCCGCTTGGCCTCCTGGGACCCTTCTCCCTCTGTCGACCGCCGTGTCGGGCGGTGGGGTGTTCCCTGGTGACCTGCTCCCTTCTTTCCAGGCCGGCTCGCCGCTGGGGACACCTGCGGTCTTCACCTCTGCCTCCCATCCAATTAATCATACCACCAGCCTGCTCTGCCACGTGCTACCTGGCTGGTTCCGGTGCACACCTGTGGTCCTGGCCGTCGCCTCCCATCTAGGTACTCACACCACCAGCCTGCTCTACCACGTGCTTTCTGGACGGTTCTGGTGCGCCCCTGGCCCATCCTGACCTAGTGGCTGATAGATACGGCCGGGCCCTTCGTTGGGGTTCGTGCTCCTCCTTTCCGACTCCCGTGGCCCGGTGGCCCTGTCCGGCCGAAGATCATGGGCAAGGATCGGACCTCCAAATCCACGGCCGCCCCTACACAAACCAAAATGGACCGTTTCACCACCCCTGGGCAAGAGCCGCCCGGGCAGGCTGAGGGCGCTCCTCCCGTCCCGGGCACAGACCTAGCGACCATCCTGCAGGCTATAGGCGCCTCTCAGGCATCGGTGGAGGGGAAGATAGGAGAGGTCAAGATGGACGTGTCCCTCCTACGGCAGGACCTCCGGAACGCAACGGCCCGAATATCTGAAGCTGAATCCAGAATCTCGACGGCTGAAGATGATATCCGCCAGCTTAAAGATCAAGTGGCCACTTTAAGTTCACACACCAAGGAACTCCACCGGCGCGCAGAAGACGCCGAAAACCGCGCACGTCGCAACAACCTCCGCCTGGTGGGGTTTCCAGAAGGGGCCGAAAAGAATCAGGCAGCTGCCTTCGTGGAGGCTTGGTTCACCTCCTGGATGCCGAAAGATTCCCTCTCGGCTTGGTTCGTGGTGGAGAGGGCACATCGGTCCCTTGCTCCCAGACCACCGATCGGGGCCGCCCCCGTCCTATCATCCTGAAGATTCTTAACTTCAAGGACCGGGACGCCATCCTGCGCGAGGCCCGCTCCCTGGGTCCCCTAAAATTCCAAAACCATACCATCATGGTGTTCCCCGGACTACACTAGGGAAGTGCAAACCCAACGCCGCTCTTACACTGAGGTCAAGGCGAAATTGCGATCCCTGGGCCTCCAGTACCAGCTGCAGTTCCCAGCACGTCTGCGGGTCGTTTTCCAAAATACAACACACTTTTTTGATTCTCCTCAAGCGGCCTGGACTTGGCTAACGGAGGAGCAGCCCCTTAGGCCACAGAGCAATCCGCCTCTTCGACCGCCGGACATCCGACCCACTCAGCCCCGCTCATCGGGGCGCCAGGGCCGGAGGCACACGCATTCCCGGAGGAGGACCCGGTCCCAGGCGGAGTCCCAGAGATCCTCAAGCTTAACAGCACTTAGACTCCGAGACTCTTCAAGCCCTTCGGCCTCCCCCCCCACCTCGAGCCCCACTCCTCTGGTGGCCCACTCGTAGATCCTTCACTGTCATCCCGACACGAGTCCCCAGAGGCAGACACTGATCTCTCTCGTACCCCGACCCTCTGATGGGTTGACGGACGGCCGGCGCGGCTGATGGAATCTAGGGGCATGCTCCGACCTTCTGGGAGCCTGGAGTTCGGGCAGACTACTTGTTCTAACTCATAGTCTTTCTGCTGAGACACTACACATCCGTTCACATGGAGGGGTCCTTCCACGCATCTCAACCCGAGCGTTTTAGTTTGGTTTCTAGTTTTTCAAGGGGGCGACAGATGCTTCAGTTCTCGAAGTGTAGGGTGGGGGTGGGGGCGGGGGGAGGGGGTGGGGACTGTTCTTCTCCACAGTTTGTTTTTGTTGTTTTTTGTTGTTTCGTCACACCAGCACTTACACGACACTCTGCCTCAACTTCCCGCGGGTTGTCTCTGGCCCCTTCCGGGCACCTTGCCTGGCGCGCTAGTGATCCATCTCACGACTATGGCTCCCGGCACAATCTCCTTCCACCATTACGACCGCCAACCGCCATGACTGACACTCCCTCACCAAGGGCCTCCCTTCACATACTGTCCTGGAACGTTAATGGCCTTCTAGACCGCTTCAAACGTATGGCTGTACTGCGTTACGCACAACGCCTCGGGGTAGAGGTTCTCCTACTTCAGGAAACGCACTTGCTGGGTAATCACTGTCCCTTTCTGGCACGGTATGGGTACGATCGGGTGTGGCACTCCGGGTTTGCCAGGGGCTCCCGCGGGGTGGCAATCCTGTTGAAGCGTTCCCTCCCTTTCGTGACCTCGAAGGTCATTCATGACCCGCAGGGCACGTCAGTGGCTCTTTGCGGCTCACTGAATGGCAGCCCTCTGAACTTGGTGTCCCTCTACTCACCCCCTCGATGCTCGCAGCGACCTTGGCCAAATCAGCCGCACTCGTGTCATCACTTGCCCTGGGCTCCACTTTCATTGGAGGAGACTTTAACGCAGTTTCCTCCCCAGAATTGGACACATCAAACCCCCCGTCTCACAGTAGAATCGCGCAGGCAAAACAATTAACGAGCTGGTCCGAGTCGCTGGGGCTCTGCGATGCCTGGTGTATCTGGCACCCACAAACCAAGCAGTTCACCCATACCTCTGCAGCACACCACACACACGCGCGAATTGATGCAATCTTCGTCCCCTCCACGGACTGTGCCATGATCCAAGATGTCCATATTCTCCCTAGGGGCATATCTGACCACTCTCCGGTCCTGCTTGGCACAGGGCCCCCTCCTCAATCCATGCGTCAGACCTGGAGAATGAACGCATGGTTCCTCCAGGACAAGGAGTTCCGAAGGGTAGTGGGACAGGAACTCCAGCAATATTTTCTGGTCAACGATGGATCCGTGTCTTCTCCAGGTACCTTATGGGAAGCGTGTAAGGCCACAGTCCGTGGTGTCGCTAAGGGCCAGCTTAAACGTCAGCGGCAGGAACGGCTGCAGCAGATTTCCTCCTGTGAGGCGCAGGCGCTGCACCTTGAGCAGACTTTGTCTGTGGCTGCAGACCCGCCCCAGGAGAGACTTCTTGCTCACCTCCGCGCTGAGATTGTCCAACTCTCCACGGAGGCGGCCAAACTCCTTTGGCGATCATCCGTTGCTAGGGTGTACGGATGGGGCGATAAGACCGGCTCCCTCCTTCACAGATTGGCCACCTACCCCAGGGTGAACCCCATCATTCCTGAAATAGTCGACCCAGACGGCTCGGTGTACCGCTCTCCCGTGGAGATGGCCCGCGCCTTTGCCTCCTACTACCGTCAATTATATACGGCCGTACCCCCGACACTCTCGCTCACGGGCTTGTTAGAGACTGGGAGCACTCATCTCCCGCGCCTGGCTCCCATCATCCGGACGGACCTCGATCGCCCAATCACTCGTAAAGAGATCGGTGAGGCAATAACCCTTATTTCCTCCGGCAAAACGCCGGATCCAGATGGCCTCCCGCAAGAATACTACGCCCTATATCGCGAGACCCTCATTCCGTACCTCGCCGGGTTGTTTGAAGAAGCGGCCACCAGGGGTTCCTTCCCACCCGAGACAGACATGGCCACCATTGTGGTTCTTCCCAAATCCCAGCCACCCTCCCCGCGGTGTGCGGATTACCGCCCCATTTCCCTTATTAATACGGACCTGAAACTTTTTGCCACCATCCTTGCCCGACGGCTCCAACCACACTTGTCTGCACTGGTTCACCCGGATCAGTGCGGGTTTATGCCCTCCCGTGGTACCCGACACTGTCTCCGGCGGCTGCACATGGCTCTGGCCCACCGTCATTTGCTCACCCCATACCTGGCGGTCCTCCTGGTGGACTTCAAAAAAGCATTTGATTCGGTGGACTGGGGGTTTCTGGAGGCCGTTCTTACCATGATGGGCTTCGGTCCACACTACCGGGGCCTGGTCCGGGTCCTATACGCCCACCCAAGAGCTCGTGTTCTGGTCAATGGGACCCTGTCAGAGCCCTTTCCTGTTCGCCGAGGAACGCGACAGGGGTGTCCTCTTTCCCCTTTACTCTTCACCTTGGTGATGGAACCCTTGGCGGCTTTGATAAGGTCCGAAACGCGTGTGCAGGGGTGGAGTTGGCCCGGTGTGGAGGCTGATAAGATCGCCCTCTACGCGGACGACGTTCTTGTCTACCTGGCGGACCCCGCCCGTTCTGGGCCTCACTGCCTCCGGATTCTCCAGGCCTTCGAGCGGGCCTCCGGTCTTCGGCTGAACCCCGATAAGTCTGTCCTGGTTCCCCTTCACCTCTCCCGAGAGTGCTATGACTGGCAATCCAGTATAACACTCCGGCGCCAATCGTTTAAATATTTGGGGATATGGGTGACGCTACTCCCCGACTTGGGCTGGGCGCTTAATGTTACTCCCTTGGTTAAGAAAGCCAAATCAGACCTCCAGAAATGGCAGACGCTACCTCTGAACCCCATGGGGAGAGTTGCTCTATTTAAAATGATGATCCTTCCCCGGTTCCTATATGTTCTTCAAAATACCCCCTCTGCTTCCCGAGGGCTTGGTTCCGGGAATTGGACAGTATGGCCTCTAAATTCCTGTGGGGGAAAGGGAGGGCCCGTCTGGCCCTCAACACCTGTCGGATACCATCATTCGACGGGGGTCTGGGGATGACTCACTTATATCTTTACTACCTGGCCACGCGCCTACTCTCCATACATGATTGGTTTAATGGAGGTTGGTCCGACCCGGCATACAGGCTTGAGCTCCATGCACTGGAGCTGCCTGACATCCAATCCACGCTATATGGGGGCCCCATTTCATCTCAACTGCCGGACGTGACGCGCTCTGTGCTGCTTGCCTGGCGGGCCGCACTGCGACACACTCAGTGGACACGCAGATTGACCCAATGCACCCCCTCTGGCACGGCACCTGGCTTAAGGAGGTGAGTGGCCTGCAAGGCTTTCGCTCCTGGGATCTTATTGGGATCTCGCAACTGGGTGATGTGTGGACGGGCGGTCATGTGCGCTCCTTCGCGGACCTTCAGACTCACTACTCCCTGCACCAGTCTCAATTTTACAAATATTTGCAACTGCGCCACGCACTCCGTGCACACCTCCCTGAAGGCACACGGATTCCCGAACATAGCCCGCCTGAGGCTCAGATCATGCTAGGCGACTTGGGGAGGGGGGAATCTCCCGCATCTACCGCACGCTGATCAATAACACTCCGACCACGTTAGACCGACTCCGGCAACAATGGGAGCAATGGGTGGGAACTCTGGATGAGGAGGACTGGCGCGACGCCCTTATGGCCCCCAGGACTGTTACTGCCTCCGCCAGACTCCGCTTGGTCCAGCTCTATTACCTGCATGCAGCCTACCTGACCCCGTTACGCCTCCATCGGGCTGGACTCCGCCCGACCCCCGCATGCACCAGGTGAGCACATGAACCTGCCGACTTCTTCCATATGGTATGGGCTTGCCCCAAGTTGTCGCGATTCTGGGGGGACATTGAAGAGGAACTCGCAGAGGTGTTGGGATGGGAGGTTCCCCATGATCCTCGACACACACTTCTGGGTATTACAGATGGGCTCGATGGGTCCAGGAATGAGAAACTGTTTTTCACCACTGCAATGGCTGTGGCAAAGAGGGACATAGCTGCCTCTTGGAAATGCCCGGACCCTCCGAACATTGGCCGCTGGCGGAGCGGGGTTGACTGGTGCGCCACGCAGGAGAAAACGCTGTACGAGGCACGCGGTTGTCTCAAGAAATACCGCAGGGTATGGGGGAGGTGGTTGGGGGGACTGGATTAGACTTGCCGGGAATGTCTAGGTATACTATTATATATCCTTCCAGATCCGTACTTTGGGACAATCTAGCCTTGGAACATACTTATGCTTTTCCATTGTATCGTGATAAGTGGCTGAAATTGTGTGTGAAAATAAAAATTTGTTTATCAAAAAATAAACTTCAAAAGGCTACGTTATATCTTGTAGAGAACAATATTTATTATGAAACTGTAAATGTTGATGAACAGGTAATATGTTTAGAAGATGAATCAGAAATTTCAAGTGGTCAAATAGAGAAAGTGGACAAGTTGAGGAGTGAAGAGATTTATGAACATTACACAATATGGCCTCTACATTCAAAAGAAGTAATAGGAAACAGCATTGAATTATTTCAAATGAAAAAAACAAAGGGAACTCCAATGAATGTATAGGAGAAAAGCTTAGAAGCTCGTTGTTTTCCACAGCTGTTCCCCACTGGACAAGGTGGACGATTTGATGAGCGACCTGTACGGATTCCAGCTTCAGAATATCGCTTAACAAGATTATACTCTGAAGATCCTAGATTTCGACAGTGCATTCCATATATATTTCACCTTTTGTTTGAAAGTGATTTGTCTTCTCTTTTGTATGCAGTGAACCACATACTTAAAACAGGAGTTCATCAATCACTTGTTTCAGCCAAAGAATTCATGGACAAAGTTCAACGAACAGATGAAAATTTAGAACCACAGTTAAATAATTTGATGGCATGTCAACGTGGAACCAATGAGTATTGGTTTCGTCGTCATGGTGAACTTAAGTGTATGTTAAGAAACTTAGGTACACCAACATGGTTTGTAACACTTAGCTGTGCTGAGTATGCATGGGAAGATTTACTTGAATTTGTATGAGAAGCAAATTCCAATATAAAAAATATTGAAATGAAGACACCTGGAGAACTGTGTTCATTGGATCCTGTAAATGTGTGCAGGTATTTTAATCATAGGTTTCAAGCTATGATGTCTTTTATCTGCAGTAAAAATAATTGTCCTCTTGGAGAAGTTATTGATTTTTTTGGGCGAAAAGAGTATCAAGCGAGAGGTGCTCCACATATACACATGCTATTATGGATAAGGAATGCTCCGAAATTTGGAACGGATACTGATGAAACAGTATTGTCTTTCATCGAACAGTATGTTACCTGTGAGATTCCAAGAGAAGGAGGAGAAAAAGCTTGAGACAACAAGTTTTACGTTTCCAAAGTCACCGTTGTGGAAAGTACTGTCGACGAAAATACAAGTCTAAAGGAAAATTTTATACCAAGTGTCGCTTTGGATTCCCACGTCCAGTAATTTCTAAAGGAAGAGTAAATTCTTTTTTGTCTGCTGTAAGGCATACAATAACTCGGAAATCTCCGAAGAATACGTACAACTTAAAAAGAACAGAACAGTCAAAGTATATTAATGACTACAATCCAGTTATTTTGAAAATGTGGAATGCAAACATGGACATTCAATATGTTGCAGATAACTCAATTGCCGTTGCCCGCTATGTTACATCATATATAACGAAATCAGAAAAGACAGAGATAAAAGAAATGTGGAAATAAATTTCACAAGAGAAGAGCCTTAGCAAAAACTTGTACAGCTTTAGCTTGAAAATGCTTTCCCACAGAGAAATTGGATCCTATGAATGTTCGGATCGCTTGTGCTCTTCCAGTTTATATTCAAAGTCACGAGGAATCATTTGGGTAAGTTTAGGTCTTGCCTGCACCCGAAATAGAGTGTTGAAAACATTAGAAGAAATTGAATACTTAGCAGTGAATGAACCAGAAAGTACAGAAATTCTTAAAACTAATATGTTGGATACATACTATCCCAAAAGGAGTCCACATCTGGAAGAGCTATGTCTGTATGAAATACTTCAACATTACAGCTTTAAAAAAATGTTACACCAAATATAAAACAAGGAAAATATGCAGTAATTGGATGTGATGGTTGTTTAGTAAAACATGCCAAAGGAAATCTTATTAACCACAGAAAACTCAGTTGCGAAACTCCAGATAAGAGAGAATTTTTCTATTTAGCACTTCTGCAACTGTTCAAGCCATGGCGTAGTGAAACTGAATTACTTGGACATTTTGACTGCTATGAAGATTCTTTTAATGCATGTAAAGATAGCATTGCATGTACAATTTCCCCTACATATCTACAAATGTTAAATGATGAAATTGAACAAGAAAAGACTATTGCAGCTGAAATAGCTAACAACAGTTCTCAAGATAGTCAAAGTTCTGGTCCACCTAGTCAAGATCCACTGGGACAACCAATAATCGAAAATGAAGCAGCAATAGCCATGAATGAAGTAGAAATTGCAATGCAACAAGCACAACAGGAGAATACTACGTTGGAAAACTTAGAAGAACAACTAAATATTGAACAGAAAGAAATATATCTACAAGTGACAGAACAGATACAACATGCTTTGTTGCATGAAAAAAAGAATGTCTATGTTCATCATTTAAACCTATTCTTATGTACATCAGTGGTCAAGCTGGAACAGGTAAAAGTTTTTTAATTAAAGTTTTGACCAGTTATCTACAAAAAACTACAGATTCACATTTATCTTGTGTTGTAACAGCTCCGACTGGATTAGCAGCGCACAATATTAAAGGAATTACTTTACATAGATTACTTATGCTACCAGTTGAACATGATAATAAATTGGAATATCAGAAGCTGTCTGGAGATGCTTATTATGAAGTGTCAAGAGTGCTGAAGAAAATGAAACTTTTAATCATTGATGAGGTGAGCATGGTCTCAAACTTAATGCTTGCCTTTGTACACTTGAGAATGCAACAGGTTTTAAAACAGATTACGATGTTCTGTTTGGAGGAAAACATTTAATTGTATTTGGAGATCTACTACAACTAACTCCTGTAAAAGGACAACCAGTTTTTAAAACACTTGTGCATGAAGACACTAGGAAATGTTTGGGAAGTATTGGAAATGTGAACATGTGGTTAAATTTTGAATATAAAGAACTTATAAAGAATATGCGACAAGCAAGTGATGAAGATTATGGAAATATTCTCAAAGATATAAGAATTGGTGTCCTAACGAAACATGGTAAACAAGCTTTAGAAAGTCGGCTACTAAGGAACTTGTTTACAACTGAAAACACAGCAGCTGAAGTAATGTACAAGAAGATTGGAGAAAAGAAGTCTATAGTTTGCCTAATGCCTACACTGCAAGAGTGTTGTACATTTAATCAAGAGCTTCTGAAATTGGAAAAACAAGAAATAGTTCACATTGAAGCTATTGATAAAATAGAGCACCAGGGAGTGACCATTCTTCTTTCAGAGAAACTACAGACTAAATTGCACTCTTTGGAAAAGTCTGTATCTAAAACTGCTGGCTTAGAAAAAAGTTTAGATGTATGTATAAACTGTCGGGTAATTTTGCGGCGTAATTTGAATGTAGAAGAGGGTTTAGTAAATGGAGCAATGGGGAAAGTTGTTGATTTTGTAAAGTATCAGAACAGAGATGGAATAGAATTCTTGAAAATAAAATTTGATCAGATTACAGAGGTAAGTCAGATTGGACGCTGTGCTGTACGTTTTTTGCTTGAAAAAGACTTGTATATTCGGAGAAAACAGTTTCCTTTGTCTTTAGCATATGCAGTAACTATTCATAAATCTCAAGGTTTAAGTATAGACAGTGCTTTGGTAAATATTGGAAGTACTGTGTTTAAAGAGGGAATGGCATATGTTGCATTATCTCGAGTAAGAACATTGTCTGGTTTGTATTTGATTGATTTCGATGACAACAAGATTAGTGCTGATGTAAATTGTGTAAGAGAATATAATCGTTTAAGAAGACTTTATACACCAAATTTAGGTGAATATCCCATTTATGAGAAACATGTTGTGTGTTCAAAACGAAAATATGTTAAAGATTCAAGTGTGGTTGAATAAAATACAAAAATTGAAGAGAAAGGAAAAGGTGTAAAGAAACAGAAAATGGAAAGTGTTGATGACGTTGTCGGATACCAATTGGAAAATAGTTCAGGTATCAACTGTTACGCTAATGTAATTCTGAATGTTGTATTTTATCTACAAGATCTTCATCATGAAATCATAGGAAATCATGAAAAAAGATTATATTCTGCACTACATTATGTATTTCAACAATTGACAACTGACAGAAATAAAATCCATACTGATTGTGGTATTCGCCAACTCTTGGATATATGTACTGGTTCTTTGACCTTCAGTCTTAATATACAACAAGATGCACAAGAATTTCTAATGGTTATGCTTGGAGTATTAGAAGATGAAGGAATACAGATTGAAAACTTATTTGGAGTAAGTTACAAATGGGATCATAAATGTGAACAGTGTTCATTAACTTCAAGCACTGAAGTCGACAAAGAATGATTCATATACTTAACAATTCCAGACTGCAAATCTGTACCTTTTAACAAATTAGTAAAAGCGGCAAATCATGATATGAAATGTTCTCATTGTAAATCAGAGATGTTATCTACATTACACATAGAAAGATATGGAAAATATCTGATTTTAATGCTACAACGTTGTAGAGCAAATGGAAGAAAACTGGAAACCAGAATTAAAAATGTTGTTGCCAGTCAAATATCTATTTCTGGAAGAACTTTTACAACAGTGGGTATTATTTTCCATGCTGGACGCTATATTGTGTATTTAAAGTGTAATAAAGGCTGGACACATTGCAATGATGCACACTTGGAAATAAAACCCAGATTGCCTTACGAATTACCAAATTCATATTTGATATTTTTGAAGCCAAAGTTTTGAATACATCATTCGGCCTATTGGGAAGATGTAAACATGCTTTAACGAATTCATATTGGATATTTTGCAAACCAAAGTTTTGAATACATTATTCGGTCTATTGGGAAGATGTGAACAGATAGTAGAGAGCACTGGAAACAATTACTAATTATAACTAGTGTTAGGACTATTATTTGTGCTTATTGGTATTGCATTTGGAAAAATTGCGTTGAAATGCAAATAGTTTATATATTTGTTCTGTATATTGTAGGAGATGTAAATGAGTGTATATTTTGAAAATGTTCTTGAGATAAATGAAAGACATCCTGTAGTAGAAGGATGTAATGAAAAAATTGTAAGGAGGAACACATATAGGTACAGATATTGAAAATAATGTTGTACGCTGATTGTTTTTTTTTCAACAATCTAGTTGATTGTTTCCCCCCCGCTGTTTCATGATACTAGATCGACATCACTGTGTATAGTGAAGTTAAGTGGAATCTGAGAACAACAAAAAGGGAAAATGAAATGTTATGTAAATCTTAAATTATGTTGTAGTCTTAAAAAAGTAACAGTGTAATTTGGGTGATACATTACATTACATAACAGTTTTTTGGTTTATTTTATTGTACGTAGTGGTAAACTTTGAAAAGAGTTTTAATGATGAATAGCACAATAGTACTTAGATATTTACTGAAAAAACCATAGGTTTGAGGGACGTGATAGTTAGAAATTTGCATTAAAAAAACCTTTGAAATTCAATAAAAAAACCATAGGTTTCAGGGACGTTATAGTTAGAAATTAGCATTTAAAAAACCTTTGAAATTCACTAAAAAAACATAGGTTTCAGGGACGTTATAGTTAGAAATTAGCATTTAAAAACCTTTGAAATTCACTGAAAAAACCCTAGGTTTCAGGGACGTTATAGTTAGAAATTAGCATTTAAAAAACCTTTGAAACTCACTGAAAAAAACATAGGTCTCAGGAACGTTATAGCTAGAAATTACCAGTTAAAAAACCTTTGAAATTCACTGAAAAAAACCCTAGGTTTCAGGGACGTTATAGTTAGTTGGACATTTCACTCGTACAAAACCAGAGAAATTCGGCCCTTATAGTTAGTTGAGCTAATTATAACTTGTGCCCCCGCAATGCACTGCTGATGACATCACTGGTTTTTTTCAGTGAATATATATATATATATACATATATATTACTGTTCCATGGTTGTCCACCTGTAAGTAGCACTCGAGCAACAGCTTGATTCATGTATAGGTAAGGACGGGGGACCGCCCGTAGGAGCCGCTCCATAGTGATATTGCCTGACGCGTTTCGAATCACCATATGATTCTCTTCAGAGGCTTTAATGGAACGGTGTGCGCAACCGCTAACCCACCTCCGACACCCCCCAATGGGAGGTTCAAATGAAACTGTGCCTTCTGGGAAGTGTAGTGCGGGTAACACATAATCAAGTCCTGTTTGGACCCCACAGGTGAGCCCGTCCACGATCCTGTATACAGCTGCTGTTCCACTTTCGTGGCCCCCAATCTTACGGGGTGGTGCACATTCCGCGACTGGACTGCCGCGTTAAATTACTGCTCCATGGTTGTCCACCTGTAAGTAGCACTCGAGCAACAGCTTGATTCATGTATAGGTAAGGACGGGGGACCGCCCGTAGGAGCCGCTCCATAGTGATATTGCCTGACGCGTTTCGAATCACCATATGATTCTCTTCAGAGGCTTTAATGGAACGGTGTGCGCAACCGCTAACCCACCTCCGACACACCCCCAATGGGAGGTTCAAATGAAACTGTGCCTTCTGGGAAGTGTAGTGCGGGTAGCACATAATCAAGTCCTGTATGGACCCCACAGGTGGGCCCGTCCACGTTCCTGTATACAGCTGCTGTTCCACTTTCGTGGCCCCCAATCTTACGGGGTGGTGCACACTCCGGGGCTGGACTGCCCCGTTAAATTACTGCTCCATGGTTGTCCACCTGTAAGTAGCACTCGAGCAACAGCTTGATTCATGTATAGGTAAGGACGGGGACCGCCCGTAGGAGCCGCTCCATAGTGATATTGCCTGACGCGTTTCGAATCACCATATGATTCTCTTCAGAGGCTTTAATGGAACGGTGTGCGCAACCGCTAACCCACCTCCGACACACCCCCAATGGGAGGTTCAAATGAAACTGTGCCTTCTGGGAAGTGTAGTGCGGGTAGCACATAATCAAGTCCTGTATGGACCCCACAGGTGGGCCCGTCCACGATCCTGTGTACAGCTGCTGTTCCACTTTCGTGGCCCCCAATCTTACGGGGTGGTGCACACTCCGCAGCTGGACAACCATGGAGGTGGACAACCATGGAGCAGTAATTTAACGCGGCAGTCCAGCCGCGGAGTGTGCACCACCCCGTAAGATTGGGGGCCACGAAAGTGGAACAGCAGCTGTATATAGGATCGTGGACGGGCCCACCTGTGGGGTCCATACTGGACTTGATTATGTGCTACCCGCACTACACTTCCCAGAAGGCACAGTTTCATTCGAACCTCCCATTGGGGGGGTGTGTCGGAGGTGGGTCAGCGGTTGCGCACACCGTTCCATTAAAGCCTCTGAAGAGAATCATATGGTGATTCGAAACGCGTCAGGCAATACCACTATGGAGCAGCTCCTACGGGCGGTTCCCCGTCCTTACCTACACATGAATCAAGCTGTTGCTCGAGTGCTACTTACAGGTGGACAACCATGGAGCAGTAATTTAACGCGGCAGTCCAGCCGCGGAGTGTGCACCACCCCGTAAGATTGGGGGCCACGAAAGTGGAACAGCAGCTGTATATAGGATCGTGGACGGGCCCACCTGTGGGGTCCATACAGGACTTGATTATGTGCTACCCGCACTACACTTCCCAGAAGGCACAGTTTCATTCGAACCTCCCATTGGGGGGGGGGGTGTCGGAGGTGGATCAGCGGTTGCGCACACCGTTCCATTAAAGCCTCTGAAGAGAATCATATGGTGATTCGAAACGCGTCAGGCAATACCACTATGGAGCGGCTCCTACGGGCGGTTCCCCGTCCTTACCTACACATGAATCAAGCTGTTGCTCGAGTGCTACTTACAGGTGGACAACCATGGAGCAGTAATTTAACGCGGCAGTCCAGCCGCGGAGTGTGCACCACCCCGTAAGATTGGGGGCCACGAAAGTGGAACAGCAGCTGTATATAAGATCGTGGACGGGCCCACCTGTGGGGTCCATACAGGATTGATTATGTGCTACCCGCACTACACTTCCCAGAAGGCACAGTTTTATTCGAACCTCCCATTGGGGGGGTGTGTCGGAGGTGGGTCAGCGGTTGCGCACACCGTTCCATTAAAGCCTCTGAAGAGAATCATATGGTGATTCGAAACGCATCAGGCAATACCACTATGGAGCGGCTCCTACGGGCGGTTCCCCGTCCTTATCTACACATGAATCAAGCTGTTGCTCGAGTGCTACTTACAGGTGGACAACCATGGAGCAGTAATTTAACGCGGCAGTCCAGCCGCGGAGTGTGCACCACCCCGTAAGATTGGGGGCCACGAAAGTGGAACAGCAGCTGTATATAGGATCGTGGACGGGCCCACCTGTGGGGTCCATACAGGACTTGATTATGTGCTACCCGCACTACACTTCCCAGAAGGCACAGTTTCATTCGAACCTCCCATTGGGGGGGGTGTGTCGGAGGTGGGTCAGCGGTTGCGCACACCGTTCCATTAAAGCCTCTGAAGAGAATCATATGATGATTCGAAACGCGTCAGGCAATACCACTATGGAGCGGCTCCTACGAGCGGTTCCCCGTCCTTACCTACACATGAATCAAGCTGTTGCTCGAGTGCTACTTACAGGTGGACAACCATGGAGCAGTAATTTAACGCGGCAGTCCAGCCGCGGAGTGTGCACCACCCCGTAAGATTGGGGGCCACGAAAGTGGAACAGCAGCTGTATAGGATCATGGACGGGCCCACCTGTGGGGTCCATACAGGACTTCATTATGTGCTACCCGCACTACACTTCCCAGAAGGCACAGTTTCATTCGAACCTCCCATTGGGGGGGTGTGTCAGAGGTGGGTCAGCGGTTGCGCACACCGTTCCATTAAAGCCGCTGAAGAGAATCATATGGTGATTCGAAACGCATCAGGCAATACCACTATGGAGCGGCTCCTACGGGCGGTTCCCCGTCCTTACCTACACATGAATCAAGCTGTTGATCGAGTGCTACTTACAGGTGGACAACCATGGAGCAGTAATTTAACGCGGCAGTCCAGCCGCGGAGTGTGCACCACCCCGTAAGATTGGGGGCCATGAAAGTGGAACAGCAGCTGTATATAGGATCGTGGACGGGCCCACCTGTGGGGTCCATACAGGACTTGATTATGTGCTACCCGCACTACACTTCCCAGAAGGCACAGTTTCATTCGAACCTCCCATTGGGGGGGTGTGTCGGAGGTGGGTCAGCGGTTGCGCACACCGTTCCATTAAAGCCTCTGAAGAGAATCATATGGTGATTCGAAACGCGTCAGGCAATACCACTATGGAGCGGCTCCTACGGGCGGTTCCCCGTCCTTACCTACACATGAATCAAGCTGTTGCTCAAGTGCTACTTACAGGTGGACAACCATGGAGCAGTAATGTAACGCGGCAGTCCAGCCGCGGAGTGTGCACCACCCCGTAAGATTGGGGGCCACGAAAGGGGAACAGCAGCTGTATATAGGATCGTGGACGGGCCCACCTGTGGGGTCCATACAGGACTTGATTATGTGCTACCCGCACTACACTTCCCAGAAGGCACAGTTTCATTCGAACCTCCCATGGGGGGTGTCGGAGGTGGGTCAGCGGTTGCGCACACCGTTCCATTAAAGCCTCTGAAGAGAATCATATGGTGATTCGAAACGTGTCAGGCAATACCACTATGGAGCGGCTCCTACGGGCGGTTCCCCGTCCTTACCTACACATGAATCAAGCTGTTGCTCGAGTGCTACTTACAGGTGGACAACCATGGAGCAGTAATTTAACGCGGCAGTCCAGCCGCGGAGTGTGCACCACCCCGTAAGATTGTGGGCCACGAAAGTGGAACAGCAGCTGTATATAGGATCGTGGACGGGCCCACCTGTGGGGTCCATACAGGACTTGATTATGTGCTACCCGCACTACACTTCCCAGAAGGCACAGTTTCATTCGAACCTCCCATGGGGGGGGGTGTCGGAGGTGGGTCAGCGGTTGCGCACACCATTCCATTAAAGCCTCTGAAGAGAATCATATGGTGATTCGAAACGTGTCAGGCAATACCACTATGGAGCGGCTCCTACGGGCGGTTCCCCGTCCTTACCTACACATGAATCAAGCTGTTGCTCGAGTGCTACTTACAGGTGGACAACCATGGAGCAGTAATTTAACGCGGCAGTCCAGCCGCGGAGTGTGCACCACCCCGTAAGATTGGGGGCCACGAAAGTGGAACAGCAGCTGTATATAGGATCGTGGACGGGCCCACCTGTGGGGTCCATACAGGACTTGATTATGTGCTACCCGCACTACACTTCCCAGAAGGCACAGTTTCATTCGAACCTCCCATTGGGGGGGTGTGTTGGAGGTGGGTCAGCGGTTGCGCACACCGTTCCATTAAAGCCTCTGAAGAGAATCATATGGTGATTCGAAACGCGTCAGGCAATACCACTATGGAGCGGCTCCTACGGGCGGTTCCCCGTCCTTACCTACACATGAATCAAGCTGTTGCTCGAGTGCTACTTACAGGTGGACAACCATGGAGCAGTAATATACATATATATATATATATATATATACTCCTGGCTCACCGGATGCACGGCGAGAAAAGCAGGAACGGACCACAGCGCATTCGATGAAGTGAAGTTTTTATTGCAGGTAAAATATAGCAGCAACCATAGTGCAAAGACAAGTGTCCAGCCTGATGCGTTTCGACCGCGTTGCCGCGGTATATATATATATATTACCTAATGGCGGTCGCCAGTAGGTAGTTATAGATAGGGTCATGTTTCCATAGAAAAGGCATTTTTGACTTGCCTATATCTTTGGCGCCAATTGATAAATCTTCACAAAATTTTCCCAAAAAAGTGTGCTGCAGCCATTCTTGTTGCGCATGTTATGTTTTAGGGCGATCTGTCAAGCGAGGGCTGAGAAAAAGGGGGGGGTCAAAAAAGTGTGTTTCCAATGTTAATTCCAATAGGAGCTTTGAACACTACTACAGTCCGAACCGCTGTACGGAATGACACCAAATTTGGCAGAAAGCTAGCTTTTGATCCACAGATTGCCCTTTTTGTTATTTGGTGTAAATCCGTTCAGTAGTTGCTGAGACATTTAAGGAAATCCAAAGTAGGAATATCTAGCATCACGGCTAATTCAGAATGGTTTCACTATTAATCGTGAATGCGCGCCCCAATAGGAATGCCATCATTGGCTTGCTGCAACCTGAGCAGAGAGTTGCGGCTGCCATTTTACCTACTCAGAACAGTCCCCAGGGTTGAAATCATATGGCAGAACATGATATCAGGGGTCAGATTGGATGTGTCCTGACCCCATATAAGCATCTTTCAGGAACTCCACATGTGTACAATATGCTGCTAAACAGGTTTTTTTTCATGTGCGATATTCGCGAATTCGCTGAGTCCGCCAGCGCAGTTCCCCATGTAACGTCACGGCAAATTCGTGAATATCACAAAAAAATAAGAAAAAAAACATTCACAGACCCACACTGACATTGATGCACCCACTCACAGACACACTCAGAGAGTACTATACCCAGTCACAGACTCATGCACCCACTCACAGATTCACTAATACACTTATGCACTCACTCACAGACCCACTCAGGAATTCATCCACCCAATCACAGATCCTGATGTACCCACTGATAGACCCATTCAGACACTTACGCACCCACTCACAGACCTACACAGACCAAGAGCTTGCTTTCTGCCATATTTGGTGTAAATCGCTTATGGCCTGTAGCCATGTCTAAAAATTGAAAAATCCAGCTAAACGTTGCATGAGGAAAAATCATTTTGCCCACCCCTCCTTTACTCGGTCCCAGCTTGATGAATCACCCTGAAACCTTCCATGCAACGTAGGGCACTTTTTTTGGAAAGTTTCGTGAAGATTCATCAAATGGCGCTAAAGATATGAGCAAAATAAAAAATGCTTTGTGTAAGGGAAAAGTTGATCCTCACTATAACTACCTTCTGGCTTTTGCCAGTATGTAATATATGTACCTGTATATACATGTGTGTGTGTGTGTGTATATATATTTATATTGGGTTAATAAATCACAGTGAAATGATCCACAGGAGTGCTGTTGTCATCTTTGAAGAAACTAGGTGAATTTTCTTATACATATATATATATATATATATATATATATATATATATATATATATATATATATATATATATATTCAAGGCAGGAAATTATTGGAGAATCCAAACAAAATCCAGCGGCACACCAAAGGACGGTACCCAAATACTTTAATGTGTGCACAAACAACGCGTTTTGCCAAAGAAAGGCTTTGCCGAAACGCGTTGTTTGTGTGCACATTAAAGTTTTTGTGTACTGTCCTTTGGTGTGCCGCTGGATTTCCTTTGGATTCTCCAATAATTTCCTGTCTTGAATATTTACGGACGGCTGCTGCTGCCGTCGCTGGCACCGGCATCGCTGGCTGTGGATCGGCTAATTGCAGCAAGTATTGAGAGCATATATATATATATATATATCCAAAGACTTTCGCCATGCAGCATCCAACTCCTGGAAGAAGACGAAAACAGACCCAAAACTCAGTGCTCAGGTTTTTATTCGATGCCCTGCACCTCCGCCACGACGCGTTTCGACCTACAAGAGGTCTTGTTCACATGTATATGTATATATAAAGAAAGATTCCTTGCAAACACCGGTTTCCACTAAACTGGGCCGGTGTGAGTCTCAGGTGCTAGGGCCTGTCTGTAATCAAAAGAATAAAGGTGTTCCCAGGTCCATGGCCCAAAATGCTCGCACTTCAGGATTGCGCTTTCAAATCAGTTTATTACGGGCAACGCATTTCGACCTTGCGGTCTTTTTCACAGCCTGAGTTGCTCATATGTTCAACCACTTTAATTGTAACATGAATTGAATAAACATGGAAAACAGGTGTGGCGTCCTGATGCACCAATAGACAGTGATAGCAGACCCTCATAAGGGTCAGAAGTCATACTGTTGTCAACAGATGCAAAATTAAAGGGCCAATTGTTACCAATTACACAAATCCTTAATAGCACACTGCACATAATCAACACATCTGATCAATGTGGAATAAATGTGTAAAAAATTATTAAATATTACCCGGCCACGTGACCAAAGATACAGTCTGCATGTGATTATATACAATAATCAGAATCATGTGAATTAAAAAATAGAAAAATAACAATAAGGTCTAAACACATTAAATGCACATGCGTTAACAAAATATCAATGAAGAAAATGTTGAAAATAAATCAAGCAAGAACCATCTCAAGCAATCATGAGTTGGTTCACATTGCGGCAAAATTCCGGTCAAGTGACCAACAGTCAATTCATATTGCAGCTTATTGCTGTAAATACATTCATGTCCATATGTGTTAGCCAAGTGGCTTAAATGAACCTAAATGCATCAAATGGAATGAAACAATGTTAGCAACTTACATGTAGACATATGCAGAGTTCACTTAAGTGCCAGTCACTG
The DNA here is from genome assembly GCA_963921515.1 of Calotriton arnoldi. Lineage (NCBI taxonomy): Eukaryota > Metazoa > Chordata > Amphibia > Caudata > Salamandridae > Calotriton > Calotriton arnoldi. The sequence goes on along the minus strand of CAWUFW010013072.1, from coordinate 289,760 downwards.
TAGCTGCTGTTTGGAAAGTTACGGGGTGATTCATAAAGCGGTGGCTGAGAAAAAGGGAGGGTCCCAAAACATGTTTTTCCCATATGGATTTTACACACGACTACATGCCGAGTCGCTGAATGGAATTGCACCAAATTTGGCAGAAACCTAGATCTTGGTCTAGAAAGAGTGATGTTTGTAATTTGTTGTAAATCTGTTCGATAGTTTAGGAGTTATTAAAGAAAAAAGATTTATGTATATCTAGAGATGTGGTTCAATCGAGGCGAAGCTGCAGATCCACGCACCAACAGCAATGCCGTACTTGGCTGACCGCAACCTGAGAAAAAAATTGCTGCCGCCATTTTGTGAATCGGGACACGTTCCTGAGGTATATAAAGTAGAAATAGGATATAAGAGGACAGGATATAGGAAATCTGACCGCATGGGACTGATGGAGGGGTCTGTGAGGGTGCCCTCATGGGGAAGAAATTGTGGAAAACATTTTTATTGCATGTGCGAGGATCTGCAGATCCACTGCGTCACTCAGCGCGGCCCCCCATGTGAATCTGCGACGGATCTGTGGATCCAGACCCCAATTAAAAACATACACCCACTCACAGACCCACTCACACCCTCAACAAACACTCACACACCCAGTCACACATCCATATACCCACTCACACCCACACTAATTTACCCATTAAGTCATTAATACACCCACTCAGAGACCCAGAAAACCACTCGCACACCCACTCACAGACCCACACAGGCACTAACACACCAACATAGTCACATGCCTGCTTACACTCCTACACACTCACACTGTCGTGTAGCTCCTATAACAATTATGCAGGATCTGCACGTTTGGACAGCATACACTGTAGGATTGGTGTCAGACTGACTCTGAACACCCCCACCGGGTATGTTGGCCATTTTTACCAACTAACTCACAGTGCCACTAGAATCTCCTCTTACCAAGAAGAGATTAGTTCTTGGCAACCATCGAACATGACAACCCTGATCCCTCAGGACCGTGGAAACAATATACTACTTTTCGCTCAGTCACTCGTGCTTACACAGAATAAACAGGCTGGACGTTTTCAATAAGTATTTATTGAACAGTTGTTATTCTGGTGTAGAATAGATGAGCTGCAACAACCAGTAGACAGTATAAGATATAAATGTTTAGCAGTACTATAAAGGTAAAAGGATGGTATAGCTCTACCATCTTACAATAATCATGAATACATATGAGTATGTAAAACACATGATAAAAAGATGCATACTCCTACGATGCTTCCCTAACTAGATGTACCTAAATGTACCTAGCATGTGTGTAGGTGTTAAGCCAAGAATCCCTCTAGGATAAAGTCAACCCCATTACCTGAAGTGAGAGACTGTGGGACCCCGTCTTCGTCTCGAGTTGGACACCCCGCAAGGGATGTTAGACCACGGCAAGCTGTAGTGTCTGCATGCAGGAACCTCAGTGTCTCTTGTCAGTGTGTCGGCCGGGAAGTCTCGGTCTCCTCTGCTCTATGTTAGCAAGATGTGATGTATATATACCCATAGGCCTCCCCAGGGGTCCTACCTCGCTGTATTACTGTGTCGGCCTAAGGATGATGTTGGGCATGAACTTTGTACATAGATATTATACAGGAGATGGTCATCCTGCTGTGCTTCCAAGAATCCTCATGCCTAATGTATGAGATTTTGAACTAGGGAAAACCCGTGTTCTGAATGCAGTGTCGTATCTAGGTAAAAGGTCAGTCCCTGTAAACCGTTATAAGTGTAATGTAGGGAAGAATATAGGTGAAGGGTAATGAAGTTACCGGGGCCTATATTATGGTACCTATATGGAATATAACAACACAGCCATACAGCCACTCACATACCCACTCAGAGACCCAGAAAACCACTCACATACCCATACAGCCACTCACACACTGAGTCAAAGACCTAGAAACCACTCACAAGCCCATTTAGAAACTCATACAGCTACTTACACACCCACTGACAGACCCAGAGAACCCCTCATACATCCACTCACAGACCCACACAGGTACTCACACACCTACTCAGATACTCACACACCCATGTACATACTCATACAGCTAGTGTCATACCCACTCACAGACCCACACAGCCTGTTACACACCCACATACATACTCAGCACATATACACACACTTACACACTCACACAACCACTCACCCACCCATACAGCCAGCCACACACCCATTCAGAGACCCAGACAACCACTCCTATATCCATTCACACACACAGACTCTTGCACACCCACTCACATACCCATCACATACTCACACACATACTTACACACTCATACAACCACACATCTACTCACATACCCACACAACCAGTCACACACCCATTCAGAGACCCAGAAAACCACTCATACACCCAACAGCTACTCACACACTCACTTACAGACCCAGAGAACCACTCACAGACCCACATATGCACTCACACACACTCACATAACCACATACATATTTATACAGCCATACACCTACTCACAGACCCTCACAGTCACACACACACACAAACTTGCACACCCACTTATATACCCACATAACTACTCCCACACCCATACAACCACATACACACCCACTCACAGACCTACAAACCACTCACACACCCACTCACAGACCCACACAGCCACTCACTCATACACTCACATACCTGCACAACCACTCACACACCCTTACAGCCACTCGCACACCCACAAAACCACTCATATGTCCACTCACAGACCCACTTAGTTACTCACACACCCACTTATACACCCACTCACATATCCACACACCCACACCACCACTCACACACCTAGTCACACACTCATACAGTCACTCACACACCCACTCATAGACTTGCAAAACCACTCACACAGCTACTCACAGACCCACACAGCCACTCACACACTCACTCACACACCTACTCACACACCCACTTATACAACCACACAACCACTCACATACCTACTCACATACCCATACAGCCACTCACACACCCACTCACAGACCTATAAAACCACTCACACATCCACTCATAGACCCACACAGCCAAACACACACACACTCGCATACCCTCGTACATACACACGCACACACTCACACATCCACTCACACACCCATACAGCCAGTCACACACCTATTCAGAGACCCAGAAAATCACTCCTACATCCATTCACATACACAGAAACTTACACACCCAGCATATACTCACACACACACACTTACACACACTCACACACGCATGCAGCAAGTAATTCACCCATTCAGAGACCCAGAAAACCAATCATACCCCCATTCACACACCCATACAGCCACTCACACACCCACTTACAGACCCAGAGATCCACTCACAGACCCACACATATACTCACACACCCACTCACAAACCCATGTACACACTTATATAGCCAGTCACACATCCACTCACAGACCCTCATAGCCACTCACACATGCACTCACACACCCACTCACACATCCACTTATACACCCACACAACCACTCACACACCTACTCCATCTATACAGCTACTCACAGACCCACAAAACCACTCAAACACCCACTCACAGACCCACAGTGCCACTCACACATGCACTCATATATACACAACCACTCACACACCCATACAGCCACTCACACATCTACTCACATACCTACAAAACCACTCACACACCTACTCACATACCCACAAAGCCCCTCACACACCCATTCACAGACCCACAAAACCAATCATACACCCACTCACAGACCCACAGTCACTCACACATCCACTCACAGACTTACACACACACTTACTTACCAACACTACCACTCGTACACCCATACAGCCACTCACACACCCACCCACATACCTACAAAACCAATCCCACACCCAGCCCACTCACAGACCAACAGATCCACTCATACACCCACTCCCACATCCAAATACACACCCACACAACATTCACACACCCATACTGTTATGAACCCCAATGTACCCCAATATAGGCCTAGGTAGTTACATGACCTTTTACCTGCATTTGTCCTACCATTGTTCTACATACTGGGTTTGATGCTGACCTTTTACCTAGTTAGTTGCTGCATAAATGTTGTGTGGTTTTCTCCAAAAACTAGCCTCATTTATTATGCATGAGGATTCTCAGTATCACAGCAGGATTACCATTTTCTGCATATTAACTCTGTATTAGGGTCACCACTATCGTCATCCTTGGCCGACATGCCCACAGAACCATGAACCCCTGAGGGTACCTTTTGGGTATATAAGCACCACATCTTCGCTTGGCAAACCAGAGGAGAAAGGCTTCCATGCTGACATGCTGACACGAGACGCTGAGGTCCCTGCACACAGACATTCCAGCATGCAGTGGTCAGCCATCCCTCGGGTTTCCAACTCGAGACCAAGACGGGGTCCTTTGCTTCGTTCTCTCACATCAGGTAATGGGGTTGGCTCTTTCCTAGGGGGATTCTCAGCTATGCACCTACATACATGCTAGGTACATTCAGGTACATCTAGTTAGGGTTAGCATCGTAGGAGTACGCATTATTACTGTCATGTATCTATATGCCTGCATATATCCATTGTTTTAGCACTATGGTAGAAATCTACCTTTTATTTACTCTATTGGTGCTAGAAATCGTATCTATCTGTTTCTGTCTTATGGTTGCTGCAACACACGTATTTTACACTAGAATGACGCTGGTTCAATAAATGCTGATTGAAAATGTCCCCACTGTTTATTCTGCGTATCTCTCTGAGACAAAGTGAGCCTGAATGACTGAGCGAAAAGTACTGTACTGTTTCCACGATCCCTGAGGGGTCAGGGTTGTCATGTTTGATAGTTGCCAGAAACTATTAGCTCCTTGGTAAGGTTCCGGGGTTTATAGTGGCACTGTGAGCTAGCTGGTCTGCAGACTAACATATCCTGTGGGGGTGTCTGGAATCAGTTTGGACACCAATCCCATAATTTATGTTGTCTGTGGTGGAAAGGGAAAATCCACCACAGCTGAGTAGGTATACCCTATGTATTGGCTGTAGGTATATTCAAGCTTGAAAGATTATAGTTCCCTACATTGCGCATAAAACCTTATCTCATTTACCTTGAAACTGTTTTAACAATGTCTGTCGAAGATAACACTGTGCCAGCATTACATGCGAATGCAGCGGGGCACGGGGAGCAGGAAGGTCCAATAAACATTTCTGAAAATGTCAGAAATACACTTACATTAAAACTAGCAGATTTTGGAGTCCCAGCATTAGGTGGGACTGTTACCTTCATGGTTGAGGCACACAAGGCATACAGAACAGAGGTGTTCTATTTTTGGGTCAAATTTCCACCTGCAGATGCACGTACACATACATTTCACCCCACAAACACTGAATGCGGTTATGGGAAGAATGCCCACTGAACGTGAGCAAATGCCATTCTGGATAGCACAGAAAATAGTACAGTTAAAGGCAGTGTTTCCACACGCAGGCCCACAGGAAAAACACAGAATACTGACAATTTGCTTGCCAATAGGGATAGCTCCTCTGATAGAGGATTGTACCACTTGGGGTACAGTTTTCGCTGCCATCTATACCAGGACTCGTGGCACCCCTTCAATAGCAGTGATACCAGAAGTATTAAGACAAATACAGAATGAGTATGGAGCAGAACCTGCTCTGAATTTAGGGATGAAATTAATAGGCAATTTTTCCCAGGTATCTACAATTATGTTAGCGAACATAAAAGGGGAGGCAGCAGCGGTGGCTATACGCCAATGCCTGAGGGAATGCACTCCTGCACAACAGGAGTGAGAATTACCTAAAGCTATCGAAGATACATACGCTGAATTGGGTAGAGATAATTTGGGAGCTAGACCTATGAAACCACAAGTAATGGGTAATCTTGAAAAGGATAACGCCAAGCGAGCACCCGATTCTTCTAAAAAGAAATGGGATAATAAACAACAACAAAATAAGCAGAATACATCACAATCACGGGGTGGGTCTCCTCAACAGGAGCCCTAAGACAGGAGGTATAACCTTAGGAATCGTGATAACATTAAAAAACCTGAGAGGTATCAGGATACTGATACACATTCCTCTCGTTCCTTTCAGGGTTCATCAAAAAACTCAGAGAGGGAATGACAATCAGTACACAGATCAGAAGAACGAGCAAAGTCAAGAGATACACATCGCATTTCAGACTATAATATCAAAAAAGAAGACAAACCAAAATCAAAACCACAATTTAAAAAGAAGAAAGTAGCTGGCCTTAAAATAAGAAATGCCCTGGCTGCTGAGGACTCAACTTCTGAACGGGGAATGGGCTCTGACGATGCTAGACAGCGCAGCAGAAGTAACAATAGCTCACCAGAACCTGATGGAATTTCTGGTGACAGTGGCGTTGAATGAACATATCACGGTGGAGACACCTGATACTAGGGAAAGTGTCCCACACCAGTTATTCAAAATAATACTCCATATGGAGGGGGATATACCAAGGAAAGTTAATGGTCTCTTTTGGGGGAACCTGACTTTTGGATACGACATCCTTTTGGCTGAAAACGTTTGGCCACCTGAGTTTGTTATGGATTGCCCAAAAGGAGAAACAGTAATTTTACCAGCTTTCTACGATCTCGTTCCAGAATCATTAAAACATTCATACGTGCAGGAGTGAGCGGTAGCACTAGTTCCTGCATAATACCACAATCATGTAGGGTGGGATGCTGAGTCACCTCACCATGTAACACCAGTTAAAACTACCCCAACCCCACAGAGACAGTACCCAATAAAACATGATGCAAAAAAACAAGTCAGGGAGATCTTAGATCAACTTGAATACCAGGGTGTAGCATAGAATTGCACCTCTTCAATGAATAATCCTTTGTTTTCCGTAATGAAAGCCGACAATTCATACCGTCTAGTTTTAGACTACAGGCATTTGAACACTTGCACAAAGACATTTGCAGTATAGAATGCACACAGTGCCGCATTAATGAATAACATTTTGCGGAAGAAATACAAGACAACACTAGACATCTCAAATGGATTCTTCTGCCAGAATATAGCACCTGAGAGCAGATATTTGACCGCATTTTCAGCTCTCAACATCAATTCTGTAGATTGCCCCAAGGGTATAAGAATAGCCCCGGGCTGTTCTCAGCAAGAGTAACAGAGTTGCTTCAAAATTTTGATGAGGAGGCATTGTCCTATGTAGATGATATCTATCTGATGGACGATTAATTATTGGATCATTTGACAAGGGTGAACAACATAATTTGGGGTTCGCCTCTGAAGGCTACAAATTTAATTTAAAAAAATAAAAAATTGCCCACCTCAATGTCCTATTTTTAGGATATGAGCTCTCAAGTGAAGGAAAAAGCCTAGCAGCTAACTTTTTAGAAAAGTGTGCACTGCTCCAACCTCCAAAGACTCTGAAAAACCTACAGTCAATTTTAGGATTCCTACATTTTGGCAGAACATATATTTTAGATTACGCAGAGAAAGTAAAATCTTTCTACGACTTAATTAGACCTGATTTCTCAGTTTGACATTGGACACAGGAACATACAGAAATTCTTCGTTCCCTACAAGCTGACATGATAGCTTCTAAACACTTACACACATGTGAAAACACTATGAATTTGGTGATCCGTGTAATAGCAGGTCAATCTGGGTACACTTACCTCACCTTCAATGAAGGAGAAACTGTACCCATAGCATACAAATATCATTTGTACACAAACGCTGAAATGCGTTTTGCATCAACCGAAAACATTTTGATGGCAATACAGACTGCTGTAGTGAGAGAAAGAGCACTAACCCAGGGGAAACGCATAATTGTCGTGACTCCAGTACCAACCTTAGAGGCTGTTACAAAAGTAAGCGTTCCAACCGCAAAAGCACTGCATCCACGATGGATACAATGGACTAATTCTCTCACTGCAACAGACGTAGACTACAAATTTGATTCTACATTAAAGACACAAGCATTCTTGCAGTACGAACAAGACTATCCTCTCCCGAATTAAATAATGCCTCTAGATCAGTATGAAAATATAATTTACACTGACGGATCTGCCCAGCCGGCAGTAGGAAGTAAACAGCTATACAGCGCTGCATGTGCGATTGTAAAGGGACGTATGCGGGATGATAAGTTCCATCCTAGCAATACGCAGACGCAGTCTCTAGGAGATTGCACGGCTCAGCTGGTAGAACTAAAGGCCCTGATACTGGCTCTAAAAAATACGGATCGAGAATTCCCCACACTAATTGTGTGAAATTCATTTTACTGTGTCCAGTCTTACAATGAATATCTTCACTACTGGGGCCAGAATGGGTTTAAAGATTCAAAGGGTTGCACTATAAAGCACAAACTGCTTTGGGAACAAGTGCCAGAGCTGAAGAAAGGCTTGCCACAGGCTCACGTGATTCATACACTGAGTCCTCAATGTGTTGGCGTGTGTCAGGGACTGTCCGGGACTATGTCGGGAACACAGTCAGGGACTTGGGCAAGGACTGGGAACTGGGTAGAAAACGTACATAGAAAGAGGAGTACAGCGCTGCCCAGGATCATACAGGGAGTCAGAGGAGAAAAGGGGATCCAAAGGGGAAGCCTGTACAAGTGAACAAGATGGGTAAGACTCAGAAAGGAAGGGCACTCACGAGGCAATTTAGCATTCAGAATAACTACACCCAGGACGAATGTGCAAGACATATATATGAAACAACATTAACAATAAAGGGGTGTGGGGTAAAGCACTCAGGAGCTCCACACGGTAAGACTGAAGCTCAGTAAGTTCCTCACCCACAATTGCTGTTACAGATACTGACTGAAAATACCCACATATAGGATATGTATGCAAAGGCAGGGTCTGTGGAGCTTATACCTATGGTGATGTTATAACAGTAACTCAAAGACAATACTCACAGTGAACAAGAAACACCACCTAGGTAGTCAGCTGTGCCCACGGATCCTGGCGATCAAACAGGAACCCGTAAGGCAGTAACAGCAAAGGGGTAGAACTAAACACAAGCACAATAGACAAGGAGCTAGCAAGGAGGAGTGCTTAACAGGAAAGGAAGGAAATCACAGGGCATACTGGGCAGAAAGCAGGTAACAAACATACAAGGTAACAGAAGCAAGACAGCAGAAATAGAAAGATAGCAAACTAGAACTGGAACCAAGGAAATGGGAAGCAAGGCAGGGACTGGAAAAGGATATACAGAAGGCGAGGCAACAAGGGTATACTAGAATAGTGCACGTTCAGGAATCAAGAAAACAAAGCATAGAAGGCAGTGCTGGGGCAGGAACAAGAATTGAGCAAAAGCTCAGGAGTCAAAGTAGCACTGCAGATAGTGCTAGTACAGGAGAAGGGAAACTGCTGCAGGTCAGGAACAAGGAATGCCAAGGCTCAGGAGTCAGGATAGCACTGCAGGCAGTGCTAGGTCAGGAGAAGGGAAACTGCTGCAGGTCAGGAACAAGGAATGCTAAGGCTCAGGAGTCAGGGTAGCACTGCAGGCAGTGCTAGTTCAAGGGAACAGGAAATAGCTACAGCTCAGGAAACAAGGAGTCAAGAGAGCACTGCAAGCAGTGCAAATCAGGCACAAGAAATAGCTGAAGCCCAGGAACAGGAATAGCTATAGCTCAGGAAACAAGGTAGCACTGCAGGCAGTGCTAATTCAGGTACAAGGAATAGCTATAGCTCAGGAAACAAGGTAGCACTGCAAGCAATGCTAATTCAGGCACAAGGAATAGCTATAGCTCAGGAAACACTGGAAACAAGGATTGGCCTCACCGGTATACAGCTACAATGACCAACACTGGGCTGAAGGGAGCTGGGGCTTAAAAGAGCTCACAGTAATCACATGCATCAGGTGTGAGCAGGCTAGCAGCAGCCAGCCACAGGTGAACTGAATTCCTCCACCCATCCTTGGCCTGCAGGGGTGGAGACAAAGCAGTGAGCAGGGGATTATAGGTAATGGAGTTTCCAGCATGAGCAGACTGGCTTCCACAAAACCCGGCATGGATTGGGAATGGATGTCAATTCCAAAATGATGTCCAAATGCCTGGAAGTCAGGATATGCATACAGGGGAGTGTCTGGAAGCATATTAGAATACTGGAAAGCCCCACAATTCGACCCCCTGGTGGTGGGCACGAGAGCACAGGGAGTGAATCGTGACAGCGTGCACGTTGAAGGGAATTCATTGGCTGATGAAGCCGCCAAGGCAACAGTGCGAACTGCTGCCGTTGCTGCAATCACTCGTTCTAGCATGAGGATAGATGGACAGATAATGGTAGCTGTCATCGCTTCACGAAAAAACAGCTCAGCCTTGCCAAAAGGTTTTCCACTCAAGTTCTCTTACAAGTTAGAAGCACAATATATACTGTATGGTCAAATTCCAGGAGTGGGGGATAGAGTAATGCCAAACATGGATCGCAGATTAGGTTTAATACAAGCTGCACACAAGGGTTTGGGCTCAGCACGCGCAGGTATTACTGTGACGGTTTCACTACTGAAACAACGTTATTGGTGGCAAGGTCTTACCAAACAGACCAAGGGCTTTGTCCTTAAGTGCGACATCTGTCAGCAGATCAAGGGTTCTACCGATTGTGGCAGCACAGTGGCGGATGACAAAGCATTTGATATCAATGATCGTTTGGCTGTTTTACAGGAACTCAATGAATTCCGGGCACTACAAAGCAATGTCCAAGTAAAACGCACCGCCACTGGGGAAGTGAAAGCTGTTACGCAAGACCTGTCTGGGTCCCGAAGTTTGGGGACCTGGTCAGAGAAAAGATTGTGGAGAAGAAAGAATTTGGGCCATCTTACAGAGCGCCTGTACCTGTCCTGGTTGTTGAAGGAAAAAGAAAAGTACTTCTTCCGCCTCTTGCCGGCAAAAAGGAAAAGAGATTTGTCTCTAATGATCTGATCAAACCACACTATGTGGCAGATACTGAATAGCAGGCCGCGTGGGCTCCTGGGTAGCCGCCGATCTCCTCTCACTATCATACAGGAGATTCAGACAGAAAGATTAATAACATTTCAATGTGCTACTGTACGAGGTAACAGAGTTGCCAACAATGGAATGGAACTCGTGCCAATTGAAATTGAAGAACAACAAAATACGAATGAAACACAGATCTCAATACAACCTAATACCGACATCTAAGTGAATATGTCTCACTACGAGTCATCTGCCAGTTCAACAAACCTGCTGAACTACCAAAGATAGATCGTACTGCATCTGGCTACTTCATCGATTTTGAAACCTTTTCTCTGGATCCGAGTGAACCTGAGTCACTGCCAGCTTCTGTTTCCCTCAAAGAAAAAAATATATAAAATCTACCTTTGGCTGAAAAAGACTTATTTTGTTTCTCCCTGGCTACAGCTCTGGATTGCAATTGGTCTACTCTCCTAGTCCTTTGGATAGGTGTAGTGACTGTCTTTTTCCAGCTCCTGAATGGACATTATCTCCCTGAACGCTCCGCAGTACAACATGTGAACTTGGTCCTGAAACCGCATATGCCATCTCATCGTGAACGAAGAGACCTGTCCTTTGTGTACATTACAGAAGTTATGATTCCTGAGGGAATAGTATGGGATAGGGTTTCATATGATGTATTTGGTCCCACTGAACTTTTAAAAATTCCACATGTATTTAAAATTTCTCTGAATGATATCATCACCTCCAGTACATTCTTTGATGATTGGGATTTTGAAAATGTGAATAGTATGCTGTCTGATTTAGAACAATCTGCTGTATTCTCTAAAAATGAATTGTATGATGATACATCTGATTTTGATACCATGTATTGTTACCAACATTATGGTCATCATTTCTTGCACTAAAAGAGTATCCCACGAAATATTTTTACATACCATCAATGGGAACATTGTCCAACACCACCGAAAGATAGTTCACAAACGTTTGCACAAAAGTGTGCTAATTTTTCTGGGTTTAACACTTCAGACCCGAGCTCATATTATTTTAAGGTTGCACCTACACCAGCAAAAAAAAATATGCTCACCAACACAAAACAGATATACTCTGCTTCCTTTATTTCCCAGCTGTCTTTACAGGGTTTCGACTTTTGAAGGGACACCATAGACCCAAAATCTGTCTGGGGGACTAAAGATTGGCAAGTTCAGGGAACTGAGGCATTATTTAGAGCATGTCTTACACCACAGCAGATTATCTTCCTGAACGAAACCGTGCAACAGACTTCTTGTCTTGGCCTAGCTAAGATCAAGGACTTAAACACACCTCGTATTCCCTCGCTTTCACACTTTGAGGGATGGCAGAACTATACAGAACATAGTGAGGGTACGCTAGATTACATCATCAGACTCCAATTGGAAGGGATGGTTAGTTTGGCCTATCGACACAAATAGGTGCCAGTCAAGATTCAAGGGTACCACCGAAGGGTTTAGTATCCATAGGCCAGACTAACGCTATGTACAATGGGACCATTCGGGGGTGGTGACATCCTACAGTGTTGGGAAGTTATGTCTAGATTGGCTAAGAACCTCAACTCTGTCCCAGGTGAAACAACACTTGTCCTTACTCTCAGATGACATGGATGTAAGGGATTTATTGCTAGGTCCCTGGAAACCACGTCATAAATGCTTCTTATATGCTATTTATAATGAAGTTTGGAAAATCACTCAACAGGAAGCTCCGGAGAGATTGCGTGAAATTGACAGAGTTAACCTAGAAAAGGCTTTGGCAGTGGTCGACAATGGCATGACCACACTAACATCCAGGATTTATTCACAGGGCAACATTGTGTCTTCTGCTATAGATATAATGGAACAGGATCTGTCCATCCTACAAAATGGGCAATGGCAGTTACGATCCAATCTATTATTAAGCTGGATGCTACAATCATTGCGCTCTGGTTATGTGCCCTGGCTATATATTAACAATACGTCGCTGTTCTCTGTTTATAATCTAACAGAAAGGCAGAAACAATGGCACAAAGAGATGCAAAATATACAATGCTGCGCATTGAAAAATTGGACCAGTTACCTTTCACCGTGGCTGAGAAACCGTCCACAGAATGGTTAATGCATGGCCATATAAAATTGCCAGTGACAACATTTCAATTTCAATATTGTCTACAATACCACCAAGTAGGCAGACATGAAGCATTGGGTAGGGAATACATACATGAAACTTGGGAATTACCGTACAGATTTAGATGCAGGAATGGGGACACTGAAGTATTTCTCAGCAGTACAGACTGTAAGAGTTCTTTAAGTGGGTCTCTAATTCGTCAGGATATTATGCTTCATGGAGCTTGCAACACTTCGGTTACAAACCTATCTTGTCACTTGAAAGGATCCCCAGCTGCCCTGATTCATCCAGTATTCAGACTGCTCTGGAACGGAAGTTATTTGATGTTGAATGATCAAGGTTGTTGTGGGATGCTGCCAGGCATTGTATAACTGGTCACAGTAAGTTCCAGGGTTACTTGTTGTATGCAAGTATTGTTTCCACCGACCCACACAGTCAGGGAGGCGCCGCTATGGCCTTCATTGAATGTTTCCCTTATACGGTTTGATTCTTTGAGCAGACTGAAAGCCATGCTTTTACAGAAGGAGGTGGCCTTAACCTCAGGTCAAGAGACTTTTGATCTCCAGGTTGCAAGGTCGTCAGCTGAGATACAGGCACTAGTACGAATTAAATTCCCGCTCCATTTCGGGGAAATGGTACATCGTATCTTTAACATGTCTGATACGAGTGGGATTGTGCACCTATTTAAAAACAAAGGTTCTGGGCTATTAAATACCTTTTAGACGATTTTCGGAGATATTCCATCTTTGATACACTCCGTATTGGAAAGCGTTTTGGAGGGATTCCGCTGGTCCTACTACTTGTAGTGGGTATCCTGGTTCTAATTTTCCTGCTACGCAACAGTCGCCCCAAACACCAAAGAGATTAAAAAAGCGCTCTTGGAGCGACGTTGCCGTGAACTCATGGTACTCCATCTGGGCACACCTCGGCTTCGGGAGCTAAGCGAGCATTGGTTTCTATCATTCAGATCAGTCTGGGTTGACTGCGTCTTGTCTGTACTCCGCTGCTTATTCTGCAGACGTGAATGCGCGTTGGACATCTGTCTAATAGTTCCATCGGTTGCGCCTCCGGGCCTAGATGTAGTGCTGGACCCATTAAAGGCCCACGTAGTACAGTGTCCTCAGCGTATTCCAATCCTGATGTCGGCATTCTTAGAGCCACCATGGGATGCTTCAGCTCCTGTTGGAATGGACCCCAGCTCTGTACCAGGCTTACAGGCATCAAGTGCTTCCTCAGCAACGGCTGTGGGAAGCGGAGAAGATCACCTTTGCTCCATTGACCTGATCCAAGAGGTGTTACAGGGACCGTCATCTGCGAAGGTATGCAGCAGTGATGTTGCATCTCCCACACAGGACACATAAACATTTGGCTCTTCGTGTGCTGGGAACAATTCGGCCCTTTTTGAAAACAACATAAATTGGAATTCGAAAACATCCTTTTTGTTTTATTTTTCCTCTTTTTGCTCTCACTGAGCACCGTGGCTTTTGGCATCCTCAGTTAGTCTAACAGTATAGTGACTATTCAGAGGACTTTAGAGCTTTCTTTTACATTTACATCACTTTTTTACACATACCATGTTTTTAGATGTGTTTAATTCTCATATTTTAGCAATGTCTTTTATGCTTTTTAAACAGGCATATTTTAGCATTTGTTACTTTGTTGTCCAGTCAGATGAGGAGTGGGTGTTATGGACCCCAATGTACCCCAATATAGGCCTAGGTAGTTACACGACATTTTACCTACATTCGTCCTACCATTGTTCTACATAACGGCTTTGGTGCTGACCTTTTACCTAGTTAGGTGCTGCATGAATGTCATGTGGCTTTCTCTGAAAACTAGCCTCATTTATTATGCATGAGGATTCTCAGTATCACAGCAGGATTACCATCTTCTGCATAGTAACTCTGTATAAGGGTCATCACTATCGTCATCCTTGGCCGACATGCCGACAGTACCATGAACCCCTGAGGGTACCTTTTGGGTATATAAGCACCGCATCTTCGCTGGGCAAACCAGAGGAGAAAGACTTCCATGCTGACACCATGACACGAGACGCTGAGGTCCCTGCATGCAGACACTCCAGCACGCAGTGGACTGACATCCTCGCGGGGTGTCACATCAGGTAATGGGGTTGGCTCTTTCCTAGGGAGATTCTTGGCTATGCACCTACATACATGCTAGGTACATTTAGGTACATCTAGTTAGGGTTAGCATCATAGGAGTACGCATTATTACTGTCATGCATCTAAAAGACTGCATATATCCATTGTTTTAGCACTATGGTAGAATTCTACCTTTTATTTACTCTGTTGGTGCTAGTAATTGTATATATCTGTTCCTGTCTTATGGTAGCTGCAACACACGTATTTTACACTAGAATAACGCTGGTTCAATAATTGCTTATTGAAAACGTCCCCACCGTTTATTCTGTGTATCCCTCTGAGACAAAGTGAGCACGAATGACTGGGCGAAAAGTACTGTACTGTTCCCACAATCCCTGAGGGGTCAGGGTTGTCATGTTCGATATTTGCCAGAAACTATTCGCTCCTTGGTAAGGTTCTGGGGTTTATAGTGGCACTGTGAGCTAGCTGGTCTACAGACTAACATATCCTGTGGGGGTGTCTGGAATCAGTTTGGACACAAATTCCATGAGTTTATGTTGTCTAAATGTGCCGATCCTATATAGGTTTATAGGAACTACATGACAATACAGCCACTCACACAACCACTTACAGACCTACAAAACCCCTCACACACCCACTCATAGACCCACACAGCCACTCACACACCACACACACCCACTTGCACACCCACACAACCACTCACACACCCATACAGCCACTCACACACCTACTAGCAGACCCACAAAACCACTTATACACCCACTCACAGACCCACACAGCCGCTCATGCATGTACCTCCCTCTGCCTCAAAATGTGCTGGGCCAAGGGGAAATGGTGCCCGGGTCCAAAATAGGGCCAGGTAGGGGTACCACGTGTCTCCTCCCCATTAAATATGGTGCCAGGCCCTATGGGATGGGTCCCTGGGGCCAAAATAGGGCTGGGGAGGGGGCCACATGCCAACCTCATGGTGAAATGTTGCCAGGCGCCAGGGCCAAAAGCAGCCAGAGGAGGGGGGATCTTGAGCCCCCTCCCCCTTAAAAAATGCACTGGGCTTGGGGGATGGGTCCCCGAGACCAAAAGCGGCTCGGGAAGGCGCGCAGCGAGTTGGTTGCTTTTGGGGGGTTGGCCACAGGGCCTGGCCATAGGCGGCCGTTGGATTAACATATGGTAATTAAATATTACTTTACATTAAAAAAAAACTAGAAATTCACTGAAAAAAACAAACGTTACAGGGAAGTTGTAGTTAGGAAATAGCATTAAAAAATGTAGAAATTCACTAAAAAAAACTAAAGGTTACAGGCACATTATAGTTAGGTTCAGATTTTACACATATAACACCATAGAAATTCAGCAGTTATAGTTATGTAAAGAAGCTATAACTCGTGCCCTCGCCATGTATGGCTAATTACCCCACATATTACATAATTCATGACATCTTCTATGACAATATGAAATCATTGATAATATCACTGCAACATTTGCTATAAAATTATTAATGAGACAAGTGTGCATGGTGGGGGCGCAAGTTATTATTACCTTAGGGCACCTTTGGCTTTTTAGTGAATATATATATATATATATATATGTATATATATATATATATTGGAGGATATATGGAGGCGGTCGAAACACGTTACCTGTAGCCATAATAAATCCTATGAAGTGAGCCCAAGCGTGTTGGAGCCTGTTTTGGTTTAAGAGCAGACAAGCTGAATATATATATATATATATATATATATATATATATATATATATATATATATATATATATATAGTTGCTTAACTATGCTCACGGATTTGTATTGTGTTTTTACCTCACAAGCGGCAGGACTTGGCTCACATCCTGCTGCATTCAGGGATTTTGGAACGATGCAAGTCAGAGGGGACAATACTTACAGCTAGTGGTGTGGAGTACCAACCTGAACCTGCAGTCCTCTCTTTATGACCGCATATATCCTCCAATGGGAGTCAATGTGAGACTATTTCAAATCCCTGATGGCGATCTCTGGTTCACGAAGCTGGCATTGAGGAAGGCAACGAGCTGAAACGTGTCTGCCAGGTGTCACAGCAATGGCGACTTTTGATAATGCATGATGTGCCAAGATGGTGAAATAAAACTTACCAGAAGCGAACCTGAGCAAGTGTCAGCCCGTTTTTACTCTGAAGTGGGATTGGGAGTTGATGTGTGGTCAGGCGGTCGGCGCTTGAATACTGACACGCCTCTCGGTCTGGTGCACCGCGGCTTGACGGCAACTTTGGAGTGAGCGTGTGAAGGTACGCACCGCATCGCCCGCCCGGCAGTGACATTCACATTGTTGCGAAGGGGAGAGAGCAGCAGATTCTCTGCTGAACAGGACGCTGTCTGAGTGAGGCAAATCACCATTGAACCTGCTGCAGTGGTGAGAATGCAGCCTGACAGCTGACGAAGTCAGGGCATCATCGTATGCATGATACATAGTTACTTAACTATGCTCACGGATTTGGACTGTGTTTTTAACTCACAAGCGGCAGGACTTGGCTCACATCTTGCTGCATTCAGGGATTTTGGAACAATGCGAGTCAGAGGGGACAATACTTACAGCTGGCAGTGTGGAGTACCAACCTGAACCTGCAGTCCTCTCTTTATGACCGCATATATCCTCCAATGGGAGTCAATGTGAGACTAATTCAAATCCCTGATGGCGATCTCTGTTTCACAGAGCTGGCATTGAGGAAGGCAACGAGCTGAAACGCGTCTGCCAGGTGTCACAGCAATGGTGACTTTTGATAATGCATGATGTGCCAAGATGGTGAAATAAAACTTACCAGAAGCGAACCTGAGCAAGTGTCAGCCCGTTTTTACACTGAAGCGGGATTGGGAGTTGATGTGTGGTCAGGCGGTCGGCGCTTGAATACTGACAGGCCTCTCGGTCTGGTGCACCGCGGCTTGCCAGCAACTTTGGAGTGAGCGTGTGAAGGTACGCACCGCGGCACCCCCCCGGCAGTGACATTCACATTGTTGCGAAGGGGAGAGAGCAGCAGATTCTCTGCTGAACAGGACGCTGTCAGAGTGAGGCAAATCACCAATGAACCTGCCGCAGTGGTGAGAATGCAGCCTGACAGCTGACGAAGTCAGGGCATCATCGTAAGCATGATACATAGTTACTTAACTATGCTCACGGATTTGGACTGTGTTTTTACCTCACAAGCGGCAGGACTTGGCTCACATCCTGCTGCATTCAGAGATTTTGGAACGATACGAGTCAGAGGGGACAATAATTACAGCTGGCGGTGTGGAGTACCAACCTGAACCTGCAGTCCTCTCTTTATGACCGCATATATCCTCCAATGGGAATCAATGTGAGACTATTTAAAATCCCTGATGGCGATCTCTGTTTCACAAAGCTGGCATTGAGGAAGGCAACGAGCCGAAACGCGTCTGCCAGGTGTCACAGCAATGGCGACTTTTGATAATGCATGATGTGCCAAGATGGTGAAATAAAACTTACCAGAAGCGAACCTGAGAAAGTGTCAGCCCGTTTTTACACTGAAGCGGGATTGGGAGTTGATGTGTGGTCAGGCGGTCGGCGCTTGAATACTGACACGCCTCTCGGTCTGGTGCACCGCGGCTTGCCAGCAACTTTGGAGTGAGCGTGTGAAAGTATGCACCATGGCGCCCCCCCCTGGCAGTGACATTCACATTGTTGCGAAGGGGAGAGAGCAGCAGATTCTCTGCTGAACAGGACGCTGTCTGAGTGAGGCAAATCACCATTGAACCTGCCGCAGTGGTGAGAATGCAGCCTGACAGCTGACGAAGTCAGGGCATCATCGTATGCATGATACATAGTTACTTAACTATGCTCACGGATTTGGACTGGGTTTTTACCTCACAAGCGGCAGGACGTGGCTCACATCCTGCTGCATTCAGAGATTTTGGAACGATGCGAGTCAGAGGGGACAATACTTACAGCTGGCGGTGTGGAGTACCAACCTGAACCTGCAGTCCTCTCTTTATGACCGCATATATCCTCCAATGGGAGTCAATGTGAGACTATTTCAAATCCCTGATGGCGATCTCTGTTTCACGAAGCTGGCATTGAGGAAGGCAACAAGCCGAAACGCATCTGCCAGGTGTCACAGCAATGGCGACTTTTGTTAATGCATGATGTGCCAAGATGGTGAAATAAAACTTACCAGAAGTGAACCTGAGCAAGTGTCAGCCCGTTTTTACTCTGAAGCGGGATTGGGAGTTGATATATATATATATATATATATATATCCACTCCGTAAATCGCTGCAGCCCAAGCCTTCTTTTTAATTGGGAGCCCGCTGCGTGGAAGCTATCCCCAATATCTCCAAACTTTGCGAGAACCTTCCGATTTGGTCCCTGAACCGAATCTCAAGAAAAACACACAGCGGTTCCAATCTTTTACGAAGCGTGTTTATTATTTGTGTAACAACGCTGCCCAATGTGTTTCGGAGCCATAGAAATTCACTGAAAAAAACAAATCTTACAGAGACTTTATAGCTAGGAAATTAAATTAAAAAAACCTTAGAAATTCACAGAAAAAAACAAAGGTTACAGGGACGTTATAGTTAGGTTCAGATTTTACACACACAAACCCATAGAAATTCAGCAGGTATAGTTATAGTTATTTCAAGTAACTATAACCCGTGCCCTAAAGTAACTATAACTCATGCCCTTGCCATGCACTGCTAATTACCCCACATATTACATCACTCATGACATTTTCTATGACATCATTGATAATATCACTGCAAATTTGCAGTGAAATTATTGATGAGAAAACTGAGCATGGCGGGGGAGTGAGTTACAGTTACCTTAGGGCACGAGTTATAGTTACTTGAGATAACTATAACTACTGAATTTCTATGGTTTTGTGTGTGTAAAATCTGAACCTAACTATAACGTCCCTACAACCTTTGTTTTTTTCAGTGAATATATATATATATATATATATATATATATATATATGCACTCTGATATTTGCTGCCATAAAACAGAGGCAAGAATATTCTGAAAGAGAAGCTGCAGAAAGAATCAGAGAGACTTACAGAAATAAGGCAGACCCCATTTAATGCTATTGATAAAGGTTCAAACTCTCGCAAAATGAATATGCACAATCTCAGCCATAATTTATTCTGCTTTAAATCTTCTGAAAGAAGATGGAAACCTCTTGCAACAGGAGCAGGCTCAAATGTAAGCAATAACACAATTGATTTGGGCATTACAAACTTTGAAAATGAATAAAGTGCACGGCAGCACATAAACAAGTCCGCCATGTTTCGCCCTGTAACTTGACCTCAAAGCAGATAACTGAGAAAAAAGAATCATTCTACACTCTCATATCAATAGAGAAAATAGAGACCTCCCTATTTTCTGTGATAGATGACCCACATCTTATGTGACTCCTGCATGGAGTAATTTGCTTTCCAATCACAGCCTTTCACTTCTATGACTGCCAGAAACACACATCCTTTGGTGGATATAAAAAAATAACAATTCTTTTCAGCATGCCTTGAATTTCTATTTCAAGTTCAATTGATGGACAAAAGACAAACCCACATTCATAAGCATATCTGCCTGCACCAACTCACTAAGACGAACTCCTTTGTGATTCTATTACTTTGCGCAGAGTTTGTAAACTATTTTAGCCTGGCCTTGCTTGTAAGATACTTGCAGAACCTTTTTCATTCATTCCTTCATATTATACACTACTAGGAAACTGTTCTTATCTAATTAGAACCAATGAAAGTTGTTGTGGGTTGGCTCCAAGCTATGTTTATGTGTTAGCTGCTCAAAAAATTAGTAAAATGCTGTAGTATTACATTCTATTCTACTCCAAAAAAGTTGTTTGAAAGAGTTCAATGGCCAAAAGAAGAAATGATAAATACGTTCTTTTAAATATTTAACAACCTTTTAGCAATCCTGACACCTAAGAGGTGTTTTTAAGAGGTGTAAAAACAGCCCTGTTGGCATTCAAAATTCAACAACTTCTAAGGATTCAATTCCCAACACTTTTTGCTGACTTATTGCACACCATCTACCATGCATCAAATACAAAAGGCATAATACATGTTTTTTTAAAACTATCGGATCTGACTAATTGACTTGTTTTAAGACTGCTTTTGAATTAATTCCTTCCTTGTTCAGTTTGTTGTTTTGATCCTATTTGGTGGAATTTCAACTACACTTCTGGTAGCTGGTTGTTCAGTTCTTATTTATTTCCTACTAAAGCTAAATAAAGCTAGAATGAATGTTAACGTGAATGGAGATGACCTCTACTTGACTGAACAATGTCATGAAAAATGGCATTCTAGCTCATTAAAGTTCCCAAAGTGAGACATGCTGTTTGTGCATGAATTGCTTTGAAAACATTTATTTGGATGTGCCACTGGAACAATAACCAATAGTGGTACTTAACATGAAAGAAGTGATTCGTCCAATGTGAAAGCATCAAGGAATTGTACTATTAGTGATCTTTAACCAAGCCATCAATATATGACGCTCCACCAATGCCAACAGCACCTGCATTGTCACCATCTATGCTGACTTTGGTGAGAATCAAACCACCAACACTAACTACATTTTCTGATTTAATTGATGCTGCTATGCAAAATATGCAAGCTTTATCCTTAACACCAACAAGATCTACATTGTTATGTTCAATTGGTACTGTCTACAAGCTATTACAGCGTCACCTTTTCCACATCACCAGTATCACCATTTTCCCCTATGATGTCGACATCCTCATTTTTTGAAATATTTCTGGTAACCTCACCTTCATCGGTATTTGAAGAAAACTGATGAATCTGCACTAAGTATGAGAATGTTCAGGCTCTTGCTTGTTTCATGACAAAGGAGTCATCATAATTATCAAAATGAATGAATATAAATGGGTCAGTTTGTATCTTTATTTGATTTTTTCCCCTATATTCTTTGTGAACCCAGCGATAATAGTTAAGGTAATGAAATATAATAGCCTAATAATATCTATACCTATATCTATATGTATATTACCTACTGGCGGTCGCCAGTAGGTAGTTATAGTTAGGACCTAGTTTCCATAGGAAAAGCATTTCTTGACTTGGCTATAACTTTGGTGTTGTTTGACCATTCTGCATGAAATTTTGTCAAAAAGTATCACGTTGGGTACTATTGATTGGGAAAGTTTGGAGGTGATCCATTCAGTAGGGACCTGGAATTTGGGGCGCGAAATAAGGTTGCGATTGTAATGTTAATTCTCATAGGAAACTTTAGCCACCTCTACAGCCCGAACCGCTGAACGAACTTACACCAAATGTGGCAGGGAGGTAGTTGTCGGTTCAAGGAAGTACCTTTTGCTTATTTGGTGTAAATTTGTTCAGTAGTTTTTGAGAACTGTAAGTTTAAAATTATAGTGATATCTCTGGCCACGGATATTTCATGAAGATTTCGCGATGAATTGCGAATGCACGCGCCAACGCGAATGCTCTGATTGGCTGGTCGCAACCTGAATAGAAAGTTGCACCAGCCATTTTATCCATCGGGAATGGTTCCCGGAGCCAAAAAAGTGTGTGAAAGCCCACATAAGGGGTCATGGGGGAGATACTCTGACCCCATGGTTGAGAAATGGAGGTGTTAGTGACACAAGTTATGTGTCCAAAATTGATTTCACTAATCACGCGCGATATTCGCGATGACGCTGTGACCGCCAGCATGGCCCCCCCATGTACCATCACTGGGACATCGTGACTATCAACGTCATCGCGAATATTGGTGAATCATTAATGCGCATTCTTATAGAGATATTGAGATTCTGATAAATGTTTTTATAGAGTTATTTATATAGTGAGTTATCTACTGTGATGGTTAGAATTTATTATATAGTTATAATTTTTTTATGTGGTGGTGGCTATTGAAATCCTGCTTTTGCTTTCCGCTTTCATGATGTAACCGCGGGGATCGCGATGAGCGACGTCATTGCGATCTCCGGAGTCACCGCGAAAAACGGAAAATAGGTTTAAGAGATCGTTGTCCTAGAAATACACTAGAAAAAAATGAGTTTGTAGTGTACAGTAATAAACCTCTAGTGTGTAGAATACTGTAATGTCTGTGCATATATGTGTTTTCACTTTTGTGGGAGGCGCGATCATCTCGGTTAACGACATCATCGCGATGTCCCGAATAACCGCAAGAACAAAAAATAGGTCTGAAAGATGGTTTTTAAAGAAACTTAGTACAAAAATATGAGTTTAAACATGCTTTCAAAGAAATATTTATATAGTAATGTGTGTAGGGCAATGTTAAGAATGTTTTTTTTTACATATTATTTTTTGATGAGTTGGTAGCCATTGAATGTCTGCTTTTGTTTTCCGTTTTCACGACGTATCCGCGGGGATTGCGACGTCGTCACAAAGATCCACAAAAACTAAAAAGAAAGAAAAATCCTTTAGAAAAACACTTCACAATATTTTGGGTACTAGGGTGGCTCTGACAAGAGCCGTTGTGTTGGTTGTATGTATATGGCTGCTACACATAAGACCGGATGCAGAGTTTCAGGTTACTCAGAAACACCCTGTTGCCTTCATCTGTAAAGTGCATTCCATCATTTCTATAAATTCTAAGCATGTAAAAACGCAGGTTGTTGTTATAGATACAGCCCATGCGATGATCTCTGAGGAATGCAGAAACTGTTTATTAACATGTTTCCTGGCTTTGTCAATCTGTGGACAGAATTGATTTGATCACTTCCATTTCTGTCTTTGGCATAGATTAGTACACTATGACATTGTGAGTGAAAAGCGACATTAGTTCTGCAACGGTTTCTTTCATTAGGATTTCCAGCCCTACCCCCAGTCAATGTGCCTAGGTCATTGCCACCACAGTGCACAATCATGAGGTGAGGAGCTTGGGAATCCACAATGGATTTAACCAAAGCCAGCAACTGATGAAACTTTAACCCTCTCTGGCCAAACCAAGTAATCTGCACATTTGGCATACCCAAGTCTCTGTCAATACCTCTCCTTCTTGCAGCCTCTTTAGCCCAATAGATCTAGCTGTGGCCAACAATCCATACTGTAAGCATTTTGAAGTGAAGGAGCAATAGTAGTCAGGAGAAGGCTGGAGCTGAATGAGGTAGTTTTCCAAAGAAAAAGCAGTTAAAATGGAGGAGGACTTTTATAAAAAAATATATATACATATTTCAAAATATGCTGTCAGCATGAAAGTGAATAAAGTTAGGTAGTGTGTTGGATGGCTGAGAAAGAAGTCTTATTATTGGCTGTTGTTTAAAAAAAGAAATGTAATACAGGCATGGAAATGCTTTTGAATCTGTGGAGTAAACCACACCTGCTGTATCTTATTTGAAAGCAGAATGTTCTTTCTAGAATGTGCTGTGAACGTTTGACCTACTGGTTCCAATGGGTTGCTAGCTACACTGAGCTAAGACTGTATAGGGGAGGAAGGGTGTTAAAGAGACAGAATTCTTTTTTAAAAAGTTGAGGAGTGATGACACAATATAAGTAATGACAAGTTTTAATTTCCAACTCAGGACTATGTAATAAACTGTTGTGTAGTATTTAAATTTCAGAAAAATGAAGCTAGATATCGATTTGAACTCCCGTTTTTTCCTCGAATATTCAGCGATGATTGCGACAACATCGCAAAAACATTGCGAAAACGCGGCACCAGGAACCTCGTTTCGAAAGAGAGTGAAAGGGCTAACAGATGCTAATCATTCACAAGTGGAGATGCAGTAGTCTAAAATGAAAGATATGACTTCATTTGCTGCCTTTCTCATGATGCTAGAGTAGAAAGTTGAAGAGGTTGCCATTTTAGACTTGCTTTGTATGAGAGTGGTGTACCATTCTTGTGCTTAGTTTTTACAAATCATAACAGTGCCCAAACTATGCAGAAAGAGCTAAAACAACAATATAATCTACAAACTGAATTCAGTGGTATGGTATATAACTTTGTAATTATTTTAAAAATGTACATTAGAAATGAAGATGTATATGGGAGTTTGATTAAAAGGAGTATCACAGTGATGAGAAAAAAATGTATGAGTTGAACTGTATCTATTAGAGGGTATGTGTTTAAGAGGTTAGTGGTGAATTTTTTGGGAAGTAAGAGAAAAATGAATTAGTGCCTGTTTATTACATTGTATATTTTATTGAAAAATAACAGTATAGTTTTGTGAAAAGTTGCAAAGAGGAACTAAGAATGTTTTAAATGTGTTAACATCGTGTGCAGAATAGATACATCTGTCATTTGCATTCTGGGAGTTGTAGTACTTTTAGTAACATTATTAAACAGGAATAGTGTAGTGAGAAATAAAAGATGAGAACATGTTGTTTGCTTGTATATGAATAAGAAAGAAGTAATACTTGTTAGATATATATTGGGAAGTGTTTATCAATGTGGTTTTTAACTTATATGACTACTTTGCATATGCTTAGAGGGTGACATATAGTTTTTGTGCTTGCACATAGCTATATATACGGTGGGACTTTTGAGTTTGCTTAAAGATGCAGAGAGGTATATATTTTGGGAAAGATGGCTTGAAGGTGTACATATATTAAGAAATCGCATATATGTTTACATGGTGATTTATGTTTAGTAAGGCTGATGAAAATTTCATGTATATGGTGAGGGTCGTGTTTTTCTTTAAACATGCTTTGTTTAAAATTGAGAAGGATTAATAGTGCAGAATGCCTCAAGAGTTCTTGTGCTAGCTTCATTTCGAGTGTAACTTTTGTTTGAGATATGCTGAATATATGTTTTAGAAGCAGAAGAAGTATTTGCGAAATGATGTAGGTATGCCATTCACAAAAGGTTTTGTGCTTTGAAAAATTTCAAAATGTTGTTTTCCATTTTAGAAACTTACTGATGCATGTGCATGCTCAGTAGCAAAGCAATGTATGTTTCTAGAGGTCCATGTATTCAATTATATATCTAGTTTGATACCCATGTATACAGTAAAACAGGTAGTTTGAAACTGACAGAAGGAGATAACCAATGATTCAGAGATATAGTGACAATTGTTATGTATCTAACAGGAATGAAGGTACTTTCTCAGTCACTCAGTCAGTATTCAGGCAGTCGTGGAATCACCCAGCCACTACTCAGGCAGTCATCAAATCAGTGATTCACCATCCATGGAGTTATTCAATTATCCGGAAACTATACATGTACT
This sequence comes from Calotriton arnoldi, assembly GCA_963921515.1. Classification (NCBI taxonomy): domain Eukaryota; kingdom Metazoa; phylum Chordata; class Amphibia; order Caudata; family Salamandridae; genus Calotriton; species Calotriton arnoldi. The sequence continues at coordinate 263,386 of CAWUFW010013072.1, read as the reverse complement.
CTTGCAATCAGGCAGGCAGAAATTACGTAGTTATTGAAGTATGCAGGCACTACATATACATTCATCTAATCACCTAGGTACTATCTATTGACTTATGGAATTAACAAGGCTGTAACTATGCAATCATTATGACATTTGCGCAGAACCTATGCAGCCATCTAAACACCCACTTACAACCCATGCAGTCATTGAAATACTGAGGCATACGCGTGCACTGATGAAATACTCAGGGTCTACTCATGTAATTACATAGTGAGTACCATTGAAGTAAACCTATCAACCATCCAGTACCTATGCAGTCATTTATTTACTGAGCCAATAGTCTTGCACTAATACAATTATCCCAGCAGTATACTTACTTTCATCCAATCTCTCAAGCTTTAACAATGGAATTATGCAGTCACTCAGACACTAGTCATGCACTCATCTAATTAGGTAGGCACTACAGATGCACTTATTGAATTCTGCGGGTACTACCCATGTAGTTATGTAAGCATCCAGGCACTACCTTCTCTCTAAACCAAAAAGACATGGGCTGCATCCAATCGCTGAAACACTATTCATCCTCTCATCCAATAGGCTAGGTGCTATGCATGGGCTTAAACAATGATGCACGCACTATACATGCACTGCATATATCCATGCTCTTGCATTCATCCAGGCACTAGAGTTGCACTCATTTAATCATCCTACCAGTATCTATGCATGTATTGAATTATTGAAGCATTAGTCACGCACTTGTTGAATCATTCAGGCTCTACTCATTCACTCATCCAAACACCCAGATACTAGTGGCAAACTCATGCAAACACGCAGGCAGTAAGAATGCAGATATGGAATGACCCATGGAGTCATGACATAGGGAATCATCTAGGCATTACTTGTATCCTTAGGGAATCACCTAGGCACTACCTATGCACTCATTCAATCATCCAGGGAGTATTGATGTATTTAACCACAAATCCATGTATTTACAAGTTTTACTGAGGAATATGGGTGATAGGTTTACTACAATTGTACTCTCTATGTAATTACATCAGTGCATGAGTAGAGCCTGAGTGTTTCATTAGTGCATTTGTATGCCTCAGTATTTCAATGCGTGCCTGGGCTGTGAGTGGGTGTTTAGATGGCTGCATTGGCTCTGCGCAAATGTTATAATGATTGCATAGTTACAGCCTTATAAATTTAGTGCTAAATTTAAAAAAGTGTAGAAGAAAGAGACATGCAGTAAAACAGAAAGAGCGAGTTGTGAGAGTAGTTGATAAGGCCTTTGCTTTGAAGAGGAAGCTTTTCATTTTGATTCTAAATAGAATGAAGACTCTTGACAAAATAGTGTTTTGCATGAGGAGACAAAACCAGAAGGAAAGATTAGTGAATAGAAGCAACTGTTGTACAGTTTTTAGTGGACAATTGATACATACTTCTTGTGCAGAGGCTTTCTTTAATGAAGAAAGCTATCTCCAGGATAACAAATGAGTTCATGCTATTGATTAAAGTGACCAATGTTATCAAATGAAGAATGGTAGTCCTATAGCAAAAGAAGTGATGGTATCTCGAAATGTAGAAGAAGGTATTGTAGAAGAGGTACGAGGAAGGCGTTGTCAGGGTACTGTATACAAATGGAATTGTAGTAGTGTTTCTATCCATTGGAATCCATAGGAATCCATTGATAAATTAAGAAAATTCCTATGTATCTTTCCAAGGCGAAATTTTAAAACACAAAATAAGTTATATCACTCAACAATGCGAACTTTAGGTAGGAAACTGTATTATGTGAAAACTCCTGCTTTATGTTTAGGAGAAATAAGTAGAGCACTTTTGCATGGTGGTGTGGCAGACGTAGAAAAGTTTTCTGGTGATGTGCAGTTTCGTTTAGTTAGTCCTGAGCAGGATTCTAGGGAAAATGAAGAGTTGTTAAGAGGAGGAGTTGAAGAACAAGACACATATATTACAGTTGATAGTTTTAAAAAGAGATTACAAAATTTAATAGAGTGTTCTGTAAAAAGCAGAGTTTGTTTGTATATGTTGTTGATGCACTTACTAGAAGATTTAAACACAGACTGTTGACTTATATTTAAATAGTGAAAAAAGTAAATTATGATAAATGGCAAAAGTTAGCCGTGTATTTATTTGTAGAAGGATGGTTTAACTTGTGTATAAGGCAAGTTATATGTAAGTAGTGTTACAATAAATTGGAAAATAATAAAATGAACAACAGATAGATATTAGATGCCCATTTTGTGTGATAATAAAATGCCTGCTAATGTAGAAAAACTATGAATGTCAAAAATAAAAAAACACATCAACATTTATTATTCTTTCCAGCATTGCGAAGGGCCATTATGGACTGCTCTCCAGCACTAACTACAACTCCACAATCCATGTAGTATGATGCCATCGGGGAAAAGTGTGGAGCCAAATCTTGAAGTCGAGATTGGATTTTTGAATGGACTCTCTGCTTTGGTGTTGTTGTGCTGCTATTGAAGTCGAGGGTCCTTCAGCTTTGCATTGCCTTCTTGCTGTCACTTGAACTCCTCTTATGAAATGTGCAAAAAAGATAAAAGGGTAAAAAAACACCATGTATGATTTTTGGCAGCATTTTGAATAGCTGTAACACACTGCTCACCAGCACTTATAACAACTCTACAGTCCATGCAATACGTGGCCATTCTTGACAACTCTGGAGCCATATCTGTTGCAGGAGTCTGCACCTCAGAAGGGAGTTTCTGACCAGGAATTGTTGCTGCTGCCACTGAAGTAGACGATCCTCCAGCTTCACTCTGCTTTAGATGGTATAACATGGACGTTGTCCCTCATGAATATTTTTTGTCCGTCCCTCTAGAGAGGGTCTTTTCAGACATTGTGCATTGCACTAGTTTGGCAGCAGTTCTTGATTCCCCATAAGTTTGGGTAACAATGGATAGTTTAAGGTTTGTTGGAAGTTATGTTGTGTTCGTGTGTTTAGATGTTGAAAGTTATTTTTTGAGAATGTTGTTTTTTTAAAAATATGTTGTTAAAATAAAGTTAAACCAATATGTTACTAAACAGCTAGACTCAAAGTTTGTGTAAAATATGTCTAAATATCTGTTTTACAATTTTTCATTTGTATTCGTGACTACTAATGTCATTGCGACCTCAGGTGTTACTGTGAAAAAAGAAAATGCATTTTTGATGTAGTTATTTCGACAAATGAATACAAAAGGGAAAGTTATATTAGTATCTTACTAAACAGCTACACTAAAACTTTATTTTGAATATATCTATATATGTGTTTTACACTTTGTCAAAAACACCCGGTATTCGCAGTCAGTCCTTGGCAATGGCACTCATAGAATCATACAGGCACTACCTGTGCAGTCATCAAGGACGTCCTTTCTGCATCACTCTGCAAACGTGCCTCCTGGCATAGTACTAGTTGGGGGATGAAGTCCCCTTAGCTATTGAGGGTAGTTGGAGGCCAAGTATCCCTCTTGTTACCTCCAGCAAGTTGTACACAGTCAGTTTGCAAGCTGTGACATTAGCAGGTATATGATGCTGTTCAGATGTATGAACTGGACATGGATTGGTCCTGGGAATGTCTGTCTCAGAATTTGGGTGTACAAAGCAGTACCAAGATAGCTTGCACAGCGATAGGATGGAAGTTACCTGGCTTCCATTGGACTTATACCTTGTGGTGCATTGGTCCGCAATATGTGTGCCATCATGTGATCCAGCGCCTTCACCGTGGCTAATTCCTCATTATCTATGAACTGGAAGTAGCTGTTGATGGGTCTCCTCATTGTAGGCCAAAGTACTTGTAGCACATCACTGACATTTGTTTGTGACATTTCACCAGATGCAAGAAAAACTGTATTGAATTGACCCTGTGGTCAGAAACTGTTGTACTGACATGTGTCTGTTTTAACTTTATTTTATGTAGGATTCCTTTTGTGAGGTAAGCAATATGGCTCCAGCTGATGATGTGGACCTAAGTGGTTGTTGCCTATTGTGTGGGATCTTGTCAGATGTTGTTGGAATAAAAATGTTTTAGCTGAGTTGTTCATGCATTGTACGTCTTAAGTTAGCATTCGCGGCACGATTTTATATTCAGCCGCCTTTTTGAGCCATGATCGAAACTAACTTCTGTCTCTATGCCCGAGCCGAAAGCAGCTGCAAGAGTTTTCGTTTCTCCAAAGTTGAGCTTCGCTGTACTAATGAATACACTGTTCTTGTTAGTGCATACCTTTCCCACTAGATAGGTCTGCTCCCACCCTTAGAGCGGCGGGTGCAGGCAGAGTGACCTTGGCACTGAGATAGCATGTGCCCGGTCTCAGGATCGAAACCCATCCTTCTGTATCTCCTTTGTTCACCAGCTACCAACTGGAAATTTCCAGTCAGGGCGTGTCTTTATTGGTTCTGAATTGTACATAATGTATCGCCATGTTTGCTGAAGTCAGTCCCTCTGCAGCAATCCCAGGAGGCTGGTCAGACTGGACTCCGCTCGAGTGTACATGAATAAATATACTTGGTTTGTATTCTCTACTGTCTGACCGACTCTTCATTTGTATGGAAGGCTGAGAGGTGGTCGTGAGTGACCCGGGTGGCCCTAATCGGGTCACTTCCTTCAATGTATCCCCTCCTCCCATGTTGTGAAAGTCTGCAAGTGATGATATGATCACTGACCCAGAATAACTGAGTCATGTCTTATTTGCTACAGTTAAAATCAATAGTGCAAAAAAAAAAGTGAAGTCTTCAGTCATGGTGGACGAAAACATTGTAGTAGAGTCCCATTGGTCATGAGTCCAAAGTCCAACATATTCCTCGCATCAGATTTGGAAAAGTGGGCAGGAATAGTCCAACAAAGTGAATGTGTAGCACACACAGGAGGACATTAGGGGCAAAGTTTCTTTCTGGCGGTAGTGGGTGTCTTGTCATCCTGAGCTCCTGGATTTTTGCGTGGACGTTCCATCGGTTTGCCTGAGGGGGTATCTGGAGCTGCTGAGACGGGGGTACTTGCAGACGTGGGCTCCTCTGACAGGGCTTCCCTTCCTGTGACTGCGGCAGATGTTGATGGTGGGGATGTACTTGGACCACAGGAAGGGGTAGATGCAGGTGGAAAAGCCCTGCAGAAGGTGGTGTTTATGGCCCGCAGCACCCCAACCAGGAAGGCCACCTCGATGCGGATGCCGGCCATCTCAGTGTGGATGTCAGCCACCTCTGTGCTAGGTACACAGGTCAGGGGGGCTGTGGTTGGCTGTGATGATGCAGCACTGGTGGGAGGTGTTGTAGTGGGCACAGTAAGCCCCACTGTTGTCGTCTGCCCAGGCTGAGCAGAGGGGCCAGGAACGTCATCTACCTCCACCTCATCAGGAGCGTTGTCATCACTGAGGCCTTCCTCCTGTGGGGGAGGGGAACTCTGTTCAGTTTCCAACCTCTGTGCAGATGCAGTGGTGGATCGACCTGTTGAGAGATAGAGAACATTGTTAATGTTGGAAGTGAGGTATCTACATCCATGTTGTTTGTGTCAAATTAAATGGGGACCTAGAATGGAACAAAATAGATAGAGATTAGTACTGTCATCTATTTGCGTGGAGTTGAAGTTGGGTACTAGACATTTGTAGAAATGTATTAGATGTAGTAGATTTCCTCAGCTCTTTAGCTGTGCAGATATGTGGCATTTTGTCTTCAGGGATAGACATGACATCTCCAAAAGTCTGCTACAAACACATTGTAGTCGTAACATGTGTATTTGTCCATTCCAAGGCCTAGGTGTGTCTAATAGAGGCAAACACCCAGCTTGGTTATATATAGTTAGCATCGTTCCTCATGTGAGAAGTGCAGAGTCAGGGATCACCTGGCACTGCTAATGAGCGAAGTTTCCTTCAGGGCTGAAATATATTAGGGGTACACCGTTGTTATGGTGTTACTGATGCCATCATTAGTATGAGTTGATTAGTCCTGGACACCATCAAGCAAAGTATTCAGATGTATATCTGAGTGGTGCGTTTTCTGTACATTGTACAGTCCATGTAGAGTGAACATCAGTAGTGCCATGAAAGACAGGTGAGAAGGTGCAAAAGGAGTGTATCAGCTTGGTTAAAGTTGGAGTGACAGGGCCTCATGCTATTTGTAGTCAGTTCAAGTTCACTTTAGCAACACTTGAGTATTGGTAGCCTGTATGACTAGTGTAGATCAGAAGTGACATGGCAGACAAGTGAGAAAGGGCAGAAGAAATGTAGCAGCTTGGTTAGAGTTGGAGTCACAGGGCCTCATAGTAGTTGTAGTCAGTTCAAGTTCACTTTAGCAACACTTGAGTATTGGTAGCCTGTATGACTAGTGTAGAGCAGTAGCGACATGGGAGACAAGTGAGAAGGGGCAAAACGAGTCTAGCATCGTGGTTCAAGTTGTAGTGAGTGGCCTCATGGTAGTTGTAGTCAGTTCAAGATCACTTTAGCAACACTTGACAAATGATGACCTGCATTATAAGTGAAGATCAGTAGTAACATGGCAGACAAGTGAGAATGGGCAAAAGGAGTGTAGCATCTTGGTTAGAGTTGCAGTGACAAGGCCTCATGATGTTTTTTTTCACTTCAATGTCACTTTCGCAACACTTGACAGACAATCAGTATACCATAGTTGTTGGCAACATGCATTTGGGGTGGATCACACATTTACATTTTCATACATTTTATGGGTCCTGGATAGATATTTTGATGGTAATACAGTTACAGACAGCATTGCAACATGTGGCATGTTATAGAATTGGATGCATGTGCTCTTCTATGCACCAATACAGATTGCCATAGACAAATCAACATTTCAGATACATTGAGTATTGCATGCTAGGAAAGTAGATAGAGAACAGAATAGGAAAACAGATTTGAGAGCAAAGAGGACATTGTGATATTATGCCAGTTATTGAAGTGTAACCTACCAAAGTCCACTCTTCCTTCAATTCCTGACAAGCCCTTAGTATGCCGGATGGCCAAGGCCTTCTCCTCCCAGGGTAAGAGTTGTAGTGGTGCGCTGGGAGGGCCACCACCTATCCTCTAAGCCTCTAGATGGTGGTTGTTGTACTTGGCCCATACCTTCTGCCTGAGGTCGTTCCACCTCTTCCTAATGTCTCCCAGTGTGCGCAGGGTTTTACCAACAGCATTCACTCTGTTGGCTATCCTGTCCCACATTTCTAATTTCCTACTGTGAGGAGTATGCTGGACTTGGGACCCAAAAATGTGTGGCTCTACTCTAAGAATTTCATCCACCATGACTGTCAACTCTTGCTCTGTGAAGCAGGTTTTTATTAGCATGCATGGTGAATAATACAAAAATATGAGGGAGTATGTGAATGGAGAACAAACAAGTGATAGAGGTAAAATTAATATTACAGGTGGTGGAGAGTGCTAAATGGGAAGATGAAAATTTGTAGCAGAGAAAATGGCTGGCTGGTTATCTTGCTGTGCTGCAGTTGTGGAGCAAAGGATGCTGGTCAGGGATGGAGTGTGTTTTACAGTGTGATGTGCAGGTGTGTCCACTTGCCAAAGCACGTCAGGTGTGTAGTTTCTGAATCCATTCAATGGTCACTGTTTACTTTTTTTATTTTGGTGTGCACCACAGCAGTCAACCGCTGTTGGGTAACTGCCATTTGTTGAGCACTGCTGTGAGACCGTGAGTATGACTGTGGAGTCGTAATATGCTCGGCGAGCGGACCGCAGACCTGGCGGCATCGTAGGACGTGTCACCCTCATTACAGACCGCAAGATCCCGTCGGGTAGACCTCCTTGGCTGCAGTCGGCGTGTCAGACAGCACCACTCGTAATACGGTAGGTGGTAGCTTGCCAGCGCAGCAGCGGCGTGAATGACGACAACGCGGTTCTTGGGCGGCTGGACCGCCAAACTCATAATCAGGCCCTTGGTTTGCAAATCTGAACGAGAAGATGATTATTAACTATGAAACCAAGAAGATGTGGCTTTTTACTTCCGAACTATTTTTTTTACCTTACAGAGAGTGACCACAGGGTCCGCCCGCCTCTAAGTCCATATGGGACAGTAGAACTTCTCGAAATGAGTATGTGTGAACATTGCAAAAGGATTACATGTGATTGAGCACAACAAATCCACCATTTTTGTGTGCAGATCACAGTTTCACTCTGAGTATGCAGGCAGTGTGCAGTGCCCGGTGTCACAAGCATTAGTAAAATTCCTGCATGTTGATATGTGATTTATTCTCACCTTTGACTTTAAAAACACAAATGAGATATATTTATACAAGAAAAAGAAATTAACGTCTAGATGGCTCTCTTTCTATTTTTATTCTTTTTCAGATTACCAGTGAGGCAATGTCCAAATTGTGGTTTGTAAAGCATGCAAAAAAAGGGAGCATGAATGATGTATGCTAACATTGACAACTATTGCACAACGAGTGTTTGAAAAGTGCTAAACAGTTGGTAGGGATCTATAGTTATGGTACTGGAGAAAGCTAATCAACCCCTTAGTGTGGGTGTTTTCTAGTGGCTCAGACATGTAGACACATACATGTTGGAGTCCATTGCACCCTTCAATAACATTTAAGTCTGTTTTTAATCTTGCCAAAGGTTCCCGTAAGGAATAAAAAAGATGCAAAACTCAGGTTACCAGCAGGCAATTTTAAAATAGATCCCTCACAAAACACAATCAAAGAGCTCTGCTGATAAGAAGCGTTGAAGTCCATCCTGATACATTAGGTACCACGGACGAGGGCCTGAGGATGACGCGTGCCATCAATATCCATGGTGAGTTAGGGTCCTTCTAAAAAATTGTTTTTTCTTCACCACCAGGAATAAAATAGCATTATGGAGGCATATTTTTGAAAAATCACGAGTTCTCTCCTGTTTTGATAAGGTATTGGATAGCAATGGGACGCCGAATGAACCCATAGAAGTAGTTTCTCCCCCCCCCCACTGTTTTATATTTGTAGGAGAAATTGCCCATTCATATGTAACTCGAATTTTGGGGAACTTACATTTGAATACACTCAGGCATATATGGTTCCCTGTTTCATGACTTATGCTCTGAAACTGAGGACCAACCGCTTAAGGCACATTGGTGTGACTGGATCTAGAAAAACTATTCAGATACGTAGGAGTCAGATTCGATTCTAGACTCTCCTGGGTCCACCAGAAGGATACGGCAGTTCATATGATATAGCAAAATGTGGGAGCAGTTTTACGCTGCAAGCAGCAAACAGGAGGTGACCCAATCAAGGTTATCTTAGAGAGCAGAACTCGCAATAGCCAGCCAGGTACTGTCGCTGGGATCAGGGATTCAAAAGGTAATGGCAGGGGTAGCAGTTTCTACCACTGGCAACTGCCCTAGACATCCATACAATGATCTCGCTCTAAGGAGATCTGTTTCCTTTATCTGCTACGATCACAGCTGCAGGTAACTCATGAATTTGCAGTTCCACCATAAGCCTTTTATAGCAGTGTATGGCACACATTATGAATGTTTGGGAGAGCAACAGACAAAAAGGTTTCTCCTGTATAGAAATTAAAATGTTTCATAAAATTAGGGCCCATCCCTCAAATAAGGGATCACTGTACATATAGGACAATGGATGTTACACATTTAATTACATTTATCGTTGTGTGCAACTGTGTTTGGGCCATAATGAAAAGGTGCATTAAAACTGACAAAACGCACAAAAGTGTCTTTGGATGCTCATTTTCCTCTATCATGTGTGACACCTTCAGCGGGTCCTGGATTTTCAAATGGACACCCTCATGATGAGGCCTGTAGGCCCATCCTGATGGTTAAAAGGAAGCCTATGTAAATGTACATCTACAGTTGATAATCTATAAATAAAGATTTTTTTTACAAAAGGAAACTACTAGTCCCAGAATGCAAAGTGCTGTTGACTAAAAGGGAATGTGTCACTCGTGCTATGGGTTTGTTTGATGAAAGGCTTCTATCGATTGTAGTGATAATTTTGCAAACTGTTCATTTTTGTAATAGTTTATATGGATGTTAACATTATTAAGTAGAGGCTCTAAAGCATTTAAGATCACAAGTGTGTCATTAGTGCTTCTCATTTGTCTGATTTAATTATCACGAGAACAAATCCTTCACTAACATCTAGAATCAGCACTGCCAAGTTCACTCATTTGATGCATAATACATTCACGCAGACTAGCTGTGTTAAACGTGTCATCCTTAGGGTGGTCTTTCCCCAGTCTTTTTGCCTTTTACCTCTTTTTTTTGCTGATTCTTTTTGTGTGCCTTAGGACTCTGAGCACTTTACCACTGCTACCAGTGCTAAAGTGCATCTGCTTCTCCTCTAAACATGGTGACATTGGTGCATACCTGACTGGCATATTTGTTTTACTAGTAAGTTCACTATATAGTGGTATAGCATATACCCAGGGCCTGTAAGTTAAATGCTTCTAGTGGTCTGTAGTACTGATTGTGCCACCCACACAAGTAGCCTTTCAAACCTGACTCAGGCCTGCCACTGCAGTGCCTGTGTGTGCAGTTCACTGCCACTTCGACTTGGTATTTAAAATTACCTGCCAGGGGGGCATGGCCAACAGCATGACGGACTAGACGTGTCCGACCGGCGCTCCGGCTGCACAGCTTTTATCCTGCATTAAATCCTGCCTTCCTAGTTCCATCCGCTCGTGGACCGAGGGGGAACAGGTTCCCACATATTGCACAGCAACAAAATAAGGCACCTGGACCCGCGACGGAGACACACAAGCGCCATTGCGACTCCGCACGACTTGAGGCCGAGACACGTAATGGAGGCGCCCTGTGGAAGGCCCCGCCCGTCATAGGGGGATAAGCGGGACACTCGGTGCTCGAGCAACCCTGCTATACAGAACTGGACGAGCCCTGAGGGGGAGTCCCCCTTAAGGGCTGGGCTGACCCTCCCCCCGTGGCCCACCCGATGCGGTGATACACCGCAGAGAGAAGCAATCACGGCGGAAGGGTCTGAAACCTAGAGACTGCGCGGGTCGGCGAGAACTGCTGCACCGGCCCTGTCTTGCCCCCGCAGTGCACAGATAATCAGCACCGATGTGGAGAGAGTGACAAGGCCCTGGGGGAGCGGCGCTGCCTCGATGAGGGGGGCGCCTGCCGTGGAGGGCCCGCGCCGTGGGAACTTGGGCTGCAAGTAGGCTGCAGGGCCTGCGGCGCGTGGGCCGACATCGACCGCCCTCTCGGAGAAGACCCGGTGGGTTGGGCCTAGATCCTCCCTCAGGACAGCGAGGCTGCCACAACACGGGCGTAGCCCTGGAACAGTGGCCTGAGGTGTTGATACGAAACCGGAGGGGGCGTCGGCAGTGAGGTCTTCCCGCAGCGAGGAGGACACAGCGGAGGAGTCGGCACCACAACATAGCCAGCAACGAGACCCGTGGGGCTTAGTGGCGGTGAAACCACAATCCATTCCTCTGTCGCTACAGACCTTTCTCCATACAGCGAGATGACTCCATCCCGCGATCACTGAGGCAAGTAATATTTCTCCCCTTTATTGGGTGGCATTTGGCTCTACTGGTGGCGGTCTGCAAACAGGGGCCTCGCAGCTTGATAAAAACTGGCACCGATGGAGACTCCCGGATTCCCACCCCTGACACTACTTCCACTGGGATAAGGGTAGCCCCCTCGACACTTCACCATAGACATATCCCCGGAGGCCAAGGGGCAATATGGGCCTGCAGACTGGCGACTTGGTAATCACTTAGAAACCGGGGGCTGAGGAAGAGTACAAAGCAGCCTCGGCGCGACTCCGACGCCGTCCTAGGCACATGATTAGAAGTGGGAATTTAACACTGCCTGGGCCAACAAGGCCCCTCCAAACAAGGAGAGGCCTGAGGGACGACACCTGGAGAGCAGCTCGGCTGTGGGAGACACACAGTGAGCGTCAGTAAAGAATTCACAATGTATAAAAAGAGACCGGTGCTGTTCATCAGGGAACTAGGGGCTGTTGAAGCATCCATCTTAACAAGTGGCTGGACGGGCCCTTGTGTCGATGGTGGCCTGGATTTGTACACCAGGGAGCAGGTATCCCTGAACTCGGCAATCCCCAATGGCGAGAGATAAAGAGCCGAAGCCACAGAGACCGGGAAAGATGGACAAATATACAAAAGTTATGGCGGCCCCCCAAGAGACATCGGGGGATCGGCGGAGATGCCAGACAACGCAACCCTCCTACAGGCGATACACTCATGTAGAGAAGCAGTGGAAAGCAAAATAGCAGAAGTCCGCACAGATGTTACCCTACTCAGGCAAGATCTGCGCAACGTATCTGAAAAAGTCACACTTGCAGAACAACGCATATCAGAGGTTGATGACGTGACACATACCATGCGTACGGAGGTTACTCACCTCTCAGCCTCCATGAAAGAGATTGCAAGGAAGGTGGATGACGCGGAAAACCGCAGAAACAACTTGCAATTTATAGGTTTCCCGGAGGCAATTGAGGGGTCAGATGCTGGTGCCTTCTTACAGACATGGCTTAAGGACTCTCTCCCAACAACACAGTTTTCATCATGCTATGTGATCGAGTGGGCACACAGGATGCCTAATCTGAAACAGCCGGCGGGGGCACCCCCATGGCCACTAGTAGCACGTTTTTTGAACTACCAGGATCGGGATTTGATACTCCGTGAGATGAGGCAGATGGGAGAGATAAGAATAGCTAACACTAAAATAATGGTGTTTCCAGATTACTCCTGAGAGGTCCAGAAACAAAGGAGAACGTTTGACTCGGTCAAAGAAAAATTACGAGTGCTTCACATCCAATATATGCTTCTTTTCCCAGCGAAATTGAAGGTCATCTTTTGAAGCAAAACATTCTTCTTCCAAACACCAGAGGAGGCATGGTGCTGGATAGAGGAACGTCCCCCGATACGGAAGAGAAGTGAATCTACAGAACCCCCCTCGGTGGGTCGAGATCCAGAAATAGAGCCCCGATCGCATAGGCGGAGACCGAGGCGTGGCTCGAAACACACTGGCAAACCACGTACATGCACCCCTCTTAAATCTCGGGATACCATAGAGGAGAAGAACCAGTCCTCGGACTCGGAGGACGGTCAGGCACAAATCAAGATTGGAAAAAAACACTCCAAAAACCGACCAAAGAGACAGACCTCTCCTGACCCCTCAGAACTAGAACTCTCTAGCGAGTCCAACAGCGATCATCCACTCCTGCAGCAGATTGCCCATCTGGAGGAGACTGAACAAGACACTGCAACGCGAGAGCATCCCCAGAACATATTGCATGAAAGGAGCGAGGAAGGTTGAAGCCTCTGGGCCAGTCGGAGGCTGAAGGGACAGTAAGACGGGACCTGGTGACAATAGAAACTCTCACATTACCACTAAGAAGGGTCTAGAAGTCTAACGTTTAGGCATACCCCTAGTTAAGTTGTAGTTGTTGTATTTTTTTCACTAAGGGATTAGGGGGGGCTACAGACCTCTCAAGCTAACCTGCATCACAATTGTCACATTGACGGTTTGGGGTAAGTGCGTGGGCAGTGGGAGAGAGTGGGAAGGGATAGAGGGGAACATCAATTCAGAGAAGATGGGGACGGGTCAGTTTTAGGGGGGTTATTGCGTTAACAGGCGAGGAGACCATGCACACAGAGACAGATTCACATTTCTTCCACCATGCAGACAAGCAGTATAACAGGACCGACGTCACAAACTCGGAGTGAGCGAGGGTATTCCATACTGACGTGGAATGTCAATGGCCGAGGCCACAAGATCAAGAGGGGTCTGGTTGCCACCTATCTTAAGAGGCGGAAACCGGATATAGTTCTTCTTCAGGAAACACACCTCCGGGGCACCCATTGTGCTTTCTTAGGCAGAGAAAAGTACACAATGTTAGCACATGCAGGATTCTCCTCGGGCTCCGGGGGGAGGCCATCCTTATTAGAAAGTCCCCTCCCTTTCATACACATAAAACCTGGGTGGACCCAAATGGCACATATGCTGCAGTGCAAGGGGTCTGGGGAAGACGTGATCTCACACTTGTTAGTGTATACGCACCCCCTAGATTACAGTAACACACTCTGGACAGGGTAACTGAGATCCTACTACGCTCGGAATCTTCCACACACATAATGGGAGGAGACTTTATTGATGTCGCTGATCCATACATGGACAGCACTCATAGAAACATTGAACAACAAGGGAGCACGCCACTGGCCAGATTTATGTTGACCTTCATTGAACGTGACACTTGTGTATCCTGAAGTACACGCAATGACACGGACCACCAGATCTGTAGTATTCATACGTGTGTGTGAGTGTTTGGAAGCTATCATATCAGCTTGTACGGAACGTAAACTTTCCATGTGGTCCTGTGTCCAATGTGTACTTGAAAAATCTGCACGTATAAGGTAGTAGAATGGTTTCACCTGTTCTGCATAATCAGGAATGTATGTTCTGCCAAAATTTAGAAATCCTAATATGGATTGTAATCTTTTCAGAGTTGTTAGGGGTTGGAGGAACGCACATTTTCTAAAAAATGCATCACCAGGCTCTTGCCCTCACTTGACAGCTTGTATCCCAGGAAGAGGGCACTGAGGTGGGCTTTTTTTGATTTTTTGAAATTGAATCTGTAGCCCATGTGAGTGAACCCCAAGGTTATACAGTCCACTCTGATCAAGTGCTCCATAATGTCATCGTCCGTTAAGTATATATCATCGACAAATGACAATGCCTGATTATCAAAATTCTCAAGTAATTCTGTGACTCTGGCTGAAAGTAGCCCAGGGCTATTCTTATACCCCTGGGGTAAACAACAGAATTGTTTCTGAGAGCCTATCGCTGGGAAGTCGGGCAAATATCTGCTTCCAGGCACTATATTTTGGCAGAAGAATCCATTCAAGATATCAAGTGTTGTTTTGTATTTCTCTCACACAATGTTATTCATTCGTGCGGCACTGTGTGCATTTTGTACAGCAAATGTGCAGGTAGCTATGTTCAAATGTCTATAATCTGATATTATACGATAAGATTGGTCTGGTTTCATTACTGGAAACAGAGGATTATTCATTGAAGAGGTACAACTTTCAATCACACCTTGGCATTCAAGTTGTCTTAAGATCTCCTTAACTTGTTGTTTTGCTTCATTTTTTATAGGTTATTGTCTTTGAGGTTGTGGGGTTGTTCTTAATGGTATGTCATGATAAGGTGAACCGTCATCCCACCCCACATGGCTGCGGTATAACGCAGAAGCTAGCGCTAAAGTCCACTCCCTGGCCTATGAGTGTTTTACTGATTCTGGAACGAGGTCGGTGAAGCTGGTAATATTACCGTTTCCCCTTTTGGGCAGTTCATTAAGAAATCAGGGGGCCAATCTTTTTCTGCCAGCAAAATGTCATAACCTTGAGTGAGTTCCTCCCAAAAGAAGACATTTTTAAATCTGGGTATGTCCCCTTCCACTGGTAACTGGACTTCGTATAAACGGTGTAGAATGCTTATCCTGGTATCCGGTGTTTCCATCGTGATATACTCACTCAGCGCTACTCCCATCAGACAATCCATCAAGTTCTGGTGAACTATTGTGACTTTTACCGTGCTGTCCAGCATTGTCAATGCCCACTCCCCGTTCAGAAGCTGAGTCCTCAAAATCCGTGGCATGCCTGATTTTTAGTCCAGCTACTTTTTTCTTTTTAAACTGAGGTTTTAATATTTTAGGTTTATCTTCCTGTTTAATTATGTATTCAGATGAGTGCTTCAAATCCTTTCCTTGTTTCATGTGCTCTTCTGATCTTTTGTCTGACTGTCCTCCTCCCTCCAAGGGTCTTCCGAATGTATCCTGAAAGGAACGAGAGGAATGTGTATGAGAGGAACGTGTATCAGTATCCTGATACCTGTCAGGTAGTTTAACATTATCACGATATGTAAGTTGTAACATTTTTCAGTAGATTCCTGTGTTGGAGACCCACCCCGTGATTTTGTTTTTTCTTGTTATTCCACTTTTTCTTTGTGGAAGAGTCGGGTACTTGTTTAGAGCTATCCTTTTCAGAATTACTTTTTACCTGTGGATTCCCTGGTCTGGCTCCCAAATTATCTCTACCCGGCATAGCATAGGTTTCTTTATTAATTTTCGGCAATTCGCGCTCCTGTGGTGCAAGAGGCAAAACCCTCAGTCATTGGCATATAGCTAACGCTGTTGCTTCTTCTTTTATGTTACTCAACATTATGGTGGATACTGCAGCACAATTGTCCATCAATTTCATCCCTAAGTCCAGGGCCGGTGTAGCCCCGTACTCATTCTGTACCTGTTTTAATACTCCAGGTAACACCGCCAGTGAAGGGGGACCATGTGTTCTGGTATATATTGCAGCAAAGACTGTACCCCAAGTGGCACAATCTTCTACTGGGGGAGCCATCCCCACTGGCCAGCAAATTGTTAATATCCAATGTTTTTCCTGCTGACCTGTAAGAGGAATACTGCTTCACGCTGATTTGTTTGTTGTGCAATCCAAAACGGAATTTCTTCCCTTTTAGTGGGTCTTTTTCCCATTATTGCATTCAACGTTTGGGGCTAATGCCTGGTGCAGCTAGCTGGTGCTACAGCTTTAAGAGTCTGCGCAGGGGCAAGTGTTAATGTTCGCATTATGAATTGTGTAAAACTTCTGTATATTGTTACTAGATTATTGTATAATCCCTGTATCTGGCCTGCTGTCAGACAGTCAACATTGGGATCCTGTGTGTAACTGGCTAGGACTGGCCATGTCGTCCCCCATTACTGAGCGGGCCAGTCTCACCTTTTGTATACTATGGGGAAGGGCGCTTTTAAACCAATTGGTATGTTCTTGGTAAGTTAGAGGAATTTCTACCTCCTCGTAAGGAGTATATGCGTCCGGTATTTCACCTACTTCATATTCGTGAAACAACTGTGTATCATCATCCACAGCATGGACTTTAACTCATGAGTAAAATACCTTCGTCCTAAATGCTTGGTGTGCCTTCACCACAAAGGTAACATCGCCACCATCTAGTGTGAGGCCATGTTGAAGTAATTTTGAGTGACTGCGTGTCTGCAATTCTCAGAAATGTTCTGTGCCATGTTCTATAAAATGAATCTACGGAATTCTGCTAACACAGTGGGAACAATATCCTTTCAAGCTTGAATTTACCAGCAGCCAATACATAGGATATACCTACTCGGCTGAGGCGGATGTTCCCTACCACCAAGGGACGTGTCCTGTTAAAAGGTGGGTAGGGGTCTCCGAGGAAGCACAATTGAGCTACTCAGATGATCTATACAGAATAAGAAACCAACCAACATTGGCGGCGCCATGTTGTGTAGTTGCCATCAATCAGTAGGAACTGTGTGTTTGAGGACGAAATAAACTTAGGATGGTGCCAGACTGATTCCATACACCCCCGTAGGATATGTTGTCCCTTGGACCAGCTAGCTCGCAGTGCCACTGTTAGCCCCCCTAACCTAAACAGGGAGCAAACAGTTCTGGCAACCACTGAACATGACAACTCTGTTCCCTCAGGAACCGTGGTGACAGAATTCAAACTTCCGCTCAGTCACTCATGCTTTCTTTTTTTCAGAGAAATATGCAAAGAATACTCAGAGGGGCATTTTCAATATTTATTGAACCAGAGTGATTCTTGTATAAAATATGTAGGCTGCGATTATGTTAAATTGAAGAATGTCTCGTAGACAGGTCGTGTAGAAAACAAGTTATTGATTTATTCATAAGGTTACAGGATCAAATATAAGTTACAAGATGAAAGTAAGATCCAAGATATGCCCAGTAAGATCCATAATATGCCCCACCAGGAGCAGCCTCCTTGCTGCTCAGCCCATCCGCTCCAACTGAATTCTCCTCAAGCACAAACACACTCAACATTCGAAATGACATCACCATTGGCTGAGCAGCAAGGCAGAGAACAAGAATAGGGAGGATGCACCAACCAACAAGTAGGTTATAACACATCTTCCCCCTTATAATGATTAAAGAAAATCAAATGTAAATGAGATGAAAAGACACACATATGTCATGACCAATAAATTCATCAAAAATTACATAACCTTCCAAACTAGGAAAAATAAGAAACAACTCATGGCAGGACTAGGGATTCCAAACCCCCCCTACTGCACTACACAACTTATGGCAGGACTAGGGATTACAAACCCCCCTACTGCACTTACAGAACTCATGGCAGGAGAGCTCCATCCCCCTCCCTTAGAGAAACTAATAGTTGGGTACTAGCCACCCACAAACCCACAGTAATAGGGGAACACACCTCCCTTTAGGGGAATACACCTCCCTTAGAAACTGAACAAAACGTAATAGGGGAAACTGCCTCCCTATAGGGGAATACACCTCCCTTTGAAACTGAACAAACCGCAATAGGGGAAACTACCTCCCTATAGGGGAACACACCTCCCTAAGAAACAGAACAAAGGCGTAATAGGGAAACTCACTTCCCTATAATCCAAGATTGGGGCACTCCCTACTCCAGAAAACCGTGAAAAGACACTCAAAACCCCACAAAACAGTATAGGGGTACTCACCACCCACTAACTCACAGTAATAGGGGAACACACCTCCCTATAGGGGAATACACCTACCAGACACTTCACAACTACCTAAAACTGCAGGTATTGCCCACATACAAAACCAGAATACGAGGGTAATTTTTCACCATGACAAACGTATGAAGAAACAGATTATGCAAGGTGAATATTCATAAATGCACATTTCAAATATCAAATAACGTAAATCTGGAGGTAACATCACTGGTACTCGATACTAGTACCCGAGAGTCCACCTGTTAAGAAGTAAAAGTTAATAAAGGTTTATTACTAAATTACACAAATTAATTCATCTTATCTTGCTGGGTTGTGCACAGTGCGCGTTTGAATTTTAAAGTCACAACATGAGGCAAAGTAAAAATTGCCATGCGCTGTAAACCTGCACAACAGGGAGTAACCTCCGTTGGAGAGGAACCACTTATCTGAAAGTAAACTGTGTGACCGCACCATTCACGACGTGAAATATTTTCCAGATGCCACAGGGTGAATAAGGTTAGAACAAAAGTACCAGTAAGCTTTCAACGTTGCAGGAGTCCGGTACAGTCTAAACAGTGGAATAAAACCTTGCTGCTCGGTAACGACGATGCAGTCTAAACAGTGGAATGAAACCTTGCTGCTCGGTAACGACAATGTTCCCAATACTTTATTGTACTTGACAACCCCCCAAAAAAAACGTGGTTGGCAAAAGATGTAGTAAGCTGGAAATTGCAATCAACTCCGGAGTACAGTGCCAATCGCAAGATGGCGGCACGCACAAGTGACGCCACGCAGGGTGGCTCCCGGCTTCACCGTGCTCCCGAACGTCCAAGAAGGCAGGAAGATTGCGAGAGAGCACACGTCAAAAAGGATCAAATGGCGGCATAGCAGAAGACTTCGAAATTGGTAAGCCTGCGCGCGCTGTGCACAGCTCGTGGGAAGTTTGAATGACTGGCAGCGGTTCAACTGCCATGGTGCAGCAATACCCACGTTTGGCATGTAAATCAGCAAAAAGAAACAAAATGCCCACACTCACCGAATGACACACGGCCAGCAGTCTCTGCTTCATTAAACAAGTATATCAGCTCACAGAGGTGCTGTTTTTTCCCCAAACAAGACACTCACTCCTGCCAATTCCTCTGGGGTGCCGAAAATTCAGTATCCTCAGCATCCAGTACACTAGTTTCTCTCAACACGCCAGGCTAAAAAACACACTGTGCAGCACTTGGGAAAAAGATCGCAGGTTCAAAGTCAACACCAGCCTCTGCATCTTTAACAAGTGTGGCGGCACTCCAGCGGTGCCGATTTTCCCAAAATTATCTCCTTTAACAGGAAGCAAAGGACAAGCTCCCCATACAGGCTGTACACAATAGCCCAGGGGACAGCTCACAGCAGCTGCAGCCACAGAGACAGACAGTGGAAAGGCCTCCTCCTGAAACTCCTCACTTCACAAACAGAGGGGACACAGGCCAAAACTGTCTAGTTACAAGGCATCTGGATGACAACAGGCTCCACAGTAACTGTTTGAAGACCGGTAGAAGAAGGTCAAAGGGAATTCACAGCCATCCTTCCTCAACGTGTAGGTTCTCTTCAACATGGTGAGAACAAGAGATTCCTGTTCCAATGCAGCAGGGTAGAGAAAAGGAAAGTCCAACAGGAACTGGCACTTACGTGTTAGGGCGACCGATGGAGTGGTCACTGGTGGGGCTCAGGAGTGCCAGCTTCCTCAAGGTACGCAGCTTGTAAGTTCTCAAGAAATTCCTTTTCTTTGAAGTTTCTTTAGACTTCATAGACCATTATCCATTGAAGTAGCACACGAGGTTCTTTTCAAATCGTCGCCAGTGTTAAATTGAAGAATGTCTCGTAGACAGGTCGTGTAGAAAACAAGTTATTGATTTATTCATAATTTCACAGGATCAAATATAAGTTACAAGATGAAAGTAAGATCCAAGATATGCCCAGTAAGATCCCTAATATGCCCCACAAGGAGCAGCCTCCTTGCTGCTCAGCCCATCCGCTCCAACTGAATTCTCCTCAAGCACAAACACACTCAACATTCCAAATGACATCACCATTGGCTGAGCAGCAAGGCAGAGAACAAGAATAGGGAGGATGCACCAACCAACAAGTAGGTTATAACAGATTATTAATAGACAAAAGCAGATAAAAGTCACAATGAGTGTCAACACAGAAAATAAAACAAAGTGCTGCACCATCTTGTTGAGACAGGTTATATATGCATACATATAAGAGATTGTAACAATCGTCCGTACCCCTACGATGCTAACCCTAACCTATATGTTTAGGGTGTGAATATATGGTTTGCCAAGAAAACCCCCTTCTGGATTATCTAACCCCTTTACCTGATAGGTAAGAGTGTATGACCCCGTCTTGGCCACAAACTTGACACCCCTCACAGAGATGTCAATCAGTTGCAAGGCGAAAGCTTCAGTATGCAGGGACCCTTCAAAATCAGCAGAAGTGTCTTCTCTGATTATGTTAGTAAACAAAAGGCTACATATAGAAAATGGCATCCTTGCATCTGGTCGAGATTGTAATCGGGTAGCCATTATTTGTGTTCTGCAGATAGCTGTGTCACTATATGGATGTAATCATAAAACACATTTGTATTACGCACATGAGAGGCCTTACACCAAATGCCAAGGCAGCATGATAGGATTCTCATGAAGTGTTCTGTATCAGCAAGGTCGGTGTTTCTGCTAAACCAATCCAAGCGTCATGAATGCAACAGTGTGTCAAACATTAATGTGGCAAAGAGAAGGCGACTCTAGGAGGAAGGATTCGTGTATACGCAAGAATGATACCAATTCCTACAGGGCCTAGCTCGGGCACATGACAGAACATACATTATTCATCAGGAGTTGGGCCTTAAATATATTTCGGACCTCAAAAGACTAAGACCATTGTTACAGTGGATTTCAACCTGGTATAAGAGCGAGCCAACCTTGAACAGATTATCAGGGATTGTCTCACTCTGGATAATGTGAGAGAACAATTTCCTGGCTGAGTTACATTAAGTGTGAATTCACCATTTTGGGTCGTCCGAACCTGTTCTTATGTCCTGATTGGATAACTAAGGCTGATTAAACATGGGTGAAACAGAACTTTTTATTTAGTACCATGGCTCTAAGGGAAGCCAATGATGAACTGTTGATACCGGCTCTCTTTTACTCATTGCCTGACAAAAACTGGGGTTTCCACTGAGCCATATTTAACGTGGGTGACTATTGTGTAACACCATCAACACTTGCCTAGGTTTAGATTGAACCTTTTTGTGCAATTAATCAGTTTCCCCAAGGGCTGGGCCCCCCATGGCTCTTTGGGATCCTGTGAGTGTGACAAAATCTCGGCCCAGACTGCTGTCCGTTCTTTATTTTGCCAAGGAAAAGATTTTTAATACTGATTTTAAATGTTGCAAAATTTAAACAAGTGAGACCAGTCACATTGTATCTTTTAATGCTGAAGCACATTCATACCTGTATGAATGTAGGGTACTTTCTAGGAAGTACACTCAAACTCCAGGAGGGCTGGCCTAGCCCGGCTAGGGGGGTCTCACAGTCCTTCATGTTTTTTTGTACTGTCGGAATACCAGAGAATTACACTTCCTCCTGATAACTGTTTGTAATTCAGGTCGGCAAAATCCACCTGCCGTCCGTCTCTCTGGTTGTGTGTTAACTTAAGCTGCACTTTGGATATCTGTTTTATTACATGTCTGTATATTGCATGGCCTCCTTGTTTGTTATTTGTTATTTAATCTCTTTCTATAACATATTCAATGCTACTGTATTGTATTGAATGTCAAAATTGAATTTATGCATCATTTATGATTATCTTTTTAACCGAATAAAGAAATGTATTATGATAAACGGCCAAGGTTAGCGATATAATTATGTAATGAAAAAGGCTATTCAATTGGCAGTGAAATCTGGGCTATGTTGCAAAAACGTTTGGAGGACCACACTATTGACTTATAGGATATCCCTGAATTCTGTCATAGGGTGTCCTCCTTTTGAGCTGTTGAGTGGTTACAAGCCAGCTACGAAGTAGGTACCTTGGTGGATGAATTAAAAAAATGATTTCAAGAGAAGACTATAGCAGGCAACATGGCAGAGAAAGTTAAGATTCATCAAAACAAGATGAGGAATACTGGGATAAAATAAAAGAGAAGGGGGTGCTGATGTTAATGCGGGTCAGATAGTTCACTTTAAAATGCCTAGCATTTGGGGAATAGATAGATCAGTCTGATTGGATCCTGGCCAGATGATTGAAGTTCTGACTAACGTGGTGTGGATGGAAGTGTCGAATTTCTGTTAGTCTGTCAAATGTGTGGTAGTTAGAGGGAGGGTGCAAGGAAGGAGGAGAATGATAGTTTTTGGGATTTGGGGAGTCAGCAGTTGGTGGTTTGGAGACAGGTAGTGGTATTAGTTTGGACTAAGGTGAAGTCAGAGGTAGAGTGGTTAACAGATTTAAACATTCGCATTAGAATGCGGTCTAGTAAGAATTCGAAGAAAAACATAGGGGCAGATTCACAAGAAAGTGACGCATCTGTAGAGATGCCTCACTTTCCCTGCGCCACCCTGAGAAACCCTTGCACCACCATGGATGCGCCGTATTTACAATACGGCGCACCATGGCGCAAGGATTGACAGATGCGTCAGAAATTCTGACGCATCTGTTGGCGCAAAAGTCATGCATTGCTGGAATCGTGTCGCAAGCACAACGCAACTCCAGCAATGCATGTTGAGGCCTATCCTCATTGTACTGCATCACTCCTTACACCTGCTTCAAGCAGGCGTAAAGTTTTGACGCAGTGGCGTCCTAGAAGTGGTGCAGTGAAATCTTGTAGATTTCACTGCGTCACTTTTACGAGGCTTTCCTGGGTGGGAACGCCAACCCTTCATACATTATACCTGACGCATGTATAATGTGATGCAGGGCTTTACATCGTGAGGCATCTCCCTGGATGTGCCACGTTGTAAAAGGGCCGCATTTTTACGCCGCCACTGCATCACAAAAAGTGACGCAACGGCGGTGCAAAAATGACGCAAGGGGCTTGTAAATCTGCCCCATTGACTCCTAGGATATTTAAATATTATGTGATACATTAGGCCAGGTGTAATTTATTCGGTGAGGGGGTGGTGGCACAGAGATAGATAGATAAACACACCTCTCTATATTCGCGTCCACTGTCTCTCTCGCTTGCACCATACATTTAGGCCAATCTGGATGACAAAGGACAGGTCCTGTGAAGCCTTAAGTCCGGGTTTATTCTTGCGATGTGTTCAGCTATTAAACAGACAGTGGCTTGGAAATGCAGACCACTAACAAGCATTGCAAATGCAATAGGTCTTGCATTTGTTGGAGTTATTGGCATTGTAAGTGCCAATGTTTTTTTACTAAGCCATGGTGCAGTACCATATGTCCCATGGGACCTCTTTTAGCCACATATGGTACTGCACCCTGCAACATGACTAGGTAAAAAACATTGGAATTTATAATGCCAACAACTCCAACCCCAACAAATGCGAGACCTATTGCATTTATGCATTTGTGACCACTTAAAATGTCTCCCGCCCAACCGCTCCCTCACACTGTGCACTTAAAGATCACTTCATTGTTTCACTATCTCCAAGGACTGTTTAAAAGGAAACAGAGGCATGGCAGGTGGCAGGCCGCGGGTACAGAATGGATGTTTTATTTATTTAAGTATGCCGTGTGTGGCGTGACGAACCTTATACACACGAGCAGACCTGGCAGTAAAATGCAAAACAAATGCTGGGTACAGAGAACATATCCATGCCAGAAATAGAGGGCAACTTGGCGTCTAGGGAACTTAATTGGTGAGCCCAAGACCACTGCCGCTGAAAGGAAGGCAGGGTTGTGGTAGAATCAGTTCAGCGTCAGGCGTAACCTGAAGTGACTTATTCAAAACAGCTCGAACATACTGTCAGGCGGACTCTGCCCCAGCCCTGTTGCCAGCAGCTTAAGTTGTTGGCACATCACTCCATGTCCTTTGTGGCCAGGCTGCCTAACCTCAGCCAACAGAATTGTGAACCTACCGCCCAAAGATACTTTTTTAGGGTGTGGATTGAATACCCCAGGGTTCCCACCACACCCTGAGGACCAAAACATGGCGGGCGTTTGCTTTCTTATTGGCAAGCATTCCGAATTAGATGGGATAACTCTGTGTGCAGTTGAAGAAAAACACAGTGCAATATTATTAATATTTTTTTGAATAATAACAACTGTTCTGTTTTTCACGCATACATTTTATGGTTATTGCACAACCCAAAGTAGAGCTGACCCGAAGCAAAAACATTTGTTCTCTGTTAGGCCAAGATAGACAGGAAAGAAATGTTTAACATCTCCTGGACTCACAGGCTGCCCATGGCCCCCTTCCCTTTCAGCAATGCAGCACATAGATGTAAATGCTCAGTTATTTATATATATATTGCTTCTTACATTTATAAAGACTGGTTCTAAGCACCGACCATTGATGTATATTTTAACACTGAGACAAAAGGAAGATGCAGTAATTTGCCAAGTTGCACACTGCGTGTCAAGTGAAGGAGCTGGGATTAAAGCACTGGCCTCCCTAGCCTAAAATTGACACTCCAGCCATTTGACCATTCTCATTGTCGCTGAAAATCGGGATGGTGCATTGCATACTTGACGTTGTCTGCTTAAATACAAATTTACCATAGTAGCCACACAATCCACCATTGGCTGCATAATTTGATTATCTTAATAAAAAAATGGTTCTAATTCAAATTAATTAAAATTGACTGACACTGATCCATATGTGTTCCAAGGGTGCCCCAGTCACAAGTAGACTTGATCTATATCAACCGGTGAATACTGTAGTGGGCCCCTTCAAAAGGTGACATTGTTGTCCAGATGGTGTAAAGATCCCCATTTTTAGCTCTCGCCTAGCGACGCAGCGCGAAGCGCTGTCGCTAGCGAGATCTATTGTTGTCGACTTTAGTTTGGAAGGGGGACATGTGCACACCAATGGCAAGACAGGAGATGTGCACGCGTACGGCTCGTGGCGTTCTCACAACTCCTGCTCGCACCATACGCGTGCACATCTCACGGCGCCCGGACAGGCCATGTGCACGCTCACGGCGTCTCTTTCAGACAGCCGATGTGCACGCTCATGGCGTGTCCTTCAGCGTGCGCCTTACAGACATGTCTCACCGGGGCTCAGCAGGTAGACAAAATTGCCCCCATGATGGAGCGGCCCGCTGTCTGGCGGGTCCGCTAAGAGAATGGGCGCCGGCAATGCACCCAGCCAAGCCCTCACTCACCGGCTGGTTCAGGACTCCGGCGTCTCTCCTCGGTCTGCAGGTTCCCTGGCCGTCTCCTCGGCACGCCGCGGGGCTCTCCTCACCACGCGGGAGCCCCGTCTTGCAGTCGCAGCAGTGTGGAGAGCAGGAGCGCGCGCGTGCACGAGCAATGCGCCCGGGCGCTATCACTGCCTCACACGCGCACGCCTCATGTTTACGCTGACCTCTCGCCTCGCAGGTCACGCACGCAGCGGCACCGTGGCTGCTGCACAGCGGTGGTGGTCAGCACCGAGATGTGACTTTATAGTCACAGGTCACGAGGGAGGGCAGAGGCCATATGTCACGAAAGCACAGCTGAGCCACCACCACCAGTGACCATAGGAACCACGTCCCAGCGGCCCGGACCAGCTCACGCCGTGTGCACCGCACTGCACAGAGGGCACGTTTATGTTCACCGCATGTCCCTTATCCCTCAGGGTTCCACTGCAAGCACTATGTGTGCGCATGTGCTCAGATCCAATGATTGTAATACGCTATTTATCGCCATTTCACACAGTGGGAGGGGCCTGGACTCGCAACAGGAAGAGCCTTGAATAGGTCAGGATACCCCTTCCTTTCCCTAAACGACAGTATGGTGAACAAGCATTGGCAATGTCAATAGATCTGGCTTTAAAGGACTGCTGCAAGGTAATGTGAAGCATTACACAAACAGCATGGGAATAGATATGTATCTGTGTAGTAGCAAATAACTATAGAATATTATTGTTGTAGGTTAAAAGGGCAGGTGTCAGCTGCATTGTCAAGACAGACCTAACAAGCCACATGGTTTAATGACTGTCCTCCTCCCAGCTGTGCTGCTATAAGAGACAAGCATTTGTAATGCAATAGGTCTCGCATTTACGCGAGTTTGAGCTATTGACATTGCAAATAATAATGCCTTTTATTTTTGTTTTTGTTTTAAAAACATAAATAAAAGGCATTGTTATTTACAATGCCAATAGCTGAAACTCTCGTAATCATGCGAGACCTATTGCATTGCAAATGCTTGTTTATTTTCTTTCGAGGGCTCCTGCATTTTATCATGCAAGCTGCCAAATGGCATCTGCATGATTAAATGAGCAGTAGCAGCCCATAGCCTGCACCGTTTTTACATTTTTACAGCCTGCTGTCGATAAATGTATAGAGGCTGGAGAGCCCAGCTACGGTAGGGAAATTAAATATGTAGGAGGTTGAGTGATCTGTCGAAAATGAGAAGACTTCCAATGCCGAATCTGGGCTTGGATGCCAGGCCTCAAAGTTGGCCCCAAAGTCCCTCGAAGCATCTGCTGCAATCCGAAAGAAAGCTGCTAATGAAAATGTTAGACTTTGTTATTTGAAATGTAACGCCTAACTCTACAAGAATGTGCAAGAGAGAACTGGGGCTTGTTCGACAGCACGTAAAATGTAGTCTTTTCCTTCAATGGAAGAATGATGCACATGTCTCCACATCAATATGTAAACAGGAGACAGCTTGTAGTTGGTAACATCTGTCCTTCTCTTAATCTGTGATTAGGGCATGGGGGTCATGCATGTTATCCATGTGTTCAAACAGCTGTGGGATGTATGCAATTATCATAGCTGTCAAAGAACTTCTTTACAACGCAGATTTTTCATGAGTCGACTTAACTTTCTTCCGCAGCTGGCCAGAACACAGCGGATAATGATATGCACACTTTTATGACTGTGAGTTAATGCCTCTGAATGTGTAAAGGTAACACAACAGGGAGTGCCGAAGCGTGTAAATGTAAACAGTTCCCAGCATGGCCGGCCCTTTCACCTCATGCTTCACTGCCTCCACACTGTAATCACCCCACCTCCAGGAGACACAACACACTTTCAAATGAGTTCATTCACCTAACAATGTTCACATCAAAGGTGAAAGAACAATGTTGCAAGTCAGTGAATTTCCCATTTCACCAGTGCGATCAAACGTGCACATTGCACGCATATGATACAGCACAGCTATCAACTTGAATTACTTTTAAACAACGTAATTATTTGCGAGAACTTGTGTGCGTGTGTTACTGTGTGTGTGGCCGCCAGGCATCAAATCAAAAACAAACAGGATTAGCCTTAGAAAGACCCCGAAACATGCTTGAGTCTTACCAAAAGAAGCCCAGCGCTAGGTAAAGGCAAGGACAGTAAATAGAAGCAGCGACCAGCGGCGGTGGAAAGTAACAGTAGAAAAAAGAGTTCTCCCACACAACATCTGAAGAGGGGAAGTGTAAGGAAACTGTAATTGGCAGGTGCGTCTGAGTCTTGAACAGAAGTTACATGTGGGCAAAGCGAACGAGTTAGGAAACAGCAAAGAACAGTGACACTGAAGTGAACCAATGGTAAGTAGCAGGCGGGAAAAAAGTGGTATTATTGATTACAGTAGGTCTTGCAGACAGCGCATGTGCGCTGTAGGCTCGACCTAAAAATGTCGGAAAAGTAAATTGTTTGTAGTGATATATCGGCAGAGATATCTCACTGTGGTGCGGAAGTACAAATATGGCACTCTGCCACCTTGCTTTGTATTTAAATTGAGTCTTGAACTTTTGTGCAGTTGAGACCCGACACTGTGTGTAGATACAGTAAGCTCAGTACATACATTCTAAGCAGGGCACGAGTCGAGGGTCCACGCTGGTAGACGGCGTCTACCTACTCTTTTCATAGGGTGGGCGCCGTCTACCCTGCCAAGAAGTTGGGCCCCACAGAAATATAACAAAGGCCGAAGTTAAGGGTCCATCAGGCAGCCTTTTGTTCGAGTATTCTGGCTGGGAACTATCTGGAACCTCACACCTAGCTGCAAATGCAATGGAGGGGTAACAAAGGCTCACAGGTTGTTATTACTTCACAGGCATTTAAGAGAGGCATGCTTTTGACTTTGTCCAGTCCCTGTATATAACACATATGCATGCACTGTAAGAATGTCAGATGTGTTGGTCTGTCCCAGTATTTACACAAACCAATTTAAATACCATTATATTTTTTTATTTTTTTTATAGCTCTACTCATCACAATCAGGGTGTTACATCACACGTACATAGCGGCGGCCGCTCCTACAAGGACCAGAGGATGCAGGTAAGTGGTGTAGTTAAGTTCTTTAATAGAGAACAAGCAGGTACATGCAGCCGCAAGCTGTGCTCCCTTCAACTGCCACCTCCCCTCCAACATTCTGGAATCTGTAGCCTCCTGTCACTAAGGAGCTAGTAACCAGGATACTACATCTCCCTTCTTCACAAATATAAAAACATCATTATCATGACTTAGAACACAAAAACTAATGAGGTTAAATAATGAATAAGGATAATATTGGCATACATCAAAATGTAGAACATGTTGACTATCCTATCAACTTAACAAAGCCAGGACCATTAGCGTCCTGACCCAATGTGAATATACATACAAGGAATGTTCAATAAGTAAATGGAAGGACATCCCAATGATAGATCTCACAACTTCAAAATGAACCATAAATATCATACCATCCCCCTTCCTGAAAAATCAATATTACATGACAAAATTGTCAAACTTCTTGGGCGGGATAATTTGCCTACCCCTATGTGTGGCTGTTCTTCCATCATTCTGGCTCAAAGAACCAGACGCGGATTCACAGTATGTGTTCTTCACAGGCAAAGGACGGTCCGCACAGGCCTCCCTATGCAAAGGAGGGTCCACATTGACCTCCGTATCTGTAACCTCTTCCCACATCCGATCGGTAGGAGTGCCGGAGTCACAGCTGCGGACCTTTCTCCAATCCATAATTCTATTGCATCTCGCCATTCTGCCGAAATGCCACTCTTTCCCATCGCTCAATTTAGCGGATTTAGAATACACTTCCTTCACTTGTAAATGATTTGAGAACTTACTCTCTCCCTTCCTGGTCTTGAATCCCCAATTCACTCTGACCCAATCTCCAGGACACAAATAAATGTCCTTTGTACCATGTGTTTGGTTATAACTGGATATGTATATCGCCTGCATTTTCTTTAAATTTGATCTCACAACAGCAGGTGACCATTTACTACAAATGTTCCTGTGCTTCCAGGCCACGTTATCCTTGGTGAAAAGTTCTCTCCTTCTCAAAATCCTAAAAGGACTGTATCCAGTCCCCGTGGGTGTAAACCATAAAAGCCCATATAGTTCTAAAAAGTTCCTTCTTCCAATACTTACCTGTGGACCATTGTCGCTCGAAATGTACTTAGGAATTCCTTCCCTCAAAAACAGATTTTCCAAACTATCAATCACAGTTTTGCTATCTACTGTGTCCACGAGGTCTACTTCTGGCCACTTTGAAAAATTATCAACACTACAATTATGATTTTGGATTTACCTTCAGCATCCAACACGGGACTTAACAAGTCAATACTTAGATCTTCACAGGGACCCTACGGAATTTCTCTGTTGCCTAGTGAAGGTCTCAACAAAAGTTGCGTCTTGTCAGAGTTTGCACAAACCTGACAATTCTTTACCACTTCTTCAATTTCTCTCTCCATACCTGGCCACCAGTACAATAATTTTACCCTTTTCTTTAACTTGACAATGCCTAGGTGACCACTGTGGTTGATGTCTAGAATCTTTGTTCTAAACCCACTAGGAACCACTACTCTGTCTCCTCTTAGGACGTGATTATTATCGGCAACAGATAATTCATCTCTGATTTCCCAGAAACTGCCATAATCAGATTGTAACTCCTTCTTAACTGGCCATCCTTTGACTATGAATTCTTTCACCCCCTTCAGGATTTTGTCCTTATCACATTCTTCCACCCATTTATCCTTAGAAATGGCTGCAGTGCCAAAATCTGAAATGCTGGCCACACTGTAATCCTCTCACTCCGTCCTCGTTTCACTACTACCAGTTAAAGGTGACCTACTCAAATAATCTACCACCTGATTTTTTCTCCCTGGTAGATATACTACTTCGTACATGAAATCTGACAATATTAGAGTCATTTTCGTTATTCTTGGGGTGGCTTTCATAATTCCTTCTGACGTCAATACTTTCATCAAGGGCTTATGGTCAGTGCAAATTGTAAATTTTGATCCCCAGACATACTGTCTGAACTTCTCCATGGCCCAGACAGTGTCCAACATTTCTTTTTCAATTACTGAAAATGTCCCTTCCGCAGGGGTTAAGGATCTCGAAGCGAAAGCTACTGTGGACTCTCCACCCATCTCGTTCCTTTGGGTTCACACAGCTCCCAGACCCTTCCCACTGGCATCTATGGTTATTATGCTGTGAGCATTAGAATCAAAACCTTGTAAGAGAAATGCAGAACATAATTCATTTTTTATACAATCAAAGTATTTTTGTAAACCCTCATTCCATACAAATTCTTGTCTTATTTTTAACATTTGCCTGAGCGCATGTGTTTTCATTGCAATTGATTGATATAAGCTTTATTTCGACAGAAATGTCATAAAAGCTGCGATTACAATAAAAGGCACATTGCTATTCTTTGAAAGAGCAGAATACAGATTTACAGCGTCATTAGTTTTGCGTAGATGTTACTACAACAAAATGATCAATTAAGCTCGTAATACAATGATGCGAATGTCATGTTCAAAGAGTTAAAAGATTAAAACTTTAAAACAGGAAAACAATTAATATATGCACAGTTTAGTTCAAATTAATTAGTATGTATCAACATTAAGAAACTAAGATAAAATCATGCAATACTTCGTTGTTACAATGGAATATTAAAAATTCAGAAAGACATTCAATTTTCCTTGGCTAACAGCAAAAATTTTAGCGAATAAAGTGCTTGTGCATAGTGAATCCAGCAGCTTATATAATAGGGCTTTGATGTCCCCACTAATCTGCTTTCAATTGAGGCTATGTCTTTCTTGTGAGCACCTTACACCTTATAAGCCATGCTTGTCCTAGAAACTTTGCTACACAGCATGCGTAAAACGGCCTGGGATCGGACCTAAGAATACGTATTGCTGTGTAGTAATCTTGTGTGCCCAGTTGTCGACAGAGCGGTTTCAGCCATTTTGCCCGCGATGATTTATACGCCGGGCAAGCAAACATTAAATGGGCAGTGCTTTCAATCGGGGCCTTGCAACATGGGCAGTTTTTCTCCTTGCTTGGGCCCCACTTTGTTGTCGCCTCGCGGACGGGGAGAGTTCCGAGCCTAAAATGGATGTAGAGTGTTCTATCTCTTGGTACTTTAATTGTGTCGAGAAAGGGCTCAAAATGTCTAGTTTGGTTGTGGGAATAGAATTCTAGTGTTAGTTTGCCCACATTGGGATTACGGTTCTCTCGTAGGTCCACCCATTCCCAGTATAGACGTTTGAGTTCCTCTCTCCTCGGGGGTACCTGACTGGCCCAGCAGCCCTGGAGACCCATAGCTGTCAGCGTTCTTTTAATATTGGCAATCCAGCCTATTTTCCCGCCGGTGTCTAGGCTAATAATCTCAGTCATGGCTTCTGCATAGGAAGAGAGTTCTGGAGTCCGCCTAATGCGAGCCCAAAAGAGTACAGGGCGCAACCTAGCTATGTCACCCAATGACCGCCTGCCCATATCTAACAATAGAGGAGCAAGGGGGACGTATTTGGGGGCCATGACCAGGTCTCTCAGAAATGTATATTCTGACCTGCAGAACTCATCGAGTTTGTCGAACCCCCAGACTTCTGCTCCGTAAAGGGCAGAACTGACTGCTTTTAGATCGTAAATTTGGAGTGCTGGGGCTGCGGGCCTAGTATGTGAAAGGCGATGTTCTTTCCCAATTACTCCAGTTGTTCTTTTATGTCCCAACAACATCTTTGCTATGTGGGGTCTCCAGGACATCTTGTCAGAAAATCTTACGCCCAGATAGTCAAAGGTTTCCACCTTTTCAAGGGGGACACCACCTAGCAAAGGGCCGCTTTTGTATGACCTGTGGCAATTAAAGGCCATAAATTTGGTTTTAGAGCTGTTTATGACCAATCCCATGTTGTCGCAGAAGAGCTGAAATCTATTAATAAGACGCTGTAACCCTGCTGGGGTCTTGGATATCAGCAGGGTATCGTCTGCGAATAACAGGGTTGGTGTCTTGTTACCTCCCAAAATGGGCGAGTCAGCGGGCTCCTCTAAGAGGAAGTCAACTACCCCGTTCACGTATAGGGAGAACAGGGTTGGGGTCAGGACGCATCCCTGTCAAACCCCTCTATTAACAGGGATGCGCTCTGTTTTTTTGTCCCTGCTCCCCCCACCTGACCTGGGCGACATTCCCCTCGTGAAGTCGAATCAGTAATTTAAGGATAAACGGGGGAATGCCCATCCCACCAAGCGTTGTCCACAGTTTAGATCTAGGGACTAGGTCAAAGGCAGTCTTCAGATCGATAAATGCGAGATAAAGACTGCCCTTGCCCAGCACAACTACCTTCCAATAAATGAGGAGAAGTCGAAATACTTGGTCCATTGTCCCAGTCTTTGATCTGAATATGGCCTGATACTGGGAAAGGATGTTCTCATCCTCTGTCCATGTCTGTATCCTGTGCAGAAGCATCCGGCCAAAGACCTTCTGCATGGCATCTATCAGACTGATTGGTCTGTAGTTGGCGGGGTCATCCCTTGCACCCTTTTTATATATGGGGACTACTTCGGCGCTCTTCCAGGACACTGGGACTGGCATGCCATCAGCTATGGCATTTGCTAGTAGTAAGATGTATTGAGCCCAGTGGCTGGAATCAGCCAAGAACAAATCACCTGGCAGGCCATCAGGACCTGCAGCTTTTGAGGGAACGATTTTTCTTATTGCAGCTTCTACCTCCAGAAGGGTAAAGCGTTCCTCTTCTGTCGTGCACCCATTTGCGCTGTCTGATTCCCCTTCCATATTTGTCTCCGCTGCTGAATAAAGGCCTTTGAAATGGTCATACCAAACCTGGCTGGTAATATAGTTTGGGGGTGATCGAGCACCTGTCTTGCTACCCCAAGTTACTAGTTTCCAAAACAAATTATTGTCTTTAGTTAAGCAGGCATCTTTCAATTGTACCCAGCGTGATTCGTCCCAACTTGCCTTTGCCTCGCGCTGGGCTACTTTGTAGGATTTTCTGCCATATGCAACTGGTTTTTCTCTTTAATGGCTTTGGCCAGAGTTGATCTTTTAGCCCTACAGTCTTTATTGTACCAGGAATAGGGATCCTTGGTGGTACTGCTAGGTTTTTTGTTGCTGTCTGGAACTTGGAAATATGTACTTATTTGGGCAACAGTATGCGCATGGACCTTTGAAGTGCCTGTTGATCTTGTTGCACTATTAACTACAGATTGGAGCTTGGCTATGCCTGAATTAAGCTCATGTTTGATACCAGCGATCTTAGCATTACTTAAGATGACCTTCTTCCATTTCAATAATTTTTTGCAGTTAGATGGGACTGTATCTCTGGTAGTTGTCAGAGGTATATTATTTGACTGGTGATGGGTTACCTCCCACAGGGGCTTCAGAGTCAGGCACAGGGGGTTATGGTCGCTCTCTGTTGTCGAGCCCACTAGCATATCGAATAGATTCCCCCACAGTTTAACATCTAGGAGGATGTAGTCGATCCGAGATGGACAGCTGGCTCTGTTAAAGGTGTTAGCGCCTTGCTTGTCAGATAGCGACCTTCCATTAGTTGCCCTTAATCCATACTCCATAGCAATAGCATTAAGTTGGAGCCCTTGTTGTGTCCATCTTTTTACTATGGGGAGGTCAAGTTGGGGTACTGCCCATTTGCTATCTTGATCTTCTGCTCCCGATAGATCCTCCATAGCCAGTGGTTCATAGGTGCGATTAAAATCTCCTGCTACTACTACTCGTGCTTGGGGAGAGCAATTAGCTAGGCATTCGTCTAATGCTGAGATAGTGGCTGAGGGCCTGCCACCCTTTGTCCCTCTTGCATAAACATTAAAGAGTTCTATTTGGAGTCCACCCCTAGGTCCCCTAATGCTTAGCCACAGAATGTCTGGACTTGCGCTGGTTTGTAGGGTGATTCGACAATCTAAAGTTATACTTATCCAAACAATCAAACCTCCAGATGGACGCCCTCTCCCGGTGGAAATTGCAGGTATATGAAAGCAGGTGTAACCTGCCTTATATAGTGGGACCAAACTCCACGTCTCCTGAAAAAGGCAGACGTCAAAGTCACCCATAAATTTGTTCCAATGGGGGAGCTGGGTTTTACTATTTAAGCCCGCCACGTTCCATGACACAATCTTCAGCTGGTGTTTGGCTGCAGAATCGATGGCAGCGTTTGGCGCAGAAGCGTGAGTGTCAGGTTGAGTGTCGACTGGTACTTGCAAACCTGAGTGTGTTGGAATGTTGGCGGCTAGTTTTTTATCAGTACCATCTATGGTGTGGGTTTGGCGCTTGGGGAAGACCAAAGTAGCAAGGGGGCTAGCTATATGATTGAAACTGGGCTCTACGATCGGTAAGGCAGAATAGTAGTGTGCCGAGTCCTTTAGTCAATCAATGGCCTCAAGAGAAGGAGGAGTGCCTACCGGGTGTGTCGATGGCTGTGGGATTAATGA
Organism: Calotriton arnoldi; assembly: GCA_963921515.1. Lineage (NCBI taxonomy): Eukaryota > Metazoa > Chordata > Amphibia > Caudata > Salamandridae > Calotriton > Calotriton arnoldi. Next base: position 228,067 of record CAWUFW010013072.1, on the reverse strand, counting down.
CCCATCCTGCTTGTGTATAGGGAAGTGCCCAAGTTGGATAGAGGACCCATCAGGGGGGCAAGTGCGAAACTCCAGAGCAAGGAGGTTTTCCGCCAGATCGATTCCTTTAAGGGTAATCTCGATATTATCCAGATGGTAGTTTGGGGAGGAACACCTCCGTGCTCGTAGAATGTCGTTTCTAATCACTGATCGACAACCCCTGACATGGCGAATCCAGTGAGTCACCTTATTTATCAGGGATTCCTCGCTCTCATAGGCATTCTTAGTATTTATTTTTGGGACGTTGGTCATGTAAATATTTTTATTTTGCGGCCGATTGGTGTTAACTGTGGGTGCTAAGGTGGGGAGCTGGTCTCGGCTTCCATATTTAGAAAGTTGGGCTTGCTGTGGCCATGCTGCCCCATGTCTATTTATGAGATTCTGTGGAGCTGCTAGCCTTTTGAGCTTCTCTTGAATATTAGTGTTGGGTCTGTTAGATTCCCAAGCCAATGGGGTATTTATGGCTTGCTTGCTATAAGAAAGAGGAGGGATAGCTAGTTGATGTAAGTCGGAGTTCTGGGGAATACTAACTTTACTAGGGAATGCTGGTTCTCGTGACGTCAAGTCGTTATTGTTAGCAAGTGGGTAGCGACTGTGTGTGGAAATGTCTTGCCGTTTGAGAGGCGGATCTGCCTTTACTAATGTTTTCACTATGGTGGTGAGGCTTTCTATCATGTTTTTTAGTACGCCAATCTCAGCTCTTAATGCGTTCACAGTAGAGTGGATGTCCGAGGGCTCTGCCTTGTCTTTTTTTGAGGACACCACGATGTCGCGTGCTACTCTAGAAAATGGTGATACGGGCGTGCTGTCGCTATGTTCATCCCTATCGCCCTGGAGGGGTAAAAATCTATTTGAGCAATGGATGGCAATTTCTTGCCCTTGTTCTTGCTGAGAATCACTATTGCTAGTGCAAGGGGTAGAGGAGACAAGGGGTTGGGGTGTATCCTGGGCTATTAATGGAGGCTTTTGTGAATTTGTAGATGTCCTTTTAGGGGGAAGCTTTTTAAACATTGTCGGAATGATTGGGGGGCAGTTTGATCTCGGGCTTGAGGGAGATCTATTGGCTAGGGAGTCTGCCTGGCTGCCCTCTAGGATTTCCTCGCACTCGTTAATCAAGGTGTCTATCCTTTCGAGGACACAATTGCTGCCAGGGTGTTTTAAAGTCTTCCTAGCCCTTTTCCCTTTTGTCGCCCGGCTTACCCCGGTTCCCCCGGCACCTTCCTGGACAGAACTACTAATGTCTATAAGTGCCAGCAATGGGTAAACAATGAATAGACCTATGCCCCCCGAAGAAGAGTGAAATCGCTATCAGGCAAAACAGGTTAGAAGCGTGACCCCCAGCAGCTCAAAGAAAACAAAGTCACCACAGTCAACAAAGCTGGCGCGTATATTGGCCAAATGTTTAGCAGTGCACGTGGAGAGAATAGGACACGAAGCACAGTACCTTTTCTGGGTGCTACTGGCAGATGACCACAGTTCCGAGAGCAAATGCAAGGGGGGTGGCCCTGCCCTGCCTCTTCCTGGCAATGACGGGCAAGGACGGGCCCGCCCTTGGCCCGGGCGCAGCCCGCGCGCGTCCCGCGCTGCGGGAGTCACAGGCGCTTTTTAGCGCGGGGCATCAGCGTGGCTCCTCCCTCCTGGGAGAGCTCAGAATTCTGGAAGATGGAGTCCCCAGCAGAAACAGCAGTGGCAGTGAAGTCGCGTCCCGCGCTGCGGGAGTCACAGGCGCTTTTTAGCGCGGGGCATCAGCGTGGCTCCTCCCTCCTGGAAGAGCTCAGAATTCTGGAAGATGGAGTCCCCAGCAGAAACAGCAGTGGCGGTGAAGTCGCGTCCCCACACTGTAATCCTCTCACTCCGTCCTCGTTTCACTACTACCAGTTAAAGGTGACCTACTCAAATAATCTACCACCTGATTTTTTCTCCCTGGTAGATATACTACTTCGTACATGAAATCCGACAATATTAGAGTCATTTTCGTTATTCTTGGGGTGGCTTTCATAATTCCTTCTGACGTCAATACTTTCATCAAGCGCTTATGGTCAGTGCGAATTGTAAATTTTGATCCCCAGACATACTGTCTGAACTTCTCCATGGCCCAGACAGTGTCCAACATTTCTTTTTCAATTACTGAAAATGTCCCTTCCGCAGGGGTTAAGGATCTCGAAGCGAAAGCTACTGTGGACTCTCCATCCATCTCGTTCCTTTGGGTTCACACAGCTCCCAGACCCTTCCCACTGGCATCTATGGTTATTATGCTGTGAGCATTAGAATCAAAACCTTGTAAGGGAAATGCAGAACATAATTCATTTTTTATACAATCAAAGTCTTTTTGTAAACCCTCATTCCATACAAATTCTTGTCTTATTTTTAACATTTGCCTGAGCGCATGTGTTTTCATTGCAATATTTCCCACACATTTTGAGTAAAATTTGCTAATCCTAAGAAGGATCTTAACTCTTCTTTGGATTTTGGTGCAGGAGCTTCACTAATTGCCTTATTTAATTCCTTCTTAGGCGAGATGCCATCTCCTCCCACTTCATGTCCTAAGTACGTGACAGACTTCATGGCAAACTTGCATTTGTTCAATTCAGCTGTTAAGCCATTTTCCATCAATTTACCCAAAACGCTTTACAATTTCTCATCATGTTCTGACTTGTTTCGACCCATCACCAGGATATCGTCGTACTAGCTCTTTAGTGACAGGATGCCACAGCTCCATTAGAGCGAAGGAGCGCTGCCCCCCCCGCCACCACCAGCAAATAAAACAATAATAAAACCGGTTTTAACCCGTTTTATTATCGTTTTATTTTAATCCCCTGGACCCGCCCCCAGGACTCTGACGAGTCCTGGGGGTGGGTCCAGGGGATGACACTGCTGATGGGGGAGTGGTGGGCACTCCCTTCACTGCGCATGAGGTGTTTGGCCGGCCGTCTCAGGCTGGCCAAACACCTCATGCGCAGTGAAGCTCTCTCCAACCCCAGCTACGTTGCTGGGGCTGGAGAGAGCAGGCACAGGCTCCCAGTCTGCCTGGGAGCGCAAGTTGCCGGTGCTCAGGTCAATCCCGATGCTGCTTTCATGCAGTGTCAGGATTGGCCGCAGTGCATTCTGGGAGCCTGTGCTCAGAATCAGGAAGAGCGCAATGTGGCACGAGATGGCGGCGGCGTTAAGGTAAGTTTTACAATTATTTGTCCCCTGACCCCCCACCTCCCTTCTCTAGCCCGGCCTGCCACGCCACTTTAGCAGAGGATGGGCCGCTACTGCACGTACACATTGACAATAAATCATATGTGTGTAAATCAATGCAAAGGATGTGTTACATAAGACAGTGACGGTTACAAGGTGTAGGAGTCCCATGTCCTTCATAGCTCACTGTGCTATATTAGAAGGATTGCAATTCATGAACTTCAAATAACAAAAGGATCTCTGTGTTAAAAGCAGCAACCCACTTACCCATCTACATAAAATACAAATCTGTTTTCCGCGTGTCATATGATGTGCTTTGCAGGAGACATATTAACCCTCTATGCTACTTTGATTCAAAACTGAGAATAAACAAAACAAAGATCTCTCTATCAAGTGCATTAACCGCCAGAGTTATCTTACCATTATTATTATTCCCTGGGATTTATTAGGCACACAAAGATCTTAGCAGTATGTGCCTTAACCCCATAAGATGGGGAGAGGAGTTGGCCTAAAGGCTAGGGCAGTCGACCTCGAATATGGGGAACTGGGTTCGAGTCTCAGCAATGACGCTGAACATCCTGTGATTCTGGGCAAATCACTTAATCTCCCTGTGCCTAACAAAAATGAATGTGTCCTCATGTAATGCAACTGGTGCTATGTAAAGCGCTCTGATACCCGATTCGGGTCAAGTTCGCGCTATATAAAACTCCGTAAAAAAAAAAGATATTTTAAAATGCAGATTTTGCAACTAATTAAGAACAGATTTACATGTTTCTCCTTCTTGCCAATTTCTTTGTGGCAGAGTTTTAAAAAATAAATGTATAAGTAGAGGCCCAGATTTTGCTTCGGGATTGTATCACTTTTTCGGCACAAGTCCGTCGCAAAATGTAATTTGTTAAATATTGTAATGCGCTCAAATGTACTCATGATAGACATGTGAAACATATGTGTTAGGTCTTAAGATCTGATATAATTTCTTGTGAGGTCACTTCCTGTGAGGTCATGGGTTGTGATGCCATTTCCTGAGATGCCACTTGCATGTCACTCTCCGTGATGTCACGCTCCGCTCCGTGATGTCACGCATCATGATGTCACTTGAATACTGCCTAACTTCTTAACTCCCACTATTTTTTTTTATTTTTTTATTTTAGGCCTTGTGCCCTGATTCTAAGGAAACACAGGAGTTCTGAACGAGCGTGGCTCAGTGTGACAGCTTTAGACAGATTGTCTCAGCCAAATGTTTTCCCTTCGGAAAAGGCAATCAATTTACATAGATGCAATGTATTCGATCAAGAGACAGTTGTATATTAGTGTGTAAAGAAGAGGTGAATTAGAACTTGGTGTTCCCTGCATTTCTCTACCTATTAGGCAGCGAAAACCCACTATGCTGGATGCAGGAGCAGCTTGTGGAATTAATTTATGTAAATGCCAGGCACAGATCGTACTATGTTTTGCTGCATTAGACCGCTAGGTGGTGCTAGAAGCATGTGCGTTAGATTGATTGTTCCAATTGATGTTCGAAGTACAATGTGTTTTGTAAGACGTTTAAATTTAGATGTGAGCTGTGTGCGAGAATGTGAGACCGTGAGAATGCGTAACATGTTATAGAGTTACAATATCAAAGGAATGGTATTGCTGAGAGAACACATTCTAAGGGAACACGGTATCAGCAACAACACCCAGCCCTCGCCAATCAAAATCAAGTAATTGATGGAATAACGTGACACAAACCTTTCAGGCGTAGACCTCACATGGCATCATTACCCTATAGATTAATATATAGTTTCACAGGGTGTGACTTTAGACAGCACAGCTGGAGCTCAGGGTACAGAAATGTGCATGCCACGTCATCACACAGAAGACCTCTCCCTCAGGTCACAACTCAACAGAAATCATCGCCTGAATGGTAACCTTTAGCACCCACCTACTTTCTTACACGGGTACAAACTACACATCTCCGAAAGGCACCAGGATACTGGTCATTACAGCCATCCTTGGATAAATCCCACAACTCTTCCCATTACCTCAAACCTGGCTCTCAGTCTCAGAGGGGCACTACCCAACCCCCATAAGGGATTCACCCTCACATCACTATATCATCCACGGATGCGGGAGATGCAATTCTGTTCATTTAGAATTCTGAATGCCAGGCTGCAATGTCTGCTGTGATTTCAATGTTCATACATATGCTACGGCACAAGAGATGGACGCCAAAATCAGTTATATTGCAAGGAGCTGCGGAATGAAAACCCTCACTGCAGATACTAGCTCCTCGACTGCCACCAGACACTTAAATCAGACACCGCATTTATCTCCAGAACCTACTGAGCCCACACATATCATATACAAGTACTCTCTTAGCCACCCCTCCCCTATTCTCTAGGTTGGTGACTGAAACAGTCTGCTAAGGTGGCTCAGATTCATATAATGACTGTATAATGGCATTGCAGGATCTGGCAGTGGGCTTACGTGTGCATCATACGCCAGCCCACTGTACTGCACTAACCCCAACCCCCTGAGGTACCTTCTTTACCTGCAAGTCTGCGTTCCCTCTGTGCGGCCGTCTGAAGGGATTCTGGAAAGCATGGCTTCAGCAGGCAAAGGGTGCAGGCCCTGAACCTTCTCGGGAACCACCCTCACAGCCTCTCTGACGTGCGCGATTGTGACGTCATCAGAACACCAATCAATAATGGCGACTGCAAGGCTCATAGAAGGGCTGGAACTTCAGGTTCCTAAGAGGGCGGTGCACTGGAGCAGGCGGGAGGACCAGGGCTAAACCTAATGCAAGATCCAGCCTGTCAGGCGATTGATAGGAGGTGCTTCCATGGTATCGGATTCCAGTACATCTAAAAGGCTAGTAGGGCTGTAGGACTCTATGAGTACCAAGACTGAACTACAATATCACTGTATGTCGCATGGGGTAAGTCAGTTTAAGAGGATCCGAGAGGTGGAGAGAAGTGCAGAAACCTGGTGGCTTACAAGGCTGCTCCTGACTGAACTATGTAGTTGCCTGTAACTCCCATATTGACTAGTATTTACTGTGGTTGCTAGCAATTACTATAGTTGTTAGTAATTCTCATAGTTGTTAGTAATTCCTGTATCAGACCCAATTTGTTTGTGTAATATTGTGGGCGTAGCTTAGTCAATGAGATTCGGGGGGTGAGGGGAGTTGTGAATCTCAAATGTCCCATCTAAAAAAGTGGTCGGCTGCAGGGTGCAGGGGTGAGATGACCAAGGTTCGGGATGGGTTGTTCCTATGAGGAGCAGGGTCAGTACTGATTTGCATTAGGATGGCCTCTGTCTACAGTGGCACAGTGGGCTAAAAACAATGGGCTTTAATGTTACTGATGTCATCCAAAAGAAATCCATTGGTCAGTGGTGGCCGGTAAGTTTTGGAGGGAGGGGGCCGGGCGGGACACACACACGCACACATACACATAACACTCACAGCCAGGCATTCACACACACACACAAACACATCCATTCACAACGCTCTTTACCAACATTCATACATACATGCACGCACGCACCAAACATTAATTTAAAATAAAACAAAGCACACTTACCTGCAGCCAGCTCTGCCTCAGAGGTTCCAGGAGGCTTGGGACTGCTGCCTTCCCTCATTGGCTGACCTAAGATCAGCCAATGAGGGAAGGCAGCAGTCCCAACGTCATCACAGAGTGGGATGGGGTCAGTGAGACTGCTGACCCCACCCCACTCTGTGATGAAGTGTCACTGATTAACACTCGATCCTGGGCGCTTCAGGGCTTAAAACTGAAGCACCCAGGTGCGAGGCTATCAGTGACGCTACCCCTCGTCACTGAGGGGAGGGCCTCAGGGACCTTTACTAAGCTGAGGACGTCACGCCCACAGGAGCTGTGACTTCCTCAGCCCAGCAAAGTTCAGCTCAGGCAGCCAGGAGCCTGCGCATAATGCGCATGTCTGGCTCCTGGCTGCCTGACCTGAAAGTGAACAGTGTCTGTCAGGCTGACCTTTGTGTGGCCTGACAGACACTGTTCATGAGGGGCAAAAGGTGGAGGGGCATGGCCCCTCAGCCCCAATGGACTGGCCGCACTTGCCATTGGTAGCCATGAAGTAGGTTATAGGTAAGAGGTTTATTAGGCTTAGTTACAGGATGGTAAGTAGGATAATAAGTTCAGCAGTTGATCCCCACCAGGAGCAGCATCCTTGCTGCTCAGCCCACACACTCCAACCGTCTTTCTGTTCACTCCACCAGGCATTCCAACATTCCACCACCTCACCAGGCATTCCAACATTCCACACAAACATCACATTCATACTGGCTGAGCAGCAGGGAACAGACAGCTAAGGGAAAGGATGTAAAGCAACATTCCAAGTTACAACAGTTACCCAGAGCAATTGCCACTGATTAGAGTATTTGCAAGCATTCATCCCATTACCTTTGGGTGTTTGGCTGCCAGGAGTATGCCTGGATACCTGAGACTGGCGCAGCTTTCCAAGCCTACTACTGCAATGTTTGGGAATTCAAAAAAGTTGTAAATTTGCACCGTTCATGGAGTACTTCTGTGGGTCCAGATTTAATCATTGTTGGTAAACCGGCCACTATATATATTCAAGATCCTGGTCCATAAAATGAACAAGTTAAAACCTCTTAGTGAAATGAGAATGATGGAAAAAAATGACACGTACCTAGCACACTTGACTAATGGCCCGAGACTGAACTACCAAGCCAAGGATGCATTTGGGGAGTGTCATGCCTCAAACATCCCCCCCCCCCCAAACCTATGCCCCTGCCAATCCTACCTGGTCCTTGTAGTTCTCTCTGGGATCTCATGACTTCCGTTGCATAAAACATAATAACCTGGAGTATCCGCTCTGGCATCGCTTATTTTAGATGTATTTTCACTACACACACTCTTCTTTGTGTCTGCTACAAGAAGCCTTGATGGTAGAGTTGTCAAATCAGTGCATGTAGACAGAGCTCCATGTTTCAAATTTTTGTCTTTTACAAATCTGTTATAATATGTACATTGGCTTTTGATAGGTTAAAGCTACACCAACATTGATGACATGTCTCAGTTCCACGGACGTTAGACTTTCGAGTATTGGAGAACTCACCATCATTCATAAACATATAAGAAGAAGAAGCCAACTCATCACCACCACTCATAACACTTCTTGAAACTTCTGGCTCCCTCAGGAATAAACATGGCTCCTGAACACCCTTCATCCTCCCTGAAGACCTTGGGAACAGATCCACCCTTCTGGTACAAGGCCACTCTGCGCAAATTCCAACGTTCGCCTCCTTCAATGACAACAAAATACCTTCCCACACTGACCACACGACAAGGACCTTTGAATTTGGTAAGACCACCTCTAATCCTGCCTGACTTCAATTTGACCCAATCTCCAACAGAGATCTTAGAAGAAACAACCTCACAAGAATGCTCACCTCCAGAGGATACCCAATCTTTGAGCCAAGAAGGAACCATCCGTGACCCAGGAAAATGACCCCTCATAATCAAAAACGGAGACTTCAAAGTGACACTATGAGGAGTAGTACAATAGGCCCACAACATATCTTGAACAAGACGCCTGGGAGACAATCCATTAGCTAATGCAAGTTGAATAGTCCCTTTGATAAGTCTGTTCGACCTTTCTACAATTCCATTGCCCATGGGGTTATACAAAGAAGTACACGAATGCTTCACACCACACCTTTCAAGAAAACAACGCATCTCCCCAGAAGTGAGTTGAGTGCCATTGTCGGTAAGTAAAACTTGAGGCATGCCTTCACGCAAAAATAAATCTTCTAAAACTCCAACAGCAGATTTAGTGGTCACATCTCTTAAAAATTCAACAAACAACCATCGTGAGTGTACATCTACAACCACAGCAGCAAACCGCATGTCAAGTGGAAGCTCAGACAATGGACCAATGAAATCAAAACATATAGTATGCCAGGGTTCACCAGGATCATTAATGTGACCCATTGTACTTTGAGAACCGACTTTTAATCTCTTTTCACTCTCCTTGCAAAGAGAGCAACTGACCACCCAATCTCTGATTTGGTCATCCATTGCAGGCCGCCAAAACTCTTGCTTAATACGTCTAATAGTCATGCCTTGACCCAAATGACCTACATGTGCAAGCTTAAAAATATGCAATCTAAGGGAAGCCGGGGGCACAAACCTCTCACCTCTCATAACAACGTCTTTACCACTCAATGACAATTCATCCAAAATTTTCCAAAAAGGCCTAACTGAAACAGGCACAATACTCTCACGTGGTGAACCCTTCCTAATAAGAAGAATAACATCCTGTAAAACAACATCACTAACCATGGCCTCAGACCACTGTCGTCTGGAAAATGACCCTAGACTACATTCACCAACATCATAAACAAAAGCAACAGCTTCTTCACTTTCTAATTTGTTAACCACTTCTTTGTCAACCAATTCCCAGTCAAGTGACATCCGTGACAAACAATCTGCTTGCAAGTTTCTCCACCCATGAATAAATTCCACATCATAGAGATATTCTTGTAATCTTGCAGCAAACCTGGCAAGCCGTGCAGACCCCTTTCCAGCACCACCAGCAGACAATATTTTCAATAACGGCTTATGATCGGTCCTTAACACAAACCGTGAACCCCACAAATACACCCTGAAATACTCCACACCCAAGCTGCAGCAAGAGCTTCACGCTCTATTACAGAATAATTCCTTTCAGCCTGAGTAAGAGTCCTGGACGCAAATGCAATAGTTTTCTCAGTGCCTCTTTGAAGTTGAGATAGCACTACACCAATACCAGTAAGACTGGCATCCACTGTGAGAAACGACTTACAGGAAGTATTGAAAGGAGCAAGAATACCTGCATTACAAATCTGACCCTTTATTCTTGAAAAAGCATCCGACTGCTCGCTGCCCCACTCAAATTTACAGCCTTTGCGCAGCTGTTTCCTTAATGGTTCAGACAAATCAGCAAATCCACGAACAAATTTAGCATAATATTCAACCAGTCCCAGGAAGGACCTGAGCTGATCCTTATCCTTGGGAGCCGGAGCATCACTTATAGCCTGTAACAGATTCTTTTTAGGAGAAATACCACCACTGGAGATTGAATATCCCAAATAATCAACCTGTTCAGTGAGAAACTGACATTTTTCTTTATTAACCGTAAGCCCTTGTTGCTCAAGTTTCCATAAAACTTGCCTAAGAGTAACATTATGCTGCTGCATATTTTTGCCTGAAACCAATATATCGTCTTGAAAGTAGACGACGCCTGGCAAATCTTTGAGCATGTTTGACATCATTCTCTGGAAGACGCTCGCTGCCGAGGCTAGCCCAAAGGGCATGCGATTAAATTGGAAAATACCTTCCGACATAATGAATGCCGTAAGGGGCTTGGAGTCTGGATGTAATTCAATTTGGTGGTAAGCACTTCTCAAATCAATCTTAGAAAAGTACTTACCACCCCCAACCGACTGTAGCAATTCATTTATGTTGTGCAACGGAAACGTCTCAGTAACTATATCACGATTCAAGGACCTGAGGTCAATGCAAAAACGAAGTCGACCATCTGCCTTAAGGGTCAAAACCACCAGAGAAATCCAGGAGGAAGCCTCTACTGGTTCAATGACTCCAGTCTTCAATAAGTCGTCTAAAAGATCTTTAAGGCCCTGTCTCACAGATAAGGGAACCTTCCTGAGTTTGTGTTGTACAGGACACGCATTAGGTTTAAGGATAATTTTATGTTGATACCCCTTAACACACCCTAGCCTGTCCTCAAACACTCTGTGAGCATCTTGTAGAATATCTTGGACTTGGATTTCATCTTGGACCACCATAATTTGATTATGAGATCTTGGTCATTATGAGATCTTGATCATAATATGGAGGTCATATTGGTGCATCCATCCCAAGATTGGGGGACCCTCTTTGGCAACATAAACTTTCCCATGGGTACTACGTGAATTGTAAGTGATTTGACCTGACATGTACCCCAAAATATCGATAGACTGTCCCTGATAGCCAACCGGGTTAATATCCTTGTCTAACAACGAAACCTGTTCCCAGGTAGCTCGAAACAACGACTCAGGAATAATCGTGAATAAAGAGCCAGAGTCCACCATCAATGTGATGTCCTTCCCACAAACATTGAATACAGCAGTAGGTCTATTTAATCTAGAAGAGTCTTGGATTACTCCTACCATTGTCTGAACACCAGTCTTCTCCAACAACCAAGACTTTCTTTCCCGCTATATTGTGCTCATTGATCTGTTGTACCACATTTACTTTGAATTTAGACCTATCAGACAGATCAAATTGTTTACACATCCTGGCATAGTGACCTTTCCTCCCACACCTCCGGCAATTTTGGTCTAACGCAAAACATTTTTTAAAATCAGCCAAATGGTATTGACTACCACAACGCAAACATTCCCTATTCTTAAGTTTAGGAGTAGCCCCAGAAACAGTAAAAGATTTAACACTTTTCTTAGAAACAGCGTTGACATCAACATTTTCATCTTTACTTTCAACATCAGCAACTTCTTGTGAAAAATTATCTTTCTTACTCAATTCTCTAATACATTTTTGAGATTCTTCGATGACTTTAGCCATGTCAATGGCATCTTTTAAGGAGGGGTCTTTGGCAGCCCACAATCTCTCTTGTATTTTCCTGTCACGACATTGAACAATCAACTGATCACGGATCAGTTCCTCTGTCATGGTCCCAAAGCGACACTTGACTGAAAGTTCGCGTAATCTAGAAACAAAATCATCAATACTTTGTCCTTCGAGTTGCGGCTGAGTGTAAAACTTGTATCTAACTAAGACCAAATTAATTTCTTTAGCAAACCTTGTTTCGAGTCTTTTAATAGCCTCTTTGAAAGTATCATCCATGGGTTGTCCATTCGGTCCCATAGCCACAGGTAAGTATTTGAAAACCTGTTGACCTTCAGTCCCCAATGCGCTCAATAACAAAGCTTTTTTCCTGTCAGGAGAGAAATTATTACCATCCAAAGCTGTAATATAATTGTAAAGCATCTCAATCCAATCTTCCCAAATTATTGGTGGAGTACCAGGTTACGAAAGAAACATTGGTGGCATGATAACATTTGAAGTATAAGCAGCCATACTTGGGAGAAAATGTGATGGTACCTGTGAAAAAAACAATGTTAAATGCAATAATAACTGATGAACTAAAGACCCAAAATAAAGAGATCACCGTGACAGAAAGAATAACAAAAGTATTGAAATCAGTCAAATGGGTGAAAGGCTATTATCTTGACGAAATGATGTAGAGTTGAAAGGGCAATACCAAAATAAGCCACCAGATGTAAGAAAAACAATAAAAGTTAAAAACACAGTATTTGTTGATGAAAGCTTGCAGTACACTTGCCGGATGATTTTCGCCGAGGGCAAAGCGCGATGTATTTGGTGTGCCACAACTTGAATTTCCAACAAGGAAGTGAAGACGCTCGGAGATATACACACCACAGGAAAACTAAGATGGCGGCACGTAGAGCACGTAGTGCCGCGTTACGCACGTTGCCCACAACACGCTGAATCCGTAAAGGTGTTGTGCGTTTCAGTGATGCAGGGCACAAGGCTGACGTCACAGGAGGATCAGTGAACACACGAAAGAAGGGCGCGCGGCTGCAACAGTCACACAATGCCGATAACGCCAAAAGGAAGAAAGTACCTCAAAGAGATGCCGATGAGCGATGCAAAACAGCTCCGGAGGAAACAACGAAGCAGCAGCTCATGGGGAGGACAACGAACTCGGACATCCGCACCGGATAAGAAGGCGGCACAGAATGACACCAAGAATAACACCAGGTTGTGCTCAATCGGGACCAAAGATCGTCGCCAAAATTGTTGTGTTGCTTGCTGGAATAAAACAGGCATAAACGGAGAAGAAAGACGAGTTGGTTTATTGAGAGCACAACCTGGCGTCCAGCTACCTCCGCGACCCAGCTGCAACTGCCAGCCGTGGAGTGCCGTCAGCCTCACAATCTATAAAAGAACCAAGAACATGGAAGTCGAACACAAAGCGTTGTCCGCAAGATTATAATTATCGGATTGAATATGTCCCAGGTTGGAAGAATAAAGTGGCTGATTGTCTTTCTCGACTTCCTGATGGATCTGTGGAACCTTCTGAGGTTGTCACCGAAGAAGTGGTTGCGAATGTGGAGGATGTTACAGAGGGTTTGGGTGTGTCCATTTCAAGAGGTGAGTGGACAAAGGCTATGGATAAGGATGCTACACTTCAATGTGTGTTGAAAATGATAAAAGAGGAAGCTAGAAGAGAAAGCACTCTGCCTCATGCTGTCAGACCATTTGTTAAGATTGCAGATGAATTAACTGTTGTTGGAGGTTATTTAGTGATGCGTAATGACAAGTTTGTACCACCCAATGCATTAAAAGCACGTTTGATGAGTCTAGCTCATGAGGGACATCTAGGTCAAACGCTAACGATAAAAAGGGTAAGGGAGAGGTTTTGGTGGCCTCAAATGGATTCAGATATTAAGGATTGGATAATACAATGTTCAGTGTGCAAGGAGTCTGAGAAACGTCTCAGGGTGGGAATTGGGCGTGTGCAGGAAGAGCAGCATGTGTATGAGGCCAAAGAAGTTTGGGAAAACGTTTGTCTGGACATCATTGGTCCATTTTCATTTTTAACGGACCAAGAAAGATTTGCAGCAGTTCTTATTGATGCAAAATCTAGGTGGGTGGAAGTTGCATTCATGCGTAACATCACTACTTCATCCACTATTGACTTTCTTAGTGAGGTATTTAGGAGAGAAGGAGTACCATCAGTTTTAATCTCTGATAATGGTACACAGTTAAGGTCTGTTGATATGAAAAACTTCATGGATGCTGTGGGAGTGAAACATGTGTTCTCATCTCTTTATAATCCTCAGGGAAATGGTCTTGTGGAGAGAGTTAATAGGCAGGTTAAAGGAACAATGCAGTTAGCATACAAATCAGGTTTGTCTATTGTGGGTGCGGTCAAAGACATGCTCTGGGCATACCGCACTACTGTAAATGCATCCTCAGGGAAAAGTCCTTTTGAAATGATGCAAGGAAGATGTCCAGGAAGCAAATTAGTACCTTCCTGGATTCGAGAGAGTGTGATTAGAGGAAAAAGAGTGACAGAAATGGTGAATGAAAAAAAGAGTTTTATTGCAGTAGGAGACTGGGTCAAAGTCAAACCTGGTGGTAGTGTGAAAGATTTGACTAAATGTAGGGGTCCATTCAGAGTTCGAGCGGTAGGGGGCAATTGGGTGAAGTTGGACAATGGACAAACATGGAATTTGAGAAGGGTTGCCGTATACCAAAGACAGGGTAACGTTTCAAGGAGTGTTATGAGTGGTGGTGATGAGTTGGCTTCTTCTTCTTATATGTTTATGAATGATGGTGAGTTCTCCAATACTCGAACGGACGTTAGACTTTCGAGTCATGATGGTGTGAAGGGAGGAGATGTGGTTGATCTTACTGTTTCGGACAGTTCAAGGGAGCCAGAAGTTTCAAGAAACGGGAATATGTCAGGTAGTGCTTGTAATGGTAGGGAGATGAGAGTGAGGAAGCCTCCCTCATATTTAAAAGATTATGATTGTCCTTAATGCATATAATTTGTTCTGTTCTGTTTTGGTTATAATGTGTTGTTTGTCTTGTTCATGTTGTCTTTTTAAGTTTGTTATTCGTGTGTATTTGTCCTTTTGCTTGCTTATGTGAGGTATTGTTCTAGTTGTGTTTTTTTGTCCCAAGGTGAGGAGATGTGTTATAATATGTACATTGGCTTTTGATAGGTTAAAGCTACACCAACATTGATGACATGTCTCAGTTCCATTTATGTCACTATTGGAACGTTGAAGGAGACTCTGGGGAACTGCTGTCCAGCTGTGTCTGGCATGAATGTGGTGCGGGGTCTCAACCTGTGATACTAATAAACAACATGAAGTTGCTTAACCTCAGCGGATCTTCCTGATTTAATTATTACAATATCATTTTATCAAGTGACTTATGGCCTCTCGCACTAAGCTCAAATTGCAAATAGAGGTGGGTGAACCCACAAATCAACAGGAAGAGCAGAGCCAGCTGAGTCACCAAGGGTCTGACTTGGCTCTCAGAGCCAGTGCACAAACCAAGCCATGAAAACGTTTGGCATGTACACTGTGCAACAAACATAATGTAAAAATATGATACAGTCTCTTAAAAATTCAAAAGTGTATTTCTTTAACAAGCTGAGATATTTCACCTTAGTACATGAGATTAGATTACTGTGTTAACAGACAATTATTAAAAATTATAGTTTTTAGAAACATTCATGGCTCGCCTCCCAACAACAATGCCATTAGTGATCTAAGAGGTAAGTCAGTAGTCATGTAAACCCTAGACATAGCCTACATTCTTAATATAGATAGAGCCGCATTAAAGACTATTAAAACAAACATAAGAGGTGCTTGTACAGCCTAAACCCTGAACTCAAGTATTTTAAAGTGCTCTCCTATGTGATAATAAAGAAAGAGGAGACTCTGAAGTAAAATGTTTGCCCAATATCGCACAGTTTGGACAAGCTGGGTAGCGGGCATTGATTCCAGGTTATCTGGTATCACATTTTGAAATTCAAATGGATATCTCTCTTGCTCTCTCTCCTATTTTACATCAAAGGTCACTGTTTATTCTTAGACCACAACAAGGAAAACCTCCACAGACAGAGCAGATCCAACTTGGGGCCGCCAGACCCAACTACCAAGCCAGACTGCATTTATTTGGGGGGTGTCACTCCCCCGAAGATACGCCACTGATTGTATTGAAGGAAGAACAAAGTACTTTTTCCTAATCAAGTTAAAGCACTGGTTGGTCAATCTGAATTTTACTCTTTGTGAGCTATTAATTGCTGAGTCTCTAACCCCAAGCCACCTCCCTGAGTACTCCTTAGGCTGCTCACCTTGCTTCTCTTAAGGTCAAGTGTTAAAGAGGTGAACTTGGTCCTCCATTTTCAAAGGTCATAGTAAGATGCCCCGGGCAGGGTAGGACCGGGACAGAAAAAAGGCTTGGCGCCAAAATAAAAGTTGCTTCAATTGGCGACTCAGAGGCTGTATTACGCAAAATGCCCCGGGGCGCAACAGGCATGTAAGTTTGCTTTGTGCACCCCAGGGGCACTATGGTATTACAGAAGGGGTTGCAGATGCTTGTGTGACCTCTTCTGTATTACTGATAGTGATTGCATACATGTATCACCAGCACTATCGTGGGAGGGCTTTCCTCATTTGCATTGGGTGGGTGGCCCCATGCAACTGACAGAAACACTTTGCCTCCATGAACGTTCTCTATATGGACATGGGTGCAGAGACAAACAAGGCCTTAGGACATGCACTAAGAGTGCGCCACAAGTAGGTGGCACAGTTTTAGTGCTTCCCCTGAGGGCAGCCTGCTGATAGGAGCACATGGGTTCAATGCACCCCCCTCACACTGTGAAAGCCTAAATGAATAATCATACAGGCAGCAAAATTCAAACGGTAACTTTATATTCACAGCTGCAAGGACCAAAGTGCCATTCTGAACTTGCTGGAAATGCAGAAGTTTGCATGAGGTTTTTATAAGTTTCAATACAGTGACAGGATCCAGGTTTTCAAGCATTTATCCAGTCATTAATCAGAATCAAACATTTGGCTACAAATGGGCATTGACTTATGCAAGCAATAGACAAAGAAAGCAACAGTCTGTCATGTACTTTTGTGACTGTCATTTCTCAAAGCCTTGCGGTTACAGCAAGTTTAGCTAGTGGCCTGCAATGTTTTGTCTTTTCTGCAGGCTTCCTATTAAGTGTCCCAAGCTGGAAGCTGAAACAAGATGGATTCTCCAACACCCTCCTGCAGGTGGGTGCAGTCACTGCACCTGCCTGCAAGGATCTCTGCTGCTCTGTATTTCACTGAATGTGCTAACCCAGGGTCAACGCCAGTTTGCAGCTACCATGGGGGCAGCGCATTCATCATAATAGGGTGCTCTATCCTGGTTTGTGCCAGGCGCACCTTTTGAAAGGAGCATCATAGTACAGACACGGACAGTGTACCCAATATATAATATGGGCCCAGATAGGTGCAAAAATGGCCTACATTTTCAAATTCGGGAAGTTTTCAACTTGTAAAGACATGCTGTACAGGCGTTTTGTAGGGTATGGGAGACTGTGTGCATCTGTGCTTGTTGCAGGCATTGTTGGTGGTAATATCATGGAAATCAACTATCAAAACCAGCCCACCAGATCATAAAACCGGCCCACAAACAGCCAGGCTCACTCACCTCTCAGACCAGCACTTCAGGCCCTGTCAATTCCCTCAGTGCAGGAACATCATGCTAGAATACATGACATTCAGCAACACGCTCAGTGTCACTTAGAACAGTACCAGAAGCAGACCAAGCTCCAAGCAGATATGCATCGAACACCAGCCCCCGTCTACCAGATGGGAGGCCAAGTATGGTTATCCTCTAAGAACCTACACCTGGCAGGATCTAGCTGCAGGTGAGATCTGGCCAGTGAGACAGAAAAGAAGGAATCTGAGACTTGACTATGAAAGAAAACTTGCACCAATAAGTGAATCATCAGAGTCTGATCTGATTGAAATGGAACAAAACACAGAGAGTGTGAGATGATCCAGGAGAGCTTGAGTGCCTTGTCGGAGATATTCTTGGAGAAAGAGCTTAACAAACTGTGCAAAATGGGAATCATACAACCGGTGGAATGTTCTGAATGGGTGGCGCCAGTTGTGATCGCAGCCAAAGCCAATGGTGAAGGCATCCGCCTACGTGTAGATTTGAGGAGCCTGAATGAGAGTATCTGGATTGAAAGACACCCACTGCCAAACATCAACGAGATGCTCAGCACCATGTCCCAAGCTAAATATTTCAGCGTAATCGACCTATCGATGGCCTACCACCAGGTGGACCTACACCCAGAATCCAGGCCACTCACTACATTCATAACCCCCCAGGGTGCGTACATGTTCAGGAGAATGCCTTTTAGATTAGCGTCCGCGGCTGCGGTTTTCCAGAAGGCCATGCAGCAAATATTGAAGGGGGTAAACTGCTCAATATGTTTCCAGGATGACATCTTGGTGTATGGTCGCAACATGGAGGACCATGACAATACCCTTAGACTCGTGTTCAATAGGCTCATGGACGCAGGGTTGACAGTACAGAAGTCCAAGTGCAAGATAGGAGTGACGTCTGTCGACTACCTGGGACATGCAATTTCCGAAGAAGGGTTTAGACCGAAAAGCAGCCTTCTCAATGCTGTGAAAGACGCTCCATATCCAAAAAACAAGGAGGAACTCAAGTCGTTCTTAGGATTGATGGAATATATGGCCAAGTATATTAAAAACTTTTCATCCAAGTGTGAACCTGTGCGAGAACTTTTAAAGAAGAACAAGGAGTTCGAATGGGAGGAGCAACACAAATATGTTGTGGATGCTCTCAAAGAAGAGCTATTAAGTTCGCCGGCTTTAGGGACATTTGAACCTCTTAATAAAACCATCCTCACTACAGATGCGTCAAACAAAGGGTTGGAGACCACCCTGTCTCAAAGAAACGGGAAGGAAGAAAGGATAATCGCCTTCGCATCCCGTTGTCTTACAAGTGCAGAAAAGAATTACTCCGTAATTGAAAAAGAGGCCCTGGCGTGCTTCTGGGCGGTGAAGCATTTTAAATTCTTCCTGTGGGGGCTGAACTACACCATTCGTACGGACCACAAACCCCTCACTTCAATTTTCACGGTGAAGGGCATGGAAAATTGTACTCCACGCATAGGAAGGTGGATTCTGGGCTTAGAGAATTATAATTTCAAGGTGGAATATGTTCCCGGAGAGGATAACAAGATTGCAGACTTTTATCCAGAACACCCTTAGAAGTGGAACAGCCCGAGGAAATGCTGGACAGCCCCATCATGGTGGTAGACAACCCCGCCATCACAGAGGAAGAATGGAAGAAATACATGGAGGAAGACAAGGATATGGACAGACTAAGGGTTGTACTGAGAGAAGGGTGGCCTAGCAAATGCAGCGATCTACAATCAGAACTCAGAGACTACTGGGAAGTCAGGAACGAGTTGAGCATCATTAAGGACAGAGTCTATCATCAGAACAGAGTAATACCACCAGAGGGCCTCAGAAGAAGAATAATGGAACTGGCACACGAAGGACATTTAGGACGGAGTTTAACCAAGAGTAGAGTACGCGTGAACTTTTGGTTCCCCAGGATGGACGCCATGGCGGAACAGCTAGTGAAAGACTGCGTCACCTGTGCCAGAAGTGATAAATCTAAGTCCTTACGCAAGGCCCCTCTGTCCCCTGTTGTTGTGCCTCTTAAACCATGGAATAAACTGGCCATGGACATAATTGGACCCATGGATAACCTGGGTGTCCAGAAGAGGTTCATGTTGGTCCTAATGGACTACACCTCCCATTGGGTTACCCAGAAGTTTGTACATCGTGTAAACACAAATACTGTACTAGATTTCCTCAAAGATGTGTTCTCAAAGGAGGGCATACCCTCAATTCAGGTCACCGACAATGGGGTACAGTTTACGTCCCAAACAATGAAGGAGTTCCTAGAGAAATTGAGCATCAAACATGAATTGACGGCCCTGTATTGTGCAAAGGCCAACGGCCTAGTTGAGAGGACAAACAGACTGATTAAAGAACACATCCAACTGGCCATTGCCAACGGTCACGAGCTGGAAACATCCCTACGCGACTGTTTGTGGGCGTATCACACCGCGCCTAACCTGGTAACAGGAATCTCCCCTTTTGTCTCACTCAGGGGGAGAGAACCATGCACCAAACTTAACCCTAGTTGGTTGGGTGGAGGTAGGGCTGTGGACACGAACCATGAGGAGGTGGGAAGGAAGGTTGAACTGCACCAAGCTAAGTACAAGGAATGGAACGACGAAAAGCATGGGGTCAAAGTTCCCATGTGGAAAGTAGGCGATGTGGTGCAGATCAAGAGATGTGTGAAGGAACCCCACAGCCAAAGTAAATTCTACCCCCCTTGTCGCATTGTAAAGGCTTTCAACAATGTAGTTAAACTTGACAACGGGCAATGGTGGAGTTGTGACAAAGTTGTAAAGTCCCACATGTTTAAATGATTGGGTATCTATAATGCATACGTTACGTTGTATAGGGAGGGAGGTGTGTTGTAATCTTACCTTGTTCACAATGGTATCTTCCGCCCCCCCTTCCCTTTTCTGTTCCTTGGGTTCTCCCACTGGGAGCTGACAATAGAATGTTGACACCTGAGTTCAAATGTGGAGAGTGGATGGTCAAATAAACAGGTCTTCTGCTTACTCTGGTTCCTGTTATTATTACTTTTCAACAGTGTGGTATTAGCAAAAGAAACCCAATCACATAAAGTACATGTCCTCACAGCATAGTATACTTGGGGATAGCTAAGAACTGACCAAGAATGAGAAAACACAAAGCAAATTAAAAGAACAATGATAGGAATTCAACAGTCATACCTATATTGAAGGATTAAATGCAGGTAAAAGAGTAAAATCATGCCAAGGCACAATCACTCCTATCAGTGTTAATGCAAATTTGCTTGACAGACAAACATGAAGACAAGCATGTGACACACAAATGAAGTGATGCAGTAACCACAAATCCCACATATGAGCTCAAATCCAATTATCTATAAGCTACAATTGCGGTGAGGCTTACCCAATTCGGTTAGCTACTGACCCCTCAGGTGATGGCAGAGACCGCTCTAGCTGTGGAATAAAAGTGAGGGAGAGGAGTCAGATTAGACCTAAATAAACCTTTAGGTAAGGAAATAAATGAAATGGCAATAGCCAAAAATACTCACCGCGTCCAGCGCACTAAATCAGAGGAAACCTACCCCTCCCTGCCATCCTAGAGGTTATGTGGTAGCAGAAGGGGCGGTCTTTATACTGGATGTAAACGGGGTAAGTGGCTACAGGTGTTGTGAGTATATAGCTCAGAAGAGACTGGGCTGTCTGTCCAAAGTCCGTGTAATGGACAGAAACCCACACCATGTTGGAGATAGGTGGTGGTGTATTCTTCAAAACTGCGGGGGCGGTTCCCTTTGCATGTCTGCTAATCACTTGGTCTGACCTGCACCTGAGTCCGGCAGTGCCGGCCGTGCAGAGCACTGTATGTTGCTCAGGAAAGGGAAAACAGGCAGCGTGCGTAGGTCTCCTGATCAGGAGAGCCAAAACTGCTGCCGTATTGGAACAGCTTGAAGTAGTGCCGGTTCCATAATTAAATATGTGGGAAAGAGGTACGAAATATAATCTTGTGTGTGTGTGGGTTAAAAATTATAAAAGGACAATGTAGCGGAAATGAGGTAATAGTAAGTCCTACTTATGACTAAAAATGAAGTTATGGAGCACAACAGGGGACTCCTATTTATGAATAAACAATATGTGAAAACGAGTAAAGCGGTATAAGGTACATCTTGGAAACCCTAACAGTGGGATGTATGCTAGAAACTCCTAGTTATGGGCAACAATGAGACACAGAGAAACACTGAAACATAGAGAATGAGCTCCTATGTAAAAACAACTACCCAGCCGGGTGCCAGAAACCCCTTAGGAAAAGCCCCAGCTGTGGAGGGCTGGGGTAAACTAGTGGAGTTGCTGTGTGTTCTGTATTGGTCAAGACAATTTATTAGACCAGTTACTCAAGGGGATGGGGGGTGTCAGTTCCCCATCTCGTTCCAAGGGATATCATCGTTTAGGCCAGTTTTGTGAGTGGCCAAATGGAATATCAAGTTTCATTCCTTCAAGAACAAAATCTGTTTGTTCATATGTGGGTGTGCTTCTAGAATGGTCCAATGCACATCACCAGGGGTAGGATTTTGACTAAGGTAGTGAGCATTAATCCTGGTTGTGGTTTTGTTTTTGCATTGGATCCCACTGCAGTGTTCCGTTATCCTCACATTTACTGGTCTAGTAGTCATTCCAATGTAAAGCTTGGTACAGGGACAAGTGACCACATAGATATAGTTTTTCGTGACGCAGTCGGTGTGTGCTTTTTGTGTCCAAGTGTTGGTCTGATCAAAGATTAGTTCTTTTGTAGGTTCAGTGAGATCACAGACCCCACATGAGCCACAAGCATAGTGTCCTGTTGCGGGGTAAAGAGGGCATTGCTCTGGTCTAGTAGCCCTCTGAGGTCTGGTGTAAACGATTATGTCTTAGGTGTTGTTAGTGCGTTTGAAAGCAAAGCGTGGCCTAGGAATTGAAAGCGAGCCTGTGTGGAAAATGGACAAGTGTTTCTGTATTATTTTTTGTATTCTGTTGGAACTTGGGGAAAATGTGGTGACACAGATGATGGTGTCTTCCTGTGAGCGGATGCAGGGTTCCAATACACCTGCTCAATTATTGTTCCTACCCCTTTCACGTGCCAGGTCACACTATGGGGTGGATAGTGGTGAGCTTTCAAATTGGAAGAAAGTTGCTGTGCCTGTAGATCATAGTCTGTAGAAGTACTACAGTTTTCCGTAGGGGTGGTTGTCACTCAGGGATTTGGGATGATGGCTACTGTACTGAAGTAAACTGTTACAATCACTAGGTTTTTTTGTAGGGGTAGTCATCAATTTCCCTTACGTGATAGTGATGTACAGGTCCAGAAATGGCAGAGATGTTCTTTGTGAACTTTAAAAAGGGGTTCAATCTGTTGACCCAACCACAGAAGTTGTCACATTCCCTGATGTATCCCTGCCAGAAGATCAAGATGTTGTCGATATATTGACCCCATAAGAGGATGTTAGTCGTGTAAGGGTTGTCATCGCAAAAGATCTTCTCCTTTTCATAGTTTGCCATGTACAGGCAGGCCAAGCTCGGGCAAGTGTGCTCCCCATGGACGTGCAATGGGGCTGATTGTATAATTGGTCCCTAAATTGGAAAATGTTTCCTTGAGGGCCAGAGTTGAGCATTCAATAATGAAGGTGATTGGTGTGGGTGATGACCATTCTTTGGTCACCACGGTGCTCGCTATCACGTCCAGTGTGGTGTATTGCGGGATGTTCGTATAGAGGGCCTGTACATCTAACATCACTAGAAGATCAGTGTGACTCATATTGTTGTATTCGTCTATGAGGTTTAGGACATCCCTCATGTCTTTGAGGAAAGAGGGTGTTTTTGGGACAAAGGGTTGTAGAAAATGTTTGCAACATTTTGACAAAGGTTCCAGAAGAGGGCCTAGGCCCGAGACGGTGGACCTGCTGGGAGGCAGGGCTACCCCCTTATGTATTTTGGGGAGGACGTAGAAGTACGGAATCCTGGGTTGGGTATTGCTCAGGAATTCCGCCTCATTTTTACTTATCCATCCCTGAGTTTCTGCAGTAGAAATTATCAAATTGATCTGAGCACTGAGTCTCGCTGTGGGATCCTGATCTATGGGGTTGTAATATATCGTATCAGCGTGTTGGCAGATACATTCATTTTTATAATGCACAGTGGACTTATTGACAATTGCCCCACCTTTCTCTGCTTGGTTTATTGTGATGTTAGTGTCATTGGCCAGTGATTTTACTGCCATCAATTCCTCATTGGACAGGTGTGATTGGATTCACCTACTTCTTTTAGTACTGCTTGTTCAAAGGTTAAGATTTAATGTGGGATCATACCTGCAGAGGGAGTAAACCTAGAAGGATTTTGTAACCCAGAATCAACTGCTTTAAATTTATCTTTGAAAAAGCGTGAAGCAGGGTCCAGTTTTACCATATAATGCCTTGGGCCATTCCTGCCCCACATCTGAGGCATGACAGTCTATCAATCAATATAAAACCCCAATTCATTAAAATGACCATGCGTGCTGTCTTAAGCATTTACTGAAGACGGTAGGCCCTATGCGTCCCTGATAAAATCACAAGACATCTCCCCTGTGAAGGACACGAGCCTCAGCTCACTGTCTGTCTCGTAAACAAGTCACCGAGCCCCCACTCCCCACCGCTGACCTCAATGTGCACTTCTCATGATGATATAGCAATACCAAAGAACAGGGAACATCCTTAATTAAGAGGAACACGATGGGGCAACATTCGGGTGGGGGCCAACTGTGATATTTCAACTTCTTCATATTGCTGTTTTTCTGCTAGCTTTAAGAAACCAAGACAAGCAACATGGCGTGAGAAAATGACCTCTAACCCTTTGTAATCTTCTGCTTTCTTAAACGTTTCCGAGAAGTGACGCAAATTATTTTCGATAAATGTTCAATTTCATAATGAGGTACGGTCAAACATCGATTGACCTTTTGATAAACTTTTGTACCTTACTGTAACTTCTGCCGTCTTAATATTTCCAATAAGTGACCAAAGTGCGTCATGTTCTGCAATATTTTAATTCTGCGGTCAATAGTTCCCCATTAAAAGTGTCAGGATCACAAGTACTCCTCGGGATCTGGGCGATGCTCAAAGGGGTCCACCTCTTGATATCCCCAACTCTGACAGTATAGACACAGAGTATTGAAGCGATCAAGCGAGGGATAGGAATTAGGGTAGGAACAGCAGGGAATAGGAGACCTGTAACAAAGAAGCACAAGATTAATACTACTCGTATATCTCACTGTCTACTCTCATAGAGTCTCACTAGTGAAAACCCCTACCTGTCCAAGACTCCCCCAGCGGCGATGAACGTCCTCTACTCGCATTGAGATACCTTCTCTCAAACGGAGTACATGCAACCCTTTTCCTTCATTCCCCAGAAAATCATAGAACCAAAACCAATAGATAGCAGACAGGAGAGAGTACAGGATAATAGTCTCGGAGGGTACTGGAATCCAAAGGCTTGTAAAAAAGAGATGCTTCTGTACCCCTGTTCCCAGAGTAATCCAGAAAGCGATAAGCAACTTCCAGTATTGCAACAGCACTCAATTCCCAAAACAAAGTCTCTAAGAAATGAACAATAATCAAAAGTACGCCACAGAGGGCAACGGAATTCCCTATGAAATACTGGCTTTCAGGGTCTCGGTACTCACATAAGAACTCCCCCCTGCGGCCGCAGAGAGGAGAGGAACCCGGAACACTCCCTCTCCTTCGGGTGTTCCGTGACTCGCTAGCATGAGCCCCGAGCGGACCCAGCTCAAGGACTCCAGGAAGAAGCCACTCCTGGCCAAGATTGCACAAAATCCAGCGGGCGCGATCCACAGACTCGCGAACACAGTTCCTCACACAGGGCAGCCGCCCTGCAACGTATCCACGGCTGAATCAAGAATTACGCACAACGCTCCGCGCGTTGGCCGTAATTTAACAAGGCGTAGTCCCTCCCAGAAGGATGGCCTTCTGGGAGTCGTAGTCCAGTAATCCCTTTGCTAACCCCACAAGTAGGGCAGGCGCTACCTGTCACGGCCTGACAGTACGCCCACCTCCCAAGCGCCTCCTGGGTCCAGGCTTGCCGGGATTGCGAACATGGAAGAGCCGGATCGCCCGAGGGCGTGCACATTGACGCATGGCTCCCAGGAATCGTCTTCTGTCGGGTACCCCTTCCAGGCAATCAGATACCACAGCTGTCCCCTCCGATACCTGGAGTCCAGGATGCGCCGTACCTCATATTCGATTTGGCCATCCGCCACTACCGGAGGAACCGCCCTGCGTCTGGCACACTTAGCAGGCTTCAACAGGCTACAGTGAAACACCGGGTGGATCCTCAGAGAAGCCGGCAGCTTCAACCTGTACGCCACTGGGTTGATTCTGCGGAGAATGGTATACGGGCCGATGAACCGGGGATGGAAGATGCTGCGCATCCGAAAACGGATGTTCCTGGTAGAGAGCCATACCCGATCCCCTGGCTGATACGTAGGCCCCTCTTGCCTATGCCGATCCTCCCACTTCTTGTAGGACTGCTTGGCCCGGCCCAAGTTGGTTTGGATCTTCCTGTGTATTTTTCGAAGAGCCATCATTTGAGCCAGAACTGTAGGGTGATTCATCACCTCACAGGGTATAGCCAGAGGTAGAGTGTTAGCATGGAACCCGGTGTTGGCCCTGAACGGGGTTTCCTTGATGGAGCTGTGCCATGCATTGTTATACGACAGTTCGGCCAGCCATAGTAAGGACACCCAGGATTCAGTTGCCTCTTTGGAATAGCATCGCAGGTACTTCTTTAGAGTCTGATTCAGGCGCTCCGTTTGTCCATCGGTTTGAGGGTGGAAGCTAGTTGACAACGCCGCTTCCACGTGAAGTGCTTTGCACCACATGTTCCAGAACCTAGCAACGAACTGAGGTCCTCTATCTGACACGATAACTTTTGGGAGCCCATGCAAGCGAACCACGTGAGTTAGTAGCAATTGAGCTGTTTGACCTGCAGTGGGAAGGTTCTTGCAAGGGATGAAATGACCCATCTTGGTGAGACTGTCTATGACAACGAGAATTGCATCATATCCCTGATCCAATGGTAATCCTAGGACAAAGTCTATACTGATCGTTTGCCATGGCTGCGATGGTGTGGGCAGAGGCATCAGCTTCCCCTTGGTTTTGGCTTGCTCCCCTTTTGCACGAGCACATGTCTCGCATTGTGATACCCATTGCACGACATCCTTCACCATACCTTCCCATGAAAAATGTCGTTGGATAAGGTGTAGGGTCTTCTTATGACCGGGATGTCCGGCCAGCACCGCGTCATGACACCAGTTGAAGGCCTGCAAACGAAGTGCGTGAGTAGGTAAGTACAACTTGTTGTTGTACAATGGCACTCCGTGTTTGAGGGTTCGAAGATTGCTTTTTCTGCCCATCGTTGCCACCGATCCAGAGATTGATGTTTGGTGACATGGTCAAGGAATTGATCCACGGTTACAACACATAGTACTCTGTCGGGACTAACTATCGCCTCAGTGTTTATGTGCCGTGGCTTAGCACTCTCTCCTTGTCTGGACAACGAATCTGCCTTCTTATTCTCTGACCCCGGCCGATATGTGATTACGAAGTCGTATTCTGCGAAGAACAACATCCACCGCATCTGTCTTTGTGAGAGGTGTCGGGCGGTTTTCATAAACTGGAGGTTTCTGTGGTCAGTGTACACTGTAACCGGATGTTGCGCTCCCCACAAGTATTGTCTCCATTCCTGGAAGGCCTTCTTGATGGCCAAAAGCTCTTTTTCTGCCACGGTATAGTGAGATTCTGCGACGTTTAGTTTACGAGAAAGAAAGGCCACCGGATGCAGTTGTCCTGTATGTTTGTCCCGTTGGGACAACACCGCTCCTATCGCTGTGTCCGACGCATCTGCTTCAACTACGAAAGGGATGTCGGTATGTGGATGTCGCAAGATTGGTGCAGTACAAAAAGGCAGTTTTCAACTGGGTAAAGGCCTCCATAGCTTCCGCATTCCAGAGAAAAGGCATACCCTTTCTTAGCAAACGAGTAATAGGGGAGACCATCTGTGAAAAGTGAGAGATGAATCTCCGATAGTAGTTGGAGAAACCCAGGAAACACTGTACATCTCTCACATTCTTGGGAACAGGCCACTCCTGCACCGCCTTTACCTTCCTCTCCGCCATACTGAACCCCTGGGGATTCAATACGACTCCCAGAAACTCAACTTCTGTCACACTGAACTCACACTTACTGAGCTTACAAAACAGGCTGTGCTCTTGCAACCTTCTGAGTATCAGTGTCACGTGAGTCGTATGTTGTTTCTGGGAAGACGAATAGATCAGTATGTCATCTATGTATACGATGACAAACCGATCTACGTATTCCTTGAGCACATCGTTGAGAAAATACTGGAATGCCGCCGGGGCATTGCATAACCCGAACGGCATAACCAAGTATTCATACAACCCATAACGCGTTTTGAACGCTGTTTTCCACTCATCTCCTTCGCGTATCCGAACCAAGTGGTAGGCCCCTCTGAGATCCAGCCTGGTGTATATACAGGCCTCCCTCACCTGATCCAATAACACGGGGATGAGTGGAAGCGGGTACCGATTCCTCACCGTGTTTTTATTCAATAGGCGGTAATCTATACACGTCCTCAACTCACCGTTCGCCTTTGCCGTAAAGAAAAGAGGAGAGGCTGCTGGCGAACGAGAGGGTCTGATGAAGCCCATATCTATGAAACGATCCAAGTACTCACGCAGATACTTGGTCTCTGGTTCGGACAAAGCATAGACTCTGCAGGACGGTATAGTAGCTCCTGCAATCAAGTCGATGCGACAGTCGTAGTCGCGGTGCGGGGGTAACACCTCCGCCTTGGCTTCACAGAACACCTCACTATATAAGGCATACTCTAGGGGTAGTTCTATCTCTTTCTCGATAGCAGTGGCAACGTAGTATGTCTGTGCCAGAGCCAAGGTTTGAGACCAGGTGTTTTTCATACATTGTTTACTACACTCCTCTGACTGAAAACATATGGTCTTCAGCCTCCAATCGATGGTGGGGTTGTGTTGCCACAACCATGGCATGCCCAGTATGACCTCATATTGAGGTGCCTCAATGATGTTCAGTGTAAGGTCTTCTACGTGATCTAGAGGATCCCCCTTCAACGCTAGTTCCACCACTTCGGTGTGTTCCGTAATAAGTCCTGACTTCAATGGAGTACCGTCCACTGCCAACACCTTTTCTGGCTTCTCACTAGGTACTCTTTGCAATCCCAGCCTCTGAACCAACCCGCAATCGATAAAATTCCCTGTGGCCCCGGAATCGATCATAGTCCATACCTGGTGTCGTTGTTGGCCTGTCATGAGGATCATGGGCAACACTATGTGGGCTTCTGTGCTTTTTACCTCTGCAATAGCTAGGGAAGGTATCTTTAATTCCCTCTCTTGCCTTTCTCCTCTGGGCATAAGTAGCTCAGTGGCATCTCCGTTTCCTGAGGACCGCACCTCTACCACTGCTACCTTTTTCCCCGGATAGTAAACATTCTTTTTCTTAGGCTTAAGGGGGCAGTCCCTCACATAGTGGCCCTTTTTTCCACAATACATGCAGAGCCCCTGAGCTCTGCGATTCTCTCTCTCAATTTTAGATAAAGGAGGCCTGATAGCTCCCACATCCATGGGTTCAGACCCTGCTTCTTGTGGGCTATGAGCTGCCCGGCCGTCATGCTCCCACCCACCTAACGACCTCTCTCCTCTTTTCCGATCCCCACCCCTTTCAGCTAACCTATGGTCTAACCTTAAAGTGAGGTTGATTAAATCAGTGCATGTGGTGGGTTGTGGATCTATTTGCGCTAGCACATCCTTCATATCATCCCTAAGTCCCTGATAATACAGTGACATTCTTTTCTCCTCTGGCCAGGCGGTTTCGGCCACCAATCGGTTAAATGCGGTCATGTAGGTTATCAGGTCTCTCTTCCCCTGTCTAAGCTCCAATAACTCTCTGTCCGCACTGAACGTGGTAGCCCTACGATCAAACACCCTCTCGAACTCCCTACGAAAGGCGGTCCAATCGTTAAGCAATGGATCGTCATTTCTAACCAAAGGCACCGCCCAGTTGGCGGCATCGCCTGTTAGATACGAGATGGCAAAAGCCACCCTTGACAGGTTGTTAGGAAAGGAAGCCGGCTTACAGGAGAAGTGTAGTGCTATTTGAGTCAGGAAAGTTTGTATCTTCAACGGATCGCCTGAATACCTCTCCGGGCTAGCCAAGGGAATGGGAGGAGGTACAGTCACCTGAATCTGTGGGTTAGAGGTTGAGACATCAAAGGGGTTCCTGGTCTGCCTATCCACTCTCTCCTTAAGTGCCGCTGTTTCTGCTCTAGAAGCAACCAGCTCTTGCTGGACGGCCACCAACGCCTGTAACACATCGTCCAAGGACGCCATCTTTGCGAATGGCCCAGACCGGGAGGAGAATTTTTCGTGGGTGCGTAATTCTGTCAGGATCACAAGTACTCCTCGGGATCTGGGCGATGCTCAAAGGGGTCCACCTCTTGATATCCCCAACTCTGACAGTATAGACACAGAGTATTGAAGCGATCAAGCGAGGGATAGGAATTAGGGTAGGAACAGCAGGGAATAGGAGACCTGTAACAAAGAAGCACAAGATTAATACTACTCGTATATCTCACTGTCTACTCTCATAGAGTCTCACTAGTGAAAACCCCTACCTGTCCAAGACTCCCCAGCGGCGATGAACGTCCTCTACTCGCATTGAGATACCTTCTCTCAAACGGAGTACATGCAACCCTTTTCCTTCATTCCCCAGAAAATCATAGAACCAAAACCAATAGATAGCAGACAGGAGAGAGTACAGGATAATAGTCTCGGAGGGTACTGGAATCCAAAGGCTTGTAAAAAAGAGATGCTTCTGTACCCCTGTTCCCAGAGTAATCCAGAAAGCGATAAGCAACTTCCAGTATTGCAACAGCACTCAATTCCCAAAACAAAGTCTCTAAGAAATGAACAATAATCAAAAGTACGCCACAGAGGGCAACGGAATTCCCTATGAAATACTGGCTTTCAGGGTCTCGGTACTCACATAAGAACTCCCCCTGCGGCCGCAGAGAGGAGAGGAACCCGGAACACTCCCTCTCCTTCGGGTGTTCCGTGGACTCGCTAGCATGAGCCCCGAGCGGACCCAGCTCAAGGACTCCAGGAAGAAGCCACTCCTGGCCAAGATTGCATAAAATCCAGCGGGCGCGATCCACAGACACGCGAACACAGTTCCTCACACAGGGCAGCCGCCCTGCAACGTATCCACGGCTGAATCAAGAATTACGCACAACGCTCCGCGCGTTGGCCGTAATTTAACAAGGCGTAGTCCCTCCCAGAAGGATGGCCTTCTGGGAGTCGTAGTCCAGTAATCCCTTTGCTAACCCCACAAGTAGGGCAGGCGCTACCTGTCACGGCCTGACAAAAAGTGTATAAAAGAGCTGCCCCCAGTCCACTCGTTGACCACCTTGCACCGTGAAACTCTTGGGTCACGACGTGCTTGTGTGCTCCCGGTTAACTGCTTGATTTTATTTAGTATTCTTGATTAAGGTTGTAGTGCATTATCATTATTGTGTTTTGAAATTCTCTTTTCTCTGCATTACCGTGATTCCAAAACTTACTAGATTGCATGGTTTTTCTCTTCATTTCAAATGTGTCCCTGACACTTGGTCTTTGCTAAGACTGCATAGCTTTATTATTGAATAATGATGTGTTTCTTGACATTTATTGTTTAAACTTGTCTCTTGAAATAAATAGTGCCACTCCTGATTCAGTTCCTGCATCTCACACGTGTGTTTCCTTCTTTTAGATAGCGCACCCCTGCTCACATTAAGGTGGTGCAGCATCACCCAAAAATCACCCTCCAACAGCTGGCGACCACGAAGGGAAGTGCATAGATTTTCCAGCCGGCAAGGAAACTGAACATTTTCCCTGTGACAGCGGACGGCGATTGCCCCTCGGTGCTTCTTCCTGACTGAGCAGCCACACACACACGGGTAAGTCAAAGAGTCTCTCTCTCCTTTTTCTTTGCCTTGTCCCAATGTGATGTTTGGCTGTGGTGTCGGTTGAGCACTCGTAGGTGTGACGCTGTCTGACCCACAGTTCCTTGCCACTGGTGTCTCACCACGACAAACAACCCTTCTAATATAAACACGTGTAAGTAGGCACTGAGTCGGGATTTATTATTAGTTTTTTTTTAAGATTGTGGTTTGTGGGTTCCCCGTGCACGGTTCTTATCTCACACATATTTTTCTTCATATCGTCTGTCTGACGAGATAGGGATTGCGTGTCCCCTTTGGTCTGTCAATGGAAATAGAAATGCGCAACGGGCAAGCACCTACTCTACTTAAAATAAGATAGGCAGGGGGAGTGGCGTCTTGCGTCTCCCAGCTCCTGCAGGTTCTCAACAGGTCAGGACTCCTAGCAAGTGATCGTCAGTATATATTTTGACTGGCAAGGGAAATTTATAGTGCTAAAGAAAGTATTAGAAATATCCAGCTTCTGCACAAGACCGTCAGTTCACGTCTCGTGTCTGGCAAGGGAGGTTTAGTGATAGCAAGTATTAGAAATCTCCAGCTTCTAAAGAGTTAATATAGTTAACAGCCAATAGACAAAAATAAATAAGCTCTGTAAAATATCATCGCATTAGCAAAAGTGTTTTTTGACTGCGTAGCTAAGGAAAGGGGAAGTACTTAACATTAAAAAAGAATAGCCTCCTTTGTGGCTTCCTGTTCTCCCCGGTTGCAGGAAAAACAAATGGCTTTTTTTTTAGCATTTCTTATCTCAAACAAATATATTTTTCTCTATCTTCCTTTAGGCAAAAGCGCACAATTTTGCCCTTTCTAATTAATTGTAAATAAATAGTCGACTTGTCTGAAAATTGTTGCATATATACATGACTAGATCATGGTTATTCTGTCTTCTTATCTTCTATTGACTCTATTGTGGTCGGTGCCTGGTGCATCGATGCAACACTGTGTTCCTTTGTTTAGCGAGAAAAATAACTAGGTGTACCAATGTATTTTGTTGT
Organism: Calotriton arnoldi; assembly: GCA_963921515.1. Taxonomy (NCBI): domain Eukaryota; kingdom Metazoa; phylum Chordata; class Amphibia; order Caudata; family Salamandridae; genus Calotriton; species Calotriton arnoldi. Next base: position 195,449 of record CAWUFW010013072.1, on the reverse strand, counting down.
ATGCATGTTGACTGTCTCATTGTCCCCCGTTAACACCACTGTTATATGAGCACACCCTGCCACCTCCTGTCCCCTGCCCATGTCTTGCTAGTACTACTCTGTAATAGTGCATTGTCACATTTAGCTTCTAAATAGCAGCCTTTACAATACGTGCCTGGCCCCATAGTAATGTATTCTCCCACTTGACTATTCAGTCAAGTGGCAGACAGCGGGGGAGAAGGGAATTTTGCAGGTATATACTGACCACAACACACAGCCAACTTTTTTTCATTTTTTAAAAAAAAATCTTTTTTATTTGAAAATAAACAAGAAACAACACAAATAAAACAAATACAGTGCAGTTCAACCTTCAAGATATTCAAAAGTCGCACCTGGTATAGTTACAATATAGCATAAGTCGGCACCAAAGGTCGATGCCTGCATTAAATGAATCACGGTCCCATTAATCCACTGAACCTCACAATGTCACATTGTCAACATTGAATGGGGAAGGGTCATCAAAAGGGGTGCAGAGGAAACCTCTACTCTTGTTCCAAGGGCCCCATATTTTCGTCCACTTACCCAGGCATCCCCTGCTTTCATAGACCAGCCTCTCCGCCTGCATACACCAGTCCATGTCAGACTCCCAATCAGTATATCTTGGCTCAATTTGTCCCTTTCATGTTCTGGCGATGTTACGTTTAGCCACCGTGCAGCCCAACGAGACCCACCCTTGTTCAGTTCTTGACAAATCGGTAGCTTCCCAGATATTCAGGAGACATAGCCGGGGGGAAGCCTCAATGGATTTATGACAGATCTGGGACATAGTGGACAAAATCCTACTCCAATACCGCTGAGGAACCGGACAGTCCCACCACTGGTTTAAAAAGGTACCTATGGAGCCACAATCACGAGGGCAGACCGGGGAGTCCAGGAGCCCCATCTTAGCCAACGCTGAACTGGTGTAATAGGCTCTATGGAGCAGCTTGAGCTGTATGAGCTTAAAACAGGAACGGATAGCCACCTCCCAGGGTGAGGACAGGGCCTCCCTCCAATCTTCTTCGACTATATCTCCTACATCATCCACCCATTTTGCTCGTAGTTTATCGTGAGTCTCAGGTAAGTTGTTTAGGATTTTACGGTAGGTCAGCGAGATGGCTTTTTCTGAGAGGTAATCATCCAGGAGCCTATCCTCCAGAGGGGAGGAAACAGGTAGGTCAGGACCCTTAGGGATCGCTTTACGTAATGCATTTCTGGCCTGTAGATATCTAAAGGTCTCGCCCTCGTGTAGTTGGTACTGCGCCTGGAATTCGCCGAACGGAACAACCCCGCCCCTCACCCATAAGTCCCTAATCCTGGAGAGACCAATCAGGTCCCATTTGTCGAACCCCGGCTGCCTAGATAGCATACCTAGTTGACAGGATTCTAATAATGGAGTAACCTGCGTGATTTTACCCTTCCAGCCTAGGGCAGCCGTAGCAGCGTGCCAGATTGAAACTGTGGTAGAAGTCGGGGTATATTTAGGTGTATATCTTGTCCCTCTGTACAGTGCACGCAAGTAGTTGCCAGCAGTCATGTTGTGCCTGTCCATTCTGTATGCTGGGTCTGTGATAGGACTGTGCGCCCAGTGATTTCGGACCACTAGCTGTGAGGCCCAATAGTATGACCTAATAGCTGGCAAGGCGATACCCCCGTCGTACCAACTTTTCGTAAGTTTAGCGAGAGCTATTTGGGGTGTGCCGCCGTTCCAGACCAGAGTCCGTACCTCAGAGTCAACTGACTGAAATTTTTTTGGGGGTTTTTGTCACTCATACAACAGGATTTGCACACGTAATGAATAATAACCACCAGGAAATTACCAAACTAGTTTTGCACTTAGTCCACAATAGACCGGTTGCTGTGTTTAATAGCCGTGCAGACACAATCACTCCACTAACTGGACATCAAAGTGACCTTCTGTCCATAGCGTGGGACATACTGGGTGTCACCTTTACACCTACAACAGAAGTCAGGGTGTCTGTACTGACACTCATAGAACTACCACCACCGGGCACCGCCCATACACATCCCAGGCCTAACCCAGCGCTGCCAGATACTACACGTCCGAATCTTGTCTGGCCGGACTACTCACAGAGCTCTTCCACTGCTGAGAACACATGCTACATACCTTTCCTGTACTCACCAGTTTCTCCAGTGGTGATTAGCGATTGTTGGGACTCCTCCTCAGGATTAACCTATTCTGTGGGATCCATAGAAGGCGCCCGCATCCCTGACCTCACCCTCCCGGACACGCCAACATCATCTACATCTAACTCTAACAGTACAGCAGAGCAAAGGGATTCTCAGGGGCCACACTCACCACTCTTGCGGGCACTCTTAAGGGATCAGCAACAAGATGGATAGCACATGTCTGTTTCAGAGGAAAACTACCCTCCTCTAGGGGACACTAGGGAATGAGCACGGCATCAGTGAGCCCCATAGCACCACAGATTGTCATGTACCTCATTAACGACCACATCATTGGACTTTCAGAAGGTCATCCATCCTCATTTACCCCGGTAACGCCCTTAACAAGCACTGTCCTCCTGACGGTGTTTCAGGTTTTAGGAATCGACATCACACACGAACAACAGGTGAGGCTGACAATAGTCCCCACCTTCGCCTCTCAGTTACATACAGTTCTGTAAATAAAGATTAGCATGGCCACTCCACTGCAACATGTACTCAAGAATTTCACAGGGCAAGAGCAGCGCATAATTAAACACTGCAGGGAACTGCACAAACACACAAAGAATTTAACACACCCATGGCCACCTGAAGGCACCTTTGACCATGCTATACTAGACCATGCCACCACCTTCTTGGAGGCTAAGTACTCAGGCAGCAAGCTTCAAAAACTCAAAGACACCCTAGCACTGTGGCGCATCTTTAAAGAAAATGCTGAGCCAATACTCATACCTACAGCCCCACCACCGGCATACCATGCGAGCGGCATGTATCCCAATCTCACCGTTAAATCAGGCCTAGAATACACTTCAAATGACAAGACTGCTGTGGGCCACTCTGAACTACTTTCGGATGATCCTTTTCATCCACCACCTGATGACTTAAGGGACCACATCCAAACAATACCACCCCTTAGCGCCCACAGCCCAGTGGTAGAGGCTGTGATACCAGGACTACCAGGTCAAATAGATGCACAATTTACACTGAAGCTTACACCAGCGCAAAATACTGCAGCACAACAGCAAGATGAGGATGAAGAGTGCGATAGCGCCTCCCGTGTATTGCATTCGCCTTCTCACAGCTCACACTCTGGTTCCGACACATCCCTCACTGGCAAACAGCAACTCCTTCCAAATCTGCGTCGCTACTCCTGTGAACAGTTGCCATTTGGCAGTGCCATCCCCCAGCATAAGGATAGGACTACCATCCTGGATCTTCCAATTACTAATAATCAGTTCAGAGACAGCTAGCGCGAATTCCCTGAGACGTTTGCCCATTCAGACTTCAACAAATGGAGAACTAGGTCGGACTTAAATAGGAGTATGGATAGCATAATACTAGGCGACCTTCACACAGACTTAATACACAAAACACAGTCACCCAGCCCCACAGGCGAAGCTGCAACTGTCAGGCGCCCGTCAATGAAGGTAGAGCAAATGCATGACGAACTCACTGAAATGCTCGGTGATGTAGGCCTCATGGCACGTCCGAATGACATAAGGACAGACACCCCACTACAAGAAGCGCTGCAGGCACCCATTCCTGGGGGAAGACAGGGTGCTGCAATATCACAAAATAACGAGGCCACTGTCTCAGGTATGCCCCAGACCGTCGCAACACCTAGTCATGGCAACTCCCCCGTCCAAATGCAGCGAGCACCCCCGCAGACATTACCACCAGCCATGACATACATTTTCGGCTCGCCACCCAAGTCCGCACTCACTCTCATGCACACTACCCAACAGGGGGAACGCCCTGACATAGAGGAACAAAAACAAAAGAGAACGAGAAGGACAGAAACAGAACGACTAGTGGTGCTAGGGACACATGGGCGACCGGACAACATGTCCTATGACATTTCAGGCACAGCCTCTATGCGTTCCACTAGACTGAGAAATAAATATAACATTATGCTAAGCCGACAGGGGCACCACAGACTAATCACCTGACACCCAATGAAATAGTAACACTTGGGGAGGATTCTGACTTTTATGTCAATCCCTTCACTGATAATTTGGCAGGATGGACAGAAAGTCTTGCACCCCAAATGATCCTATGGCCACGAACTGGATCCTTCGATCCACAAAATATGGCAACAGCAGAAGACTGCATCCTACACGGGGAGGGAGATGAGGACTGGGACTACGGTTACATGGGGGCAAGCCTAAAAGTATGGCAGAAATATGCACGAGAATTTGACCACACTCGACCCACAGCAGCAAGCACCAGGGTAACACACCAGATGCCACTGCTGTTCAAAAATGCACATGACCCCCCTCTCTATGTCCCATGGCCACAAATGGATAAAGACAATTTGAAAAAACAACTCCCCCCACTAACAGAGGGCGCTGGCAAATGGATAGCGGCCTTGGAAAAACACACTGCAGGTGTCAATCTCGCAATAGGGGATGTCAAAGGTCTGCTCATCTCCCTAATTGGAGAAGAAGCAGAAGAAATATAAAAAAATGTCAATAACAAAATCACGCTCACTGGCACAGAATACGATGGTGTAGCATTCAACAAAATACGAGCGCATGTGTGGTCCCAATTGCGCCGCAAATTTCTGGATGTCCCAGACATCGGGTCCCTAATGTCACAAACAATGCAACAGAATGAGGACCCAGCACAGTACATTTCAAGAATGAAGGAAAAATGGCATCATGAGTTGGGGGGGAAAATGGAATGCAACAGGAGGAAACAGTAGGTTCTTCTACCACACAGTAAAGAAGGGACTGCCCACTGACGTACAGGGGAAGTTAGATGGGATAGTAGCCATGGAATGCAAACCATGGCCTGAAATACAAGATCACATTATTCACTTCTGTAAAAAGAAGCAGGAGCAGGACAGGAACAGACAGCTAGCAATTGAAAATGCAGCAGCCAAACTAATTCAGCAGAAACTTAATAAGAAAAAAGATGCTCCGGATACAGTCATGCTGGCAGCACCAGTCAACCAGATGACTGCCGTTACAGTATTTCCCCAGAATGCCATAAATGCGTTAGCAGGTAACACATAGGGAGTTGCACCATACATACAATCACAGCCCACCTATAATAATGAGCAACAGCAGCCATACTATGGTAACCAGCAGACTAGGCCTAGGAACTCAGGAATGCAGGGCAGCGGGAGAGGACTGGGTCAACAAAGGGCCAGAGAACAGCCAGGACCCCCTGTATGCTTTTACTGTCAGAAACCTGGCTATTTTCAAAGAGACTGCCGCACCAAAATGCGGGACGAAGGAAGGGCGGTGGTCAGAGGACCTCCACAACGGACCCCCACCCAAAACTCACAACAGCACCAAATACATGCCACGGCCAATTCAGCCACAAATAATATATTCATACATCCCACTAGTACAGCAGCAGCCCATGTAGCAACAACTACAACTGCAAGCCCCTGCAATGGCCCAATTACAAGCACCGATCCAGCAGGCACAGGCACCAGTACAACAACAACAAACACCTGTGTATCAAATGATGCCCCAAGCACAAAATTTTGTACCTCAGGGGGGCGTAGTGGTTCCATCCAACAACACATTCGCGCAGTGCACCATCCAGCAATACCAAGCAGGAGGGTACAATCGTTAGGATAGCCCACAGACAACTCTTGTGTGCCCAGTTTTGTCGTGTACAACAGATGTTCAGGAGGACCCCATTGTCTTTGTCACGATAAACAATAAAACTTACAGCTTTCTCATTGACACAGGTGCTACTTACTCCTGTATTACAGACGGAGCACTGCCCATTTCAAATCAGATAGCGGACACACAGAGCTTCTCTGGGGTAATAGCTAGGGTCCCTTTCACAAAGCCAGTACCAATAGAAATAGGAGGTCGATACATGGAACTACTCCTGCTCTACTCACCACGGTCCCCAGTGAATCTCCTGGGACATGACCTCAAGGCAAAATTAAACATGACCATCCACTTTAATGAGGACGGCACCATGACTTGCTCCATTCCAGGCACACCTTGGGCCAGGATGATGGCAGTCACTGTGGACTCCTCCTTAAAGGATCAGATAAGAGCCCACCCGGTGGATGAACAAGCGTTCTCCACTGCAGTGCACATCATTGTTGCCACTACACCAGAACTGAAAGGCCGTACTGTCCAACTTCCAAAAAAGTTCCTCTTTCGTCCACAATCACAGGACTTCCAAATGCCCGACAAAGACATGATCCTAGACATACACTGTCTTGAAATAACACCCACATATGGAGCCTTCCAAGCATTCGATGACAGCGGCCGCAACTGGGCCTGCGTCATTTTCATTCAACCAGGAGGGTTAGTGAAGGACATTTTAGACAACCAACTATTCGGAGCACCGGAGCATTACTTAAAAAGTGAGATTGTCTACGAAAATGACACCCACCCCTGCCAAACACTTTGACTCCATACGTGACGCTGATTTAGCCCAAGTACCCAGCAACATTTGGACCATCGGCCCAAATGATGCAGGCTTCATTCACTCTGCTACCCCATTCAGAATCACACTAAAGAAAGGCGCCATCATGCCCAGAGTGCGCCAGTACCCTTTGTCCAGGGAGGCAGAGGAGGGTATTGCTCCCACCATACAAGCATTACTAGATCAGGGAGTTATATACCCCTGCACGTCTCCATGCAATACCTGTCTATTTCCTGTACGAAAATCTAAAACTAATCAATGGCGTTTAGTTCATGATTTGCGCCCCCTTAACAACATTGTGGTACCAGAATTCCCGATTGTCCCCGACCCATCAGTGATTCTCACCAATGTTCCCCCAGACGCGGAATACTTTTCCTTCATTGACCTGAAAAATGCCTTTTTCAGTGTCCCACTACACCCAGACAGCCAATACCTGACTTCATTCTCATTTAGAAATACTCAAATGCAATATACCCGTTTGCCCCAAGGCTATTGCGAGTCCCCCAGCGTTTGTAACAGAGTTGTAAAAGCTGATTTATCAAATTTCCAATGTGACAGCACCCTACTGCAATATGTCGATGATATATTGCTCTGCAGTCCCACAGAGCAACAATGCAGAAAGGACACGATTGCCCTGCTCAGAACATTAGCACAAAGAGGATATAAGGTAGACAAACAGAAGCTTCAATATTGCCAGAAAGAAGTACACTACCTTGGACAATTGCGCTCAGCGTCAGGAAGAAGAGTCACCCCAGATAGAATAGAGGCGATAAAATGCACCCCTGAACCACAAACAGTCAAGGACATGCAGAAATTTCTCGGGTTAGTAAACTATGTTCGGCAGTGGGTCTTTAATTTCTCCACTATCACTGCCCCACTGCTGAAAGCTGTTAAAATGGCCAAAGACAGACATAATAAGTTAAATTGGACACCTGAAATGAGGACAGCCTTCACACAACTAAAGGATGAGATCACAAATGCACCAGTGTTAGGGTTCCCTGTCTACACTAGAGAATTCTACCTGTTCACTCACTGCGACGGTCAAGTGATGACAGCAGTCCTTACCCAAAAATACCCCATGGGCCACAAGCCCATTGCCTATTTCAGTGGCATGCTAGATTCTGTAATGAAAGGACACTACCCATGCGAACAAGCCCTAGCAGCAGCAGCATTCACTGTTGAGAAAAGCACTCCCATAGTCATGGGTTCCCCATTAACATTGTACACTGAACATTCTGTCTTTGCAATAATACAGAAAGCAAAGACAACTCTCACTACACAAAGAGTATCTGGCTACGAAGTAATATTATCATTACCCTCTTTGAAAGTTGTTAAGTGCCACACAGTAAACCCTGCAACGTTCTTTGCCCACTCCATTGCAACATCAGATGATGACCCTCATGGTTGTGCCACATACTCACCAGACGAGTCAGGAGCAGCAAATGAGGACCCATTGCCAGACAGTACCGTATACTTTGTTGATGGGTCTTCTACCATTGATCAAGAAACAGGGATCAGGTATACAGGAGCTGCAGTGGTTAGGGCGCAACAAAATGACTCCTCTGACACTCTAGACATTGTACAGCAGATCACATTACCTCCACACTACTCAGCACAAGCAGCAGAACTAGTGGCATTGATCGCCGCCTTGAAAAATGGGGCGGACGAACGCATTACTGTTTATTCAGACTCTGCATATGTCACAACAACAACACATTCCAGCATCCTATGTTGGAAACGGCGTGGTTTTCTCAATTCCAATGGCACACCTGCTATGCACAGACACTTACTTGAAGAACTAATAGACGCGCTGACGCTGCCAGCTGAGGTAGCTGTAGTCAAATGTGCAGCTCACACAAATGGGCAGGACTTTGTCTCCAGAGGTAACGTCCTGGCAGACTGGGCAGCCAAAGCCGCCGCCAGGGGATCCCCGCCTACAGTACCACCACAATGCCAGCACACCTCCATCCTGCTTGCCCACCACGTACCTACAACAGAACAACAAGACAAAGAAGGTGCAGAGGAAGACACTCCTGACTTAACGTTTCCATACACTATTGACGATACACAGCCATACGATCACATTGCACAATTACACCTCAGAGAAATACAGGAACGTGCACCAGTTAAAGAGAAAGAGTTATGGAAGAAGAGGGGATTACAACAAGATCCCTCAGATTTTATCTACAGACAAATAATGACAGGAAAACCTGTCATGCCACAGACCTTATTGCAAGTGGCGCTGGATCAGTTACACCTTCCTACACATGTTTCTCGAGATAATATGTCCACAACCATTCAGACTGACTGGTTCATCCCCAACGCCCACAAACTAATACAGCTTTTGTTAATAAATGTCTCATCTGTCAACAGTACTCACCAAACCCCACTATGAAAACAGTTGCCTCTACAATACCAAAACCAAAAGGCCCTTCTAAAGAACTCCACATTGATTATGTTGACATGATTGATAGATGCCAAAATTATCGATACCTCATTGTGGTAGTCTGCCCATTCTCACGATGGATCGAAGCTGGACCATGTGTCCACTGTGATGCCAAAGCAGCAGCCAAGTTCCTGCTCCGTGAGGTCATTTCGCGCTGGGGATTGCCAGATGCGATCTGCTCTGACAACGGCAGCCATTTTTCAAACGCCATCTTTGCCTTTCTAACAACAATGTTAGGGATTAAACATAAATTGACATCAGCATATCACCCACAAAGTAATGGCATTTGTGAACGCCTTAACGGCCTGCTTAAAACTAAAATAAGCAAGATAAGTGCCACAATTGGAAAGAAATGGCTCTATTGCTTACCAATTGCCCTGTTTGCACTCAGAAACTCTCCGAGTTCTGATCACCATCTCACACCCCACCAGCTGGTCACTGGCCGATCGAAAAATATATCAGTTCCACCAACAAGACCCAAAATAGACGCTGAAAGTTCCTCTGAAATTGTGAAAGCTGAAATGTTTGAGTATTTGTGTGAATTAACACACGCTGCGCAGTACCTTTCTACCCAGATATCAAAGAGGAAGGAGAAGGGCCCCATCGCTCCTGAGCTCCCTCCTATCCGTCCTGGAACACAGATCTTTGTCCAAAAAGCTGTTAGAAAGTGGAAAGACCCCAAATTTGAAGGACCTTTTAAAGTCACAGACTCTTCACCCACAGCTGTCCGCATTGCCGAGAGTAAAGCATGGATTCATCGGTCAGACATCAGGGTCGACCCTGCACCACCGAAGAACTAAGAGAGGACCAAGGAGAAGACATCGAATTCCCATTGCCTATCCCGGAAGAAGAAGACGGTGATCGTTTGGTGCTCTACGGACTCAGCCGCCGCCGCCACACAGAAGTGTCCTATGCAAAGCTATGTATTTGTATTGTAATATTTTACATTATTGTCGGAGTGGCACTAGCAATGTTTAATTGGTTCGCTGTTATTTCCCATTGTATTAATACAAAAACTTGCAGTGTTCCAACTATTGAAGATGATCGTGTTACCATGTATCCCATATCACAATCATCTCTTCTCGCTAACACCAGTATCGAGGAAAATGGCCTCCCTAAAAGTACAACGTCTTTGAATACCACTGTCAAAAACATCCCCAAGCCAAATACACATGTAGCACACGCGTCCCCATCTCTCCCCCCCATTGAAAATCATACAGTACCCTTGATCTCACATTACGCCGCCCACTGTTGTCTCGTCGACGCAGAGAGGCCCCACCAGCCTGCCTTCGTGACATCCATATGGCCGTCGTCCAATCCATCTTGCGACACTACACGCCCCCCCTCCAACACCAGAGTACTGACGAGTCCGCATGGGACCATGGGGTCTATAACTCCCTACTAGACAACCTGTGGTATAAGGATATGACAACAGCTGGAAAGCAGGTCACAAACGAATCCTGTTATGTGTGCTCATACATTCCCCATGCAGTAGGCGCAGATAGACTGATTTTCCCTAGAGAAGCACATGGAAATGGACAGAAGAGGAATCCCTAACATGGACCTTAGGGCACCTCACATTAGGAAGCGTGGATACATCACATTATCATCGCCTTCAGCAGTATGCAATGTAACAATACCCCACGGCCACCCATGCCCATGTCAGAATAGGACTGTGCTGCACCTATGGGCACAAGCTTATTTCAATGATAAGTGGAATGATCCCGGCTTCGTGGTGTGCAAAGCAGCATCCTTAGGGCCCCCTTTGGTAGATTCAGATTATGAAGATGGGATTGACTGGGAGGTTGAGGATGAGTGTGAACAAATATGCTCTCAGGAAAGTGGAAGTTACACCTGGGGTGGGGAGAAAATGTCCAAACCTAAAAAAGCATTCAAACTAAAATCACCTCTTCTCTGTTTTCTAGGAAATGGCACGGTACCTGTGGGTCGCAACTCGGGATGCACAGCACCATTTTTAATTCGGACATGCAATATGGCACCTCCAGTTTAATGGACTACTGCTGGGCTTGCGAAGAACGCCTCTATCTCCAACTGCCTCCTCGATGGAATGGACTATGTACCCTGGTGGCCATGCATGAAGTTCACCTGGTCGTTCCAGCAGCCATATCTCCCACATCCATTCACATCCAATGACAGGTGATGTCACCTTGCTCCACCAACAATGACGGACTGCTCAATACTTCGCCAATGACGCCTTTGGAGACATCCGCCAAGAATTCCGGCTTTTTAATGATGCACAGCTATTTTTCGGCAGCACCATCCCAATGTTTCAGATAAAAGCGAATGCATGCTGGCTCCAGGTGACCCGCTAGGAAGTCATGCGGGCCCTCAACAGTACCAGGGATGGGCTAAATGCTATCAAGAAAGAACTACGCCCCCTGAGGCTTATGGTTCTTCAGCACCTGTATGTCTTGGACATGTTAACAGCGATGGAGGGTGGAGTATGTCGCAAGATCGGAGGATCCCGCTGCACGTTCGTACCTGCAAACGATGCACAGAATGGGTCTCTCACAAAGGCCATCGAGGACTTAAATGATATAGGGAAGAAAATGGCTGAGGAAGGAGGTGCCAGGGCAGACACAGCCAAGGACTGGTTCGACTTTAGCTGGATGCCTTCATGGCTGTCTGCCCTCCTAAAAATTCTAGTACCAGTTTGCGGTGTGCTGTTGCTCCTTTGTTGTGTCGTACAGATAATATGTCATTGTGTGAAAAATGTCAGTAATAAAGTAGTAGGTATGAATTATGCAGGGACAGGAATATACAGAAAGACCATACATGAGGACAGTGGTAAAGGAAATGGGGATAACATAGCACTCTTAGAAGTAATTGAGCTCACAACGTCTGGCTCACCTTTACTACAGCTTCCTACTGTCACCCAAGGCCAGGTAACTAACCCCCACTTCCCCCTGGTAGACATCAAATAAGGGAGGATCCTAGCACAGATCCTTATGCGTCCCTAGTTGACATGCCCAAAGGAGAATATGTAGAATTGAGAACAAAGCAGGATAGACAGTGCTCTTACGTTAATGACACGCCTTGGATGCCCTAACAAGACGAAGGGCCAGCTAAGTACACTGTAAGAGATTTGTTCAAGAATGAACAAGAGGAGGGAAATGACGCAGGGTCCAGTTCTACCATATAATGCCTTGGGGCATTCCTGCCCCACATCTGAGGCATGACAGTCTATCAGTCAATATAAAACCCCAATTCATTAAATTGACCATGCGTGCTGTCTTAAGCATTTACTGAAGACGGTAGGCCCTATGCGTCCCTGATAAAATCACAAGACATCTCCCCTGTGAAGGACACGAGCCTCAGCTCACTGTCTGTCTCGTAAACAAGTCACCGAGCCCCCACTCCCTATCGCTGACCTCAATGTGCACTTCTCATGATGATATAGCAATACCTAAGAACAAGGAACATCCTTAATTAAGAGGAACACGATGGGGCAACATTCGGGTGGGGGCCAACTGTGATATTTCAACTTCTTCATATTGCTGTTTTTCTGCTAGCTTTAAGAAACCAAGACAAGCAACATGGCGTGAGGAAATGACCTCTAACCCTTTGTAATCTTCTGCTTTCTTAAAAGTTTCCGAGAAGTGACGCAAATTATTTTCGATAAATGTTCAATTTCATAATGATGTACGGTCAAACATCGATTGACCTTTTGATAAACTTTTGTACCTTACTGTAACTTCTGCCTTCTTAATATTTCCAATAAGTGACCAAAGTGCGTCATGTTCTGCAATATTTTAATTCTGCGGTCAATAGTTCCCCATTAAAAGTGTATAAAAGAGCTGCCCCCAGTCCACTCGTTGACCACCTTGCACTGTGAAACTCTTGGGTCACGACGTGCTTGTGTGCTTCTGGTTAACCGCTTGATTTAATTTAGTATTCTTGATTAAGGTTGTAGTGCATTATCATTATTGTGTTTTGAAATTCTCTTTTCTCTGCATTACCGTGATTCCAAAACTTACTGGATTGCATGGTTTTACTCTTCGTTTCAAATGTGTCCCTGACACTTGGTCTTTGCTAAGACTGCATAGCTTTATTATTGAATAATGATGTGTTTCTTGACATTTATTGTTAAAATTTGTCTCTTGAAATAAATAGTGCCACTCCTGATTCAGTTCCTGCATCTCACACGTGTGTTTCCTTCTTTTAGATAGTGCACCCCTGCTCACATAAAGGTGGTGCAGCATCACCCAAAAATCACCCTCCAACAAGCGCAGAACCTGATTTTCCAAAAGAAGTTGTGTAGTTCACAACTGAGGCGAAATTTGTCTTCCCGTGGTGTGGGAACAAAGCCAAGGCCTTTTGGAGGACATTGGTGTCTCCTTTGGATAGTTTTTTGGTAGATAGATTCACTAACAATTTCTTTTGGTTTGGCTCCTCATCTGCATTTGTGGTTCTTGTTCCTGCCATTGGACTTTCTTTTGGCCTCCTCTTCTTCCTTTGCCTCTGTCCCAACCTCTGTCCAAAAAAGTGGGAGTGGAAGGGTTGTGGGAAGGCCTGCTGGGAGCCTTGAGGAAACATAGTGTAGTGTTGGGGTTATATAGATGAGATTTGCTGGTAAGGGGCCATACCTGATACAAACAGTGGAGGTGGTGGACCCCGTCTACCATCATTACTGCCCCAACTCTCTGTGCTGGAGTTACTGCTAAAGGAGGCATTTTTCCTATGTGTGGAACTGCTTTCATCTGATGAGACGTCACCTCGTATTGCAGAGAAATTGTCACTAATGTAAGGGTAGACTTTCTCTTTATCAAACTTTTTTATATCTTTTTGAAGTTTTGTTATTTTCTGTTTCATCAAACAGTCTTTATGCTTGTTTATGTCCATGTAGAACTCAGTCAGTTTGGATAGATAGGTTGAGATTAAGATCCCTGTTTTCCACACATTCTCTGATATATTAATTCTGATTATCAAAGCCTCAGAGAGGCATTTGGCTGTATTTATAAACAAGATTTACACAAATTACCTTATGAGCTGCACTGGATCATTATCTCCACATTCAGCCACCCACTGCTTTTAACCATAGCAAGAGAACCTACCCATTAAATTCACTAGGATATCTCTTAGCTCTTTTTAATTTGCATCGCACCAATCTACACCCAGAGCACCTCCATCCACACTTCACATAGGTAACTTATGCTCAAAAGACCTTTGGCAAAGAGCCCCCTCGAGGGGCCCGGTGGGCATTGCAGCGCTGGCCCAAAGAGGAACTGCCCGATGATAAAGCCTGACACCCCCAATCTGCTTTCTCAGTTCCCACTCCGACCTCCCTTCCCTTCCCTCCTAAGGAACTGCATACCCTTTGCATTACATATACAGGAACTATTTGCAAGCTATGATTGCTTAAAGCTGGAGAGGTCGGTGGAAGATGAGAATTAGATGGATTACCCAATGCTGGAGGAAGAAGAATTGGTAACACTCCAAGACCTGTTGGAATTCTTTCGTTGTGGGTGTGCTCCCTGCAGGACAGGTCACACTTCAGACCCTGCTTAGTCTTTCCAATTTGTTAACAATATTCAATGGATGATGCAGTTGGATGTATAGGTCTGGAATGATGGTTAGATCTGGATAAGTGTGTTCTACATATGTTGCCAGCAGAGATGATAAGGCCACACCCTTGACAGGCTCACAGCTTTTATTGTTTGCAGGCTTTTTTGAATTCTTGTTTCGTGTTTTTTAAAAAAGTTTTCTACATACGTTTCTTTGCTCCGTTTTTCTTTAAAACCTTGGGCTGCAGCACTTTCTTCATGTTTAACTTGTTGTCAAACATGGGGCGGACCATCAGTGACGAACTTGCAGAAAAGTTGCATGGATCTCTTGGTACAATTCTGTTCTTTAGTGAGTCCATTACTGCTCCCTCCATCACGCATATTCTCCAGTCCATTAGAGCGACGTTAGTAGAAATTTCATGCATGATCACAATTTGGTCATCTAGTTTTGCTGGGGGGGACTCTGATGTAACTTGGATTTGCTTGCTTACATTCTGAATTGGCAAAGGGTGCTCCAAACAAGGAATGTTCTGAAAGGTGCTGTTTAGGTGAACCTTTGGGTTGGGATAGGCATTGGGCCGGGAAATATAAATATCCATTAGCCCAAGTATTTCTTCGTTAAGTTCGAATGAGTAATATTCGTCCCCTTTTTGGATCAACATCAAGAGCTTAAAGAGAATGATTTATGAGTAGGGGGGGTACTTGCCCCATCGCCCATGTGCTGGACAGTAGGGCAGAGGGCAGAATTTGATCCTCAAGTCCTTGTTCCTTATGGATTATGACTGTTGTGACAATTTTATTGCATCTATTAGCTGTTGTGAATGACTTGGAGGCTATTAATCCTGTGTGTTGGAAGCTGTTGTTACAGGCTGGTTTATAAGGAGCCTCCATTCCCAGACAGATGTACGGCTTGATATCACTCTTATGGCTAGTTGTGCCTCCTAGCACCACTCCTGTAGCCTGGAGGGGAAATTCTCTGTGTGCATTGGTTGCACTCAGGGATTGGTTTCTCCTATTCAGAGCTTTCAGGTAAGGTGTATATTTCAGCCGGAATTCAGAGTTTCTGCTTTTAACAAAATAATTTGTGATTTTGTTTGTTTATGTTGATGGTGCTGACCTTATTCTACAGCGACAATAAGGTCACTTAGATTCTTGTGGCCACTAGGGTATAACAATTCATCAATTGAGACTGCAGTTTAAGCATGGGTAGGCTTAGTGGCTGCCTCTTGGGGGAGGGGGTGGGGGCTTGTGGCTTTCAAAGCCTCCTTTCCATGAGATAAGGGATTTAGGGCTACGTGTATGACCGCTTCCTTTTGCAAGTTCTGTCAACTCTGGCATGTCTCTCAAGGAACAATCCTCCTCTGCCGACACCAGGTCCTTTCCCTCAGGGTTATACTCCTTCTGGGGGTCTGAGGACTTTTGGAAGCTGGCTGATCATATTTCCTGCCCTCTCTCTTGCTGTTAGGGACCTGGGCCATTCTTCCAGACTCCAGATTCCCTGGACTACACTGTAGTGGTGTTTGTGCTCTTGCTGCTACACTGAGGCAGGCCCAGCATTGCTACATGAATCCTCCTTTCCACAGCTGCCCAACAAGAAGTTTCAAGGCCATTTCCTAGCAGACACTCCACTGGGATGACAGGGGACACAGTTACCTTCTTCAGGCCAGTCACCCCTCTCCACTCAAAGTTCAACATTGACTTGGGATGGAATTTGGGCTCATTGTCAGCATTTTCGATCTGGTGCAACTCATCAGGGATGACATGGTTTAGGGAAACCAGCCTGGCCATAACCATGGTTGTACTGCACCTGTAACCCTCAGAGCCTTGACCTCAGTCCCATTGATCTTTCACCACTGCCTGTACTTCTCTGTGCTTGGAGGCCAGGTGGCCAGTGTGTCAATTTCCACCCCACCCACTGATAGTATGGTGACCTCAGTATACCCCTTAGAATCCCCAGGGACAACTTCTACCCACATCCCTACACTGGCAATGCACTTGGGATGCCCACCACTGAGGGCTTCTTGAGGCACACAGAATCTCCTCTTTGGTGTCCTGGCTGCTGGCAGTCAAAACATACTCCAGCCTTCAAGGCCTCAAAATTCTTCCATTGGTACCCCCTTTAGATTGGATTGGTCTCTGGCTCCCCCTTTGGGCATTCGTTTGGGGCACTTTTGAGAACTCTTTCTGTTTACCTTTGTTCCCCACATCTTTCCCCAGAAGAGGGGCCTAAACCCCCCTGCCTAGGATCACCTCCATGGGACTTCTTGGGTACCCTAGTGCGTACCCACTCATCTGCTATCTTACTCAGCTTTCTGGGGCTAGGTAGCTTTGAGTCTACCAGATTCTGCTATTACTTCTCTGTAGGACAATTAGTAAGAATGGGCTCTCTCACCACCAAATTATAGATCCCTCATTAGTGTCTACCTTGTTACCATTTATCCCGCCATCCAGTACCTTTACTGAAGCATCCACAACGTCCATCCATGTCTGTTGTGCCCCCTTGTGGAGGTTCATAAATTTCTGTCTGTAGCCGTCTGGGGTGAGACCAAACAACTCGACAAGTGCTGCCTTCAAGTGTGGGTAGGACTCTGCCACCTCATCTTCTAGGATCAAAAGCCTATTTCCCCGCACCACTGATACTAGCTCCCACAGAAAGTACCCCCAGTGCTGGGTACCCACTTTCCTCATCCTAAAAGCCCTCTCATAGGATGCCAACCACTCATCAATGTCATCCACCTTGGAAAAATTAGGCACAATACCTTTGGGCAGCTTTGGGTCATGAGCACCCCCTGAAAATACCTTAGCCACATTTCTGTTGCCTCATTCTTGCTGGACTGTAAGCCCAGCTTGACTCTCTTCTCCTCAAGGGCCAGTCTCTTCTCCTCTAGGGCAGGTCTCCTTTTCTCCAAAGCAAGGAGGCTCATCTAGGCCTCAAGTTCTCTATGTCCCCTACCTTTCACTTCCAGATATCGAAGGGGAACTGGCATGAATGTAGGGGGCTAGGGTGTTTTCGTCTGCACCATCCTCCTCATGAATGACTCTTCTATTGTCACCCTCTTCCCCACTGTCTGGGGTAATTTTGTCTAGCAAAAGAGCCTGAACTCTGCAGGCCTCTTGGGACTTTCTCAAGATCCACTTTCTTGGCTGAGGAACCTAAGTTGATCTTCCTGTCCCTGCACAAAGCTCTCAATTCATTGATTTTGAGTGAGGACAGGGTGGCCAAGTCAATCTCCATGTTTCCTGAACTTTTTAGCAACTTTTCAAAACTTTTAGAAATTTTTCAAAACTTTTAGAAACTTTTTTAAAGTTTGTTACGTTAACTCTTGAAAACACTGCCTTTGAGACTTCAAAACTTGACCAAATGAAACAAATCTGATTGATAATCACAATTACGTCTTGCTGGGTGTTAATCTGGTGATTTTTAAGTTTTCTAACTTATTAGTTGTGTGGTACTGCAAAACACAAGTTCTGGATCCCACCCCTAGACTCCAATGTGAGGAAATGCGTTATTATATGGTGTGGTGGTGCAACTTTAACGTGTGACACAGGCACGATTGCCTATCAGGTCCAGTCAGGTTTGATTGTAAAACTTTAGCTCAGTCCTGGGTAGCTGTGGTTCAGAGCAGTCAAGCTTTATCAAACGAACAAGTGTAAAGCATCAAAAAGTACCAACACAGTTGAATAAGAAGACAAATAAACACCTCAGTGACAAAAATCCACTAGAAGGTTTCGGAGATATAAATTTCCAAAGAAACAATAAAACACAGTTTTTCACTCAATACAACAAATCATTGTAATCTACAGTGACTCGCAGTTTAGGGTTAGCCACCACAAGCGACTTGAAAACGGCTATATGGGCACTCTGGTGGGGACTAACTTCAACAGGGAGGAAGTCACAGTGACCAGTTGAACAATTACCTCTTGGTTCAAGCAGGCCTCGTTCCACCTCCAGGTCCTATGGGCAAACTAACATAGAAGTCAATGGAGTGGTCCTGATGCGAGGGATACAGGATGCTGAAGATGCTCAAGGATGCTGAGTCGGTGTTGAGGGTCTTCACGTTACCACCCCTTGGTCCACAAGCGGGGGGGACGACTCTGACCTCAGGGTTGGATATCCCACGAAGTCCGGGTGAAGGGCAGCACAAAACCAATTGCCACTGGTCTATTGGCCTTGGGTTACAGCAAAACCAGAGGTTCTCTTTAACTTGGAGTAACTTTCGTTCTAAGTGACCAAACTGTACTCCGATGACTCTCCCAGGTCTAGCAGATTCTGGTGCAACTTTTGAGTGTTGGGACTCGGTCTCCCAGGCTGTACCTCGGCGTCCAGCAGTGGTCACACTTTTTGGTGCTGGGATCTCTAAGGTGCAGGCTTCTCAGCTTTTATGACTGTGTGGCTGTAACAGGGAGTCAGCCAACTGACTCTTGGAGTCACCTTCTCTGTCTGAGACTCAAGCACAAATTTTCCACAAGTGGGCACCACAGGCATAGTTGTTTTTTTGCTATCTCACAATGCAGCAGGTACGGTCTAGCCTTGAATACAGCTTCTTTTAGCTGGGTCCAGGAAACAGCAGAAAAGTCCTTCTTTAGTCCTCTCTCCAGTACAGACGTGATATGAGGTTTGGGTCCAAGGGGTGCCACTTTTATTCCCACTACAAGCCTAGGGCGATGTGGCGACTAACTGGCCCCTCCTACCTGATGACGACTTCCCACGAAGTGTAGCATCAAGTTAGCACAGAATGCACTATTCTGCTAACTTTCAACATGACAGAACCCAGAGGTGTGGCTTCCTGGGGCTACACCTCCAATGAAAAAAAACGGTTTGGCAATCACTTTCCCCTCGCTGCTCGAGATGCCAGCTTGTCTGCTAAAACAAAAGAGAAGTCCCTTCTGTGTGTGACTACCATTTGGCCTTCAAAGGCGGCTTCCCCTTTGAAGCTCACCTTTTGGGCTCACACCCATTTTGGCCATCCTGCTAGGAGGAGATCTCATCTCTTTCCTCAGCAGGTTTGTTCTTCCTCCTGAGAGTTCATTCTCACATCTCCACAGGAGGGCAGAAGGCTGTCTCAAAGACAGCTGCTTGTGTGCAACCATAAACGACTACTGGAAACTCTGGGCAACAAAGTGGCAAATTTCTAAGGTTTTGACGATGCTGGTAGCAGGAATCTGCTGACCAGTGCCAAGACGCACTGTCTCAAGTCAGCTTGCAGGCTAAATCTATTTAAACCAAACTAAACTCACTGATCACCGAATTCTGAACGTGTATTCTTTAATACTTGATAGATGAATTTGCTTTGTACAATGTATTTGCTTCTACCAAAACATCAATCATTATAGAGCATGTGTTATTTAATACATCCATAACTCAAATGTATTCAATTGTTCAAACATCCCAATGCATTTCAGGTCAGCATTACCCTTTATCAGGGGATACTCAAATCTTTGTGCTCGAGAACTCAATGGAACCCTGTGTGAGTGCAAAGACACTGTACAAAGCAAATTCATCTATCAAGTATTAAAGTACTTATGTTCAGAATTTGGAGATCAGCCAGCTTTATTTGGTTTAAATGGATTTCGCCTTCGAGTTGACTTGAGACAGTGCGTCATGGGACTGGTTAGCAGATTCCTGCTACCAGCCTCTTCATCGTATAACCAATGCTCACATGAACAGAGAACACACCAAGACAGCACGTTATATTTTGTCTACATCTAAGGGATAGTTTAGTGATAAAATTGAGTAAATCTATTGGTCTTCAGCTTTAATTTTAACTTTCTAAAGTTGCCATTTGTACAAAAGTTACATTAAATTCGACTTGAGCAACAAGTGGGGTTTAATGTAACGATTCCTTTTATACCTTGAAGTGCCATTTTTAGGAGTGCCATTTGTAAGTTAACACTGCTGGATTGCCAGTGTGTAACTCCATAATCACCAGAGGGAATACTAGCTTCCTAAAGTAAAAATGGCAATGCAGGAGTTTTACTGTCAGAACATGTAAAATTAATAACACACATGTCCTTCTTTTTAATATAACGCACCTTGCCTTTAGGGTTCAGTGGGCCTGCCTTAGGGGTGAAATATTAATAATAAAAAAGAAAGTGTGGTTTTTGCCATTGCTTTAAATGGCTAAGTTGAGTTAGCAGTTTAAAAACTGCTCTGCCAGCCTGCAATGGCAGGATGGGAGTTATGCTTTGCTTTGTCACACTTGTGGTGGCACAATAAGCGCTGCAGTCCACGAGGGACACTTAACTTACAGGCCCTGGTCCCCTAGTACCATATACGAGGGACTAGCAAGTTAACTAGCAAGCTAACTCATGCCAATTGTGGGTGAGCCAATTACACATATACCTTTTTAAGGCTCAGACCACCCGCCTGTTAGGACTCAGTGTAATTTTAGAGTCGGAACAACCAGCAGCATCAGTCCAAAAGGTTTGGGGTGATCATGCAAAAAATAGGCATTTATTTACATCTGCCATATTTCAATCCATGCTGCATTGCTCATCTGGGTTTAAGGTCTCCCTGTAGAGCTTAGGATACGTTTAGAGGAACCCCTGTGACCTCCAGTTCTTCCCGAGGAAAACTCGGGACCATCCCCTCAGAGTTCTCAGCCATTTGGGCATTTCTGGAGTCAAATGAGCAGCATGATAGAGGATGATTGTTTGGTGGTCCTTGCAAGGCTTGGGAATGGCCTTGTTCATGCTCATCTATGTCATATGATGCTTGGCATTGTAAAGGAATAACTCTACCCATTTAGAGAGTTCTCAGTCTCTGCTATGGAGTTCTCTGACTGCATAGCAGAAGCAGAGAAATTCACTACTTAGGGAGATTAAATAGGTAAGAGGAGTTGGCCTAACGGCTAGGGCGGTCGACCTCGAATCTGGGGAACTGGGTTCGAGTCTCAGCAATGACGCTGAACATCCTGTGATTCTGGGCAAATCACTTAATCTCCCCGTGCCTAACCAAAATGAATGTGTGTCCTCATGTAACGTAACTGGTGCTATGTAAAGCGCTCTGATACCCGATTCGGGTCAAGTTCGGGCTATATAAAACTCTGAAAAAAAAAAAAAGATAGAAAATAAAACGGGAACAACTCTTTAGTTTTTAATGTATCCCTACTGTTATATGAAATAATAAATACAATATTTTAATTGCTTTAGAAGTACATGCATATAATTATGGAGGTCAGTGAATGTTATTCTATCTGTGTTATATGTTTTTGTCTTTATACTACATGTGGGGTGACTTGGAAGTGTAAGTGTGTGAGAATAATGAAACGAATCATAAAATGGAATCTGTGAATGAATGATTGATGAAATGAAATGAAAGAAAAATTTAAATAGCACACTAATACCCAAGGGTGTCTAGGCGCTAACTCAAGGAGGGAACCGCAGAAGCTAACCTGAGACGTTAAAAGTTAAAAAGCCAGGTTTTTAATGCCTTCCTAAAATTCAGCAATTGGGTTTCCTTTTTTAGTTCTAGCAGGAGAGAGTTCCAGAGTCTGGCAGTTCCCACCAGAAAACGTCTAAAACCCATCCAGCTTTTTTAATTTGGTCACGACCAGGTAATGAGCTGAGGTAGACCTCAGCGTCCGAGCTGGAACGTAACGTTGAAAATTACGTTTGAAGAAGATCGTGCCCGTACCATGTACTGCTTTAAAGGCACTGCAGAGGGCCTGAAAATCAATGCGTTTCTTCACCGGGAGCCAGTGTAGTTGTCCGATCACCAAAGCGGCACACTTGTGCTTGGGAATACTCAGCAGCAAACGGGCAGCAGCATTTTGCACAATCTGAATTTTAGTGAGATATTTTTTCCTGATATTAACAAAAAGACCATTACAGTAGTCAACCCTGGACACCACCAGGGCTGTGGTGACCAGTTTTTGTAGATTGTGAGGGATGAACGGAAGAACTTTTCTAAGGATTTTTAATGTATAAAACTAGGCTGATGTAAGTTTGGAGTCAACAGTTACTCCCAGGTTCTTCACCTTGCTTACTGGTGTAGGGAGTGAACCGAACTCATGGGGCCAGTAGGAAGGTGACCAGAAAGACACATTGTTCCCAAAAAGAAGTACTTCAGTTTTATTCGAGTTAAGCTTCAGACAGTTAGAAGCCATCCAATGCCCGATTTGGAGCAGACAATTGTGAAACCGCGTGGCCGTATCGGAGGGATTGCTTGCCACTGATACTATAATTTGGGTATCCTCAGCGTAAGAAATCACAGAAAATTCCAAAGACCAAATCACTTTTGCCAGAGGGGCGACGTAGATGTTAAAAAGGGTTGGGCTCAGCGATGAGCCCTGGGGGACGCAGCAGGGGAGTGTGAAAGGAGGTGACTTCAAGTCGGCTAGGGCACCAAATTGTTAACGATCAGTCAGGAATGATTCAAGCAGGGTCATCGCTCTGCCCTTTATGCCTATTGAGTCTAGGCGGTCTAGTGTAGTTTATGATTGACAGTGTCAAACGCTGCACAGAGATCCAACAGCACCAGTGCTGCATTCCCCCCTGCGTCTACTGTCTGCCTGACCTGTTCTGATGCTGTGATCAGAGTCAGTTCTGTGCTGTGATGTTTTCTAAACCCATACTATGTAGAGTCAAGATGTCCATGCTTCTCAACAAAATCGCAAATTTCTATGTACATAGCTTTTTCCACCATTTTCGAAGGAAGAGGGAGTCTGGAGATAAGGCGATAGCTATTAAGATCCGTATTTTCCAGATTGGGCTTTTTTATAAGTGGAAGAATTGAATCTAGCTTCCAATTGGTGGGAAAAATGCCTGAAGCGAACATTTGATTAAAAATGGGAAGAAGATGTATGGCAAAGGCTTCCGGCGATAAGTGAAAAACCTTGGGGGGACAAGGGTCGAGGGGAGAACCAGATTTGGTGAGAAGAAGCAGATTTATAACTTGATCAATAGTGAGGTATGAGAAAGATGATAAAGTAGGGGTGCTAAGGGATTCTATTGCAGTCTCTTGGATATCATCAGAAGTGACTGTTGTAGCCTTCAGACACTGGGAGAAAAGTGGTCCAGATGGGGGAGTGCTCACGAGAAACTGCTGTAGACTGCCTTAATCTTATCCTGGAAAAAAGTGGCCAAAGAGATACAGAACCCTTGGCTAATATTTGTATTTGTGGTCTCTGGGGGTTTGGCTAGCTTTCTCACTGTAGCAAACAGTTCCTTGGAAGAATTTTTTGAAGCTTCGATAGATGTAGTATAAAAGTGAGTTTTTTCCTCAAGAATTAACTCTTTATAGGTCATCAGGGACTGTTTATATACTTCCTTTTCACTAGAGCCATAGTGGCGTCTCCATTTACTCTCCAATCGGCGACAGGTTTGTTTTTGAGACTTGATGGTTTTTGAAAACCACGGTTCTGAGGGCTTAAGTCTCCGGTTTAGATATTTTTTTTCTGGTGCTAAACGGTCTGTTGATCTATGTAGCCATTGATTAAAAGCGATAGTGGCCTCATTTGGGTCATTACTGAATGGCGAAGAGTTCTGAGAAAGGGATCTCTCTGAGGCCCTTGCAGTAATAGCGCTCCAAAGGCGGATCAACTTGTGGGTTACTGCCCTGATCACCGTTAGGTAGTGATGTATAGGGGTTAAGAGTAAACATGACCGTTTTATGGTCAGACCGGACCAATGGGAGGGAAGTTAAGATCTGGAGGGAGTCGTTTGAAAATACCCCATCCAGGAGCTGGTCTTCCTCGTGAGTATAACCTATAACGTGTTGAGTTAGCCCTATATTTTCCATAACATCTATGAGATGGACAGCGTCGCCATCCTGAGTGTCTCCTAAATGCAGATTGTAATCTCTCAGATATGTAAAATCAGAAATGCTGCCACGGGCCCAGCGGGCCGATAAATGAGGATACCATTAAACGAGTAGTGGTTGTTAAGTTGGATCTTAAAGGATAATGCTTCTAAGACTTTGGTGTTATTTTGATTCACAAAGACCCCTTTCCAGGCACTCCGATAGATCACGGCTATGCCTCCATCTCGCTTTCCCACTCGATCTTGCCTAAAGATAGAAAAGCCTGCAGGAACGACTATGGATAAATCTGGGACTGATGTCTCGTCTGTTCAGGACTCCGTTACAAATGCGATGTTGATAACTTGCGCATCCATGAAGGCAGAGAACTCAAGCGAGTGCTTGATCAAAGAACGCGTATTAATTAGCATGCAACAAACTGGCTTTGCGGGGGTCGTGCCTTCAAAGCGGAAGCTGATTTTGCTGTAAAGGTTTAAGTCTTTAAGTTCAAAAGAGTGAGTTTGCAATCTGGGCATTAAGTCATCTCTGGGTTTCTATCTAAACAAAAAGAGGGCTCCAAGCAATGCGTACCCTTAGAGTTCCAGTCGAGCAGTTGGTTTCTGGAATATATCCTTAGGCATGTGGGATGGAAGTCTGAAACCGGTTAGTGGCTGGTGCTGAGCGCGGACGGGCGTAGACGGGCGTGCCTTTGGCTCACCAGCGTCGCACCTGCTGTGCGGACACACTGTTGTGGGAATTATATAGCCCTCCATGAAGGGGGCGTGTCTGCCACATGAGCGCTAAAGCGCGAAGGCAGCCTAAGAACAGATGATCAAATAAAAAGGGGACAAACCTAGGGTCCAGCTACCCCGCAAACCCCACACAGGCTCCCCTGTGGAGAAATGTTACTGGAAAACAACTAAAAACAAATGGATGTGAAATTAAAAACATACAATGAACAAAAGCTAAAAGGGCCCTTATAGATGGTGCCTGCTGTTGACTGGGAGCCAGGCAACTCAAAACTGGGGCCAAGTGCTTAATGCACCCGACTCCTACAAGGAAAACAACGACAGTGCTAGGCATGTAGATTTCAATGGTGCTCACCTGAGCTGCGCGGACGTGCTGTTGTGGGAAATATAGAGCCCTCCATGAAGGGGCCTGTCTGCCACATGAGCGCAACAGCGCGAAGGCAGCATAAGAACAGATGGTCAAATAAAAAGGGGACAAACCTAGGGCCCAGCTAACCTGCAAACCCCACACAGGCTCCCCTGTGGAGGAATGTTACTGGAAAACAACTAAAAACAAATAAATGGATGTGAAATTAAAAACATACAATGAACAAAAGCTAAAAATGGGCCCTTAAAGATAGCGCCCGCTGTTGACTAGGAGCCAGCCAACTCCAAACTGGGGCCGAGTGCTTAATGCACCCGACTCCTCCAAGGAAATCAGCGAGAGCGCTAGGAGTGTAGATTTCAATGGTGCTCACCTGAGCTTGATAAGTGATGTTTTAAAGGATGCATATTACATTAAAGACTTGACTAGTTGTGACATCATGGCAGTTCAACAGTGATGTCTTAGAATGATACATGTGGATGGTGACCTAGTCCTCCATTCATTGTGATTAAACACTGCCCAGCCACAGTGATGCAACAACCAAAAAAGTGGCTCAAGTGAAAAATGAGGCCACTAGTTGCTCACTCTCCTGCAGACCCATACCTCTGTTCTGTGTCCCACTCTGGGAACCTAGATAGGGCTATAGTTCAGGGCCGTGTAGTTCAGGGGTATGTTCTACATATAATCCCCATCGCATGACGATATTTTGAAACAAGTTCCACAAGGACCTGAAAAAGTTTTCTTATACTAAAACATATCCTTATCCGGATCCAGACTACACTCCGGTAAAAAGGACGGAAAGCTCTGCAGATACCTCTGATGAGAGTTCGTCAGTCAACAGTGGATCCAGCGGATCCAGCGGAGGCAGTTATCGAAATAGACAACGAGGAAGAGGAAGATTTGGAGATTGGCCACAACCGTTGCAGCAGTTTCCACCAGGAGGTCCAATGAACTTTACAAGACCAATTGGCCAGCCAAATCCACATCCGATGTTTGGGTGGAACCCCACTCCCCTTTTGCACAAGCTCCACACCCTTCTTCCTTTAACAACAACCCCAGGTTCCCTTTTTTAGGGAGGGACAGAAGAGGACGAGGGAGAAGAAGAAGAACAAACCATGTTCATTGGGAGGGGGAACAGAACATGGGGGCCAACACTCGGAGCAAAACAAGGGACCCACAAGCGGGACCAAGCTCTCACAGAGTTTAGTGACCAACTTGTCCTCCCATACTCTGA
The DNA here is from genome assembly GCA_963921515.1 of Calotriton arnoldi. Taxonomy (NCBI): domain Eukaryota; kingdom Metazoa; phylum Chordata; class Amphibia; order Caudata; family Salamandridae; genus Calotriton; species Calotriton arnoldi. Next base: position 168,783 of record CAWUFW010013072.1, on the reverse strand, counting down.
CTCAAGCAGAAGAGAACCTTCTGAATAAAGGCCTGGGCTTTGTGCCCACCGCACGACTTGATAAATTCAGGCTGCATTGTGATCTAGCAGAGTTCTTTGAAAAGCTCAAGGCTAAGGCTTTTTTTGAGAACCATATTCCGAAAGATGAAACAGAGAACACTGGTGATACCAACCTGAGACCTAAATCAATGTTCAGCCCGCCTCCCAGCACAATACCAGTTGAAATAATTATGTTTGAACAAGCGGTCTTTAATGAGGTCGAAAAAACAACAGAAACAGGGACTTTTAAGAACACAAGTGGAGCAGAATTTACAGCACTAGAGACCTTAGGTAACAACAACGATATTGTCATCAAACAAGCCGACAAAGGGGGTGGAGTAGTTCTCCAAAACAAAGAAGATTATCAAGCAGAGTGCAGACGCATACTAGAGGATCACAAGAATTTCCGACGTTTACAGAAAGATCCCACTGAGAATTTGAAAGAAAAAATCAAAATCCTAGTTGAGAACCCCGAAATCTGGGGAGATATTAGTAAATGTGAAGCTGAGTTCTTGACAACCGGGGAGGCGGGGATCCCTTACTTTTACACACTCCCAAAAATACATCAAAACCGGAATCCCCTCCTGGCCGCCCAATAGTTTCGGGTATTGGCTCCCTTTTAGAACCACTCTCTTGCTTCTGCGATTTCTTCCTGAAACCAATAGTACAAGTTAAACCCGCCTATATGAAGGACACGAAAGATCTGCTGAGACAACTAGACTCACTCACTTTCAACCCGGAAACCTCTTCTCTGGTCAGCCTTGACATCGAACGTTTATACACTAGCCTCCCCCAAGATGACACAATGAGGGTCCTAAAAACCGCCCTGAAGGCAACAACATGGGAATACAATACCCCGATGTCGTTCGTACTTGACTGTGCAGAACTTATCAGGATTCTTGGCCGTTAGCGCCTTCCTAAAATCAACGTTACACTGTGGAACTACCTCTCCCAGAATGCTGCAGGTGAGAGGGGAGGTGTACGCTATAAAAACGTCAAGACGCACGCTGGCCAGCATGCGTAATTCTTCTGTTTCCTGGAACTCTTCTCGGCTGAGCGAGTTCATCTGCATTTGGAAGCCCTAATGCATTCCTCGTACTAGGGCTTACTAAGAAGTTACTTGTTGTGTGGCTGTTTACCTTCCCGGCATCTGGCGGTGGAGTCGAACCGCGTAGACGTCCTTTGCTGCTCGTTACCTCAACCCCTTCCCAAGCGGGGCTGGCGGCGAGTAACATCTCCCTTTTACTTTCCTGTCACAGTACCGTAGTCCCACACCTTTCCCTTTGTTCTTTGAATTTCCAAGCAATTCCACGGTGAGAAGATATTACCGTTAGAAACTCCTTTGTCGGTGAGGAATCGTCGCTTCCAGGTAGGAAGTCTGCTACTTAACTGTTCATAACTTTGGGCTCCAGTAGTAAAGGAATCCTCTCCTTTGTTGCTTATGGAAAGAGCCTTTGATTGGTTACTCTTCTGGGAAACTATCTTTTGTGATGTCTTATCTATGCTGATGTGGGAAAAAGGTCTTGGTTCGGTGAATACTCCAAACATTGAGTATGCTGTGCTTTTGAACTAAAAGGCATACATTGAACTTCTATTCTTTTTGTTTTTTCACCAATATATTTTTGGGCGTCTTCTCATTTAATATATTCTTCTTTGAGACTAGGATTTGGTTTGTATCTGGGTCATATGGTGTATTGAGGGTTTCAGTTCTGAAAGAAAGAAGAGATCATGTTTAATCATGCGTTTGTATTTTGAAGGAGTATTTGACCAGAAGGAATGTTAGCCTTCAATGTGAATGGAAGACCAGTTGTGAGCTACGTCAGTTATAGAGGTATAGTCTGCTCTTAGTGAGACCATATGAGACTAGATATTGTGTATTAAGTTCTTAAACATATTGTTCTTTGTTTTCTAGGTTTCCTATTCCCCACTGTTCCCTTCCTATTTCTTCCCTCACTTGATCGCCCTAATACTCTGTGATATCATTATCAGATTTGGGGATGTCGAGAGGTGGACATTTTTATGCATCGCTCGGATTCTGAAGAGTTATCATCTCATGGTTTATGATGTTACCGGACTGATACTCAGCCAGGAAGAGGTCCGGTTCGTCTTCACCAGACCGTTTATTGCCACCCCAAATTACAGTATCCTTGGGTGGCTCCATACACCCCTTTAGCCACGCTACTCACTCCTACCCCTTGGATGGTCCTGAATTAATCCATCTCACCGGGATATATACATTTATTGTACTTACCTCCTTTTTCTTGCGAATTCGATTTTTGAAGTGCCTTTAGCTCCACCAATGCTGGGCGTAGTGTTATGATTATTCATTAAGGAAGAAGCATTTTAGACAACCAGTTATTATGAAGACTGTGAGCCCCCTGCCTAGTACTCAGCTCCACTGATTTTATCTAGAATTGGACGGCGTTTGCCACAATATTGATCCGAACAGTCAGCGCCCTGATGAAGGTTGATCGCATCTGTTGTTAACATCCGAAACGCGCGTCGGCGCATTTTCGGACAACACTCTTCTTATTAGAAAAGTTAGCACAATGAGCGAAATTTTCTCTGATTTTCTTGTTTTTTTTATGTTTGTGATGTTATTATTGTGATTCACTATTGTAGGATGTATGTTGTTCCTGTTATCGCTGTATTGTAATTGGTTATAAGTGTATTGTCTTTTTGTTCTGTACTAGACTGAATATTTGTATTGTTTGCTTATTACTGTGGGTGCTCACGAAATATGTACATTTAATTATATAATCATGTGGATTATGACCTTCAAATTTAAAAAAAAAGAATCTATATAAAAATATTTTTGTATCTAAAATTAATAAATCACTATAATTACTGGAAGGGGTGAGAGCACACTGCTTCACCTCCCAGCACAGTTCGCCCCTTAGCATTATGGTAAATGCAGTTCATAATACATGCTTACTTGAGATTTTACTGGCGTGTTCCACCAAAGTTGGTGCAGGTTAGTGCTGTACATCTGTAGACATGTGTTTCTGGATTTCATCCGTCATCAGTAGAGATAAAAACGAATTTTATATGGGGTTGCTGAGCAGGCTTCACAATCCTTACAGGTCTCAGTACCTCTCACAGGCGCACAGGTGCATCTCCACAAGCTCGTCAGCTCAATGGCTCAAGGGAGCCTTTTCAAAACAGGAAGGGGTGGGAGCACACTGCTTCACCTCCCAGCACAGTTCGCCCCTTAGCATTATGGTAAATGCAGTTCGTAATACTATAATTACTGGTCTGCTTCACGGCTTTTACAAATTAGAACATATTGTCGTTGTTATATGAATTTTTTTGAGAAGTTGTTCTGTTGATTTATTATGGACCATTGTCTCACTCACCCTAGGTCCATAGTATACCTCCTGGCATGGTTTGCACATGGGCCCTCCTTCCACCATAGCCACTGTACCTTGGTTGTGTTGTTTATCTCTTGCAACTCGAAATGAATTTACCCAATCCTGCATTTTGAACCTGACGGTCCTCTCTCACACGTCTCATGGTGCAGCTGTAACCTTCCTATTGCTGTAGGTGGCGTTATTACCAAACATTTGTCGGTGTGGGTAGCACCCACAACCTTCTGTTTCTGTCCGTCCATTCCCCTGCTACTCGGGCCGCATATGTGTATTAGGTGTATACATATCGCACTGCTAGTTGCGGCAGCGGTCATGTGACCGTATAGAAGGCCTTGCACTAGCTTTACCACGCATACCGTATTACCAGTTGTCGTTACGGTCTAGTCCTTTTCGTACACGTCTGACGTCACCACATCACGTGACGTCAGATGCGACGCACGTAACGCCGCTTTCGGCGACCCCCAGGCTCAGTGCCCCTTTTAAGCGGCACTCCACGATGCCTTATGCACCGCCGGAATCCCGTGTTGGACCAGAGTAGGTTCTAACGTGGACGGACTACCTTGACGAAGTAAGCTGTTCATTTCATGTCCTGGATGGGGTTTCCCCATGCGTTTACTAATATACAGACCCTTTTTTAACCCCTTTCTTCATTTTCATAGTGTGTGACTACAGGTGTCTGTTCCCCGCAGAGATCGATTTGACTGCTTAATAGCTACGTCTAAGTAAGATCTTTTATTTTCCTTGATGTGAAGCTTTTTCTCTGGCTGTATGGTTTTTCTTGTCCCAATAAGACAACAGATTGCTGTTTTTGAACTGACAGAGCCCCCCTGCTATTTGTGGGTGTGGAGGCTCTTTACCTTTTTATGAAGGCTAAATTGTTTTGTGCATGCTATTTACTTTGCTCATTTTAAAAACCTGCACCTAGTGGGTGTCTTTTAATTGTGCATTCAACGTGGCCCCCTCTTCCCGCTCTCCGGTGGGAGCGGAGGCCCTCCCATCCTTGTCCCTCAACTAGAGGCGATATCATTTGTGCATGCGATTTACTTTGTGCATGTAATACCTGCACTTAGGGTATGCACACGAGCTCGCCTCTGAACCGAACATCAGGAATCCACTCAATTGACATGTTAACCAACTAGTTATGGGAATCTGGGCATCACTGAACAGAGCGATTGAGGTTTGAAGATCATTATCTACCCCTGATTCTCTTATGTGAATGTTTTTTATGCTCTGTTTTGTTTTTCCAGATCTTATATATGCCGGTGTGAACCGTAAGTATGGCAACACCCCCGCACTCACAGCACACCTTAGTGTGTGGGCTGATATCTCACGAGGCCCACTAATTTGGCCCCCACTGCACTGTTTGGTTCTGAAGAAAGCCTTTTGAATTATACTGCTAGGCTGAAACATGTAGACCATGTTTTTGGATATTCTAGACCAAAATAGTCTTTACAGTATCCACCTGTTTTCCTTTTAAACCTTGTCCTGGGACCTCAAGATTAAAACTATTCAACCTTGATGGAGGATCCTAGAGGCAATTTTATTTTACGCTTTATACTCACCTTGTTCACAAAAAACCACCAGCTCCGCTGTAATCAGGCGTCGTAGCACACCTGGGTTGCATTCAGCAGCCCAGGTGGGAACCCAATGATGAAGCATGCCACCAACTAGGTTGGTGGTTGAGGGTTCTTTTTAAAACCTAATGGTTTTGTCTTTCCCATTTCTCGCGGCACTGTGTTGCAGTGTTTTGGATTCCCCTACTGGGTGTTGTTTGATTATTTATCCAGGGATAAGGACGTACCCCTCCATTCCACGCTCTCCTTTTGTTTCTCCCTTTCCGATATTTTGCAACACACAACATGTACAATAATGCACACAACATCTGGGAGTACTGGAGCCCCCCTGTATGATCAAGAAAACTGAGATACGACTTGAGGATATCAAAAGTGCATTCAATGACGCTCACATATGTGTGTGTGCCCTGTATAGATCTGTTGAGGCTGTGTGGTTGGACGTCGGATGGGGAAAGGGGGCATACCCGGCTTCTTTTTGTCTGTCTGTCCATCAGTATCTATCTATCTATCTATCTATCTATCTATCTATCTATCTATCTATCTATTTATTTGTCCCCATTACTGAGATTGAGCGCAACATCAACGCACATCTGAGAGAATGGCATGAAACCTGCCTTTAATCGGATAGGGAGTACATGTATCTAAAGGTAGAGAATTCAAGATTTCCATGTATTTATTCACTCCCGAAAATCCACAAGACCTTACTAAATCCTCCTGGTAGGCCCATTATATCAGGTAATGGAGGGCCGACAGAATGTCTTGCGGAATATATAGATGGATATCTCCAACCCCATGTGAAAAACCTCCTGTCCTACCTGAAGGACAGTCGTGATGTCCTGGACAAGCTGGAGGACTTTAGCTGGGATAGTGAAGACCTACTCTTTGTAACTATGGACGTTGAAAGTCTATATACTTGCATACAATTGAGAAATGGATTGGAAGCCTTGAGATTCTTCCTATACAGAAGGAGTGCTAGTCATCTTGACCATACCCAGATGCTGATAGAAATGGCTGAACTGATTCTAACGAACAATGTCTTTCTGCATGATGGGGTGTGGTTCCTTCAAAGACAGGGAACGGCGATGGGTTCTAGGTTTGATCCATCTTATGCAAACCTTTTCATGGGTTTGTATGAGGTGGAGCAGACCTATGGAAGAGGAGCCCAGAAATGGATTGACAAAATCATCTTTTATGGTCGTTATATTGACGACATTCTGATGATTTGGAATGGGAGTGTTGAGACCTTAATGGAATACTATGCTTACCTTAACACTAACAGATTTAACGTCAAGTTGACAATGACTTATAACGAAAGTGTGATTGACTTCCTTGATCTTCGTCTATATGTCAAGCATGGAAGAATTGAGAGTAAGATCTTTAAGAAACCCACAGCATGCAATAGCGTGCTACACGCCTCGAGTTTCCACCCCCAGAGTACCATTAACGCCATACCTTATGGTGAAATGGTACGGGCTCGAAGGAATTGTAGTGAGGAAGATGAGTTTTTACGGACTGTACATGACATTAAGACAAATTTTAAAGATCGTGGCTATGAAACTACGTGCTTAGAGAAAGCAGAGATTAGAGCCAAGGCATTGAATAGAAAGCAGACTTTGACGGCCAATAAGGGCATATCAAAGAATAACAGAAAAATCATGGATTCCAAAAATAATGTTCTGTTTATTACACAGTACAACCAACACAGTAATCACATCTATAATGTGTTGAGAAAGAATTGGCCCATGTTGTGTACAGATACAAGCCTGTCGGATATTGTTCCATGCAAACCTAAGGTGGTGTACCGTAAAAGTAACTCCATCAAACAAAAGCTCTGTCCAAGCTATGTAAAGAAACGGGACACCGATCAGACGATAAGCACTTGGTTACCAACCAAACCAAATGGTTTTTATGTCTGTGGTAATTGTTCAGTGTGTCGATTGGGAAGTAACAGAACTACAGAGTTTATGTACAATACCAACAAAACCCACAAAATCATGTCCTTCATCAATTGTAATACCACGTATGCGGTATATGCAATTAGTTGTGCATGTGGAAAGATCTATATAGGGAGTAGTATACGCTGCCTTAAGGTGAGGATACAAGAACATGTACGTGCTATAAAACATTTAGATGAGAGGTATCCAATTGCAATACATATAAAGGATGAACATCCAGATAACAGAGATGTTTGGTTTCATGCCATAGAACATCTGGGTATTGGAGAGAGAGGAGGCAATAGGGAACTCTCCCTCCGTCAGAGAGAGGCAAAATGGATAGGTAGGCTGCGTACGATGCACCAGGGTTTGAATAGTAACTCAGAGATGCATTACTTTTTATAAAGGCTTTCCAAGTAATTAATGCTTGGATACACATCACTTATGGAAGAGCATCTTTGTGGGAAAGTACTTTCGAACGTTTATATCATGTGCATTGTTATTATGGATACATTGTCTGTGTATAATAGCAAATAGATGACCACCATTGTATGTCAGCTTATTATAAATTATATGAGGTGGAGTATCCTTGTGGGAACGAACTGTAGACTGCTTACACAATGTGCACTGTTATCATGGATACATTATGGGAATGAAACTGGTTATTTACTGATTACACATTTTTTCCATTTTCTCCTTTTTCTTTTAAGGTATACAAAGACTGAAAAATGTTATGCATGGTTTTAATGCCTGAACTTTTTGCTGAGCACTGTTGTGGTTACGTCTTCAATTGACATTTAAAATATGCAATGGCAAGGTTTTATGGCTCCCGTGCTGTGACTATCTTGGGTCTGTTCTATACCCTTGAACTGATGTTTGTTGTGATCAATTGTGGAGCCAGCTGTTACCATGTGTACGGCTTTGAATTTTGACTTTTTAAAAGCATATAATGTTATACATTATTAAGACATTGTGACAAGGGCATACACGACCGTTAAAGTGGGCCACTCTCTAATAAAGCGGCTGTGGCATTTGTGAATTCCTCTCAAGCGCTCCAAGTGTTATACTATGGAGTGGCAGATGTAAACATGCCCCGGGTGAGAAATATAGAAAGGCATGAGTTTAGATGCCTCTTCGGTTAAGATAAGATACATAAATTAGAAGAGAGCCATACCTCCTTTTGGACAACTATGGATGAGAGGGACACCCAGTTATAATATAGGGGGTAGCACCTTTTATGATGACTGTTACTTCCGTCGTTTTGAAAATATGCATGAGCTAGTTTAGTGACGAAAACGCATGCCGTGGCCTGCGGTTGGTTCACTCTTCAATTTCACCTTAGGCAAAAGTTTTCCATAGAATATTGACGCTGAAGTTAACTTTACAAATAAGTGGGTTTGGTACTTATGGTAATTGTGGTAGAAGGGCTTCATTTCATGATGGCTGCCCTTAATTCGTGCATTGCTCTCATCACGCATGCGCTAGAAAAGTTACAAAAAAATATGTCGTTACGCGATGTTTGCCCGTTTTCGACTTCTAACAGGCACACGATATGATAGATATGAACCCTGCAGTGGTTCAATTACGACCTGCTTGTACATTTTTGAATTAAAAAACAAGTAGAAGGGCAGGAATGCCGGATATCCCTAGGCTTCCACCATAAGGGACACGTAACAAGATGGCGGATCTTATACTCGTTTCGAACATCCAGGGCGCATGCGCGGTTAGAGAGGGAACGTTTAAAAGCCCTCCTGGTTTGATACTCGTCTTGACGGTGTTAGACGTAGACAGAGGGACACTTTGCCCGGAGTACTTGTAATGGTGAGTACAATATGGGTATGACATCAACTTTGATAATGGAATTCTATGGCCACGAAGTTTTGGGTGTTAAATGGCCACGCTCCTAGTGTCGTGATTATGTTAATGACACCGAAACTTAAATGGTGTGTACGCGTATACAAGCACTCCGGACAATGGTTGTGATATTATGCTAATGACACTGAGATTTAAATGATGTGAGTGCAACGTAAGCGCTCGAGACACCAGCTGGTATTACGGTATTATGTGCTCCGGTTTATCGGAGCAAAAAAGTAACCATTATTTGGGTTTGTACAGCGAGTTATTTTTGATGTATGTTCTTTGTCTAACTTAAAAGGGGGGTTGTCCATGCCATACCAACGCTTGCCTCGAAACTATGGTGATTTTTAAATTATGTATTGGCAATGGGACACAGTGTGATGTGCTCCCTAATTTGTTTTAGATGAGAGACAGATGGTGTCACTTTTAACTAATGTTCTAGGATATAATTATAAGAGAGATCGCCTGTATTAAATCGCCTTTACCCCGCAATTAGAGGAATGCTTGATCACCTTAATGACGATGCGGTGTATTGCGGTGAGTTTGTTAGAACTTTTCAAATAGGTATTGAGGAGGGCGCACTGTCTTTAATTGTGCTGAATTGTGCGTGTCCCTTTATTATGATACTGGTGTAAAAGGTACAAGTTAGTTAGACACAACTACGGTACCGGGGGCACAGAGACGTGACATCAGGAAGAATGCTTTTAGAAACAATTGAGGGGTTTGAATAACTTTCTGCGCCAGCTTAACGCGGAATGAATCTCCATATCTGCTTAATACAGGTTGGCAATTCTCATAATATGTGACCCTTATATATTCTTTTATATATTTTATTTTTTATTAGATTTATGAGTCAACCATGACCTCGTTTTACTTAAGGAGCGATACTGTTTAAATTTCTTCCCCACTTCGGATTACAAATACAGAAGTACAGGTATGAGATACTATATAACGAAAGATCTAATACTGTTAACTCTGGGTTACTCAAGGGACCTAGAGGAGTTAATTGTCTTAATGTATACAGTTATTAGTGAAATACATCTTTTGTAACGTGTTGGGTGGTCCGTGGGATAGTATTTTGACGCATAACAAAGGCATCTTTATAAAGATGATGCAGTCTGAATAGTAACGTTTAGATTTAATGTATGTTGTATGTGAATACACATACTTATGGAAGTATATATATTTATTCTTTTTTGCAGTTTTTTGATGCTGCCACCGTTCTAAATAAGATACACAGAAGGAGATAATAAGACAAAGGTTATCCTATTAAGGATTATTATATTATAGAGATACAGGTATGGTTCAGTTAAGACTCTTGTTGGTGTTTTATGATACATGAACAAAAAGAACAGGTTGTAAGGGATCATAACCTCCCCTTTTCTTTATATATGCTCTAGAAAAGGTATTGCGAGGTGGATTTTATTTGAGAAGAAAGAAAACGCATATTATTTGATGGACGACTGATGAGGTAACCACACAATGCTAAACAACCCTGAATGCTATCATGTACCCCTCAGGGTTGGGCTTTGATAAATATTTTATGAAAATATGTCGGTCTCCCAATGCTGCAGTGTACAGTCACATGAGCCTGTCGCTTTTGAAACCCTAGACTTAGGACTTTTCTGCTCAGCTTGTATATATGTATCTCAATGAAAAATTATAGATTTATGGTGTAAGTGCTAGACAGTACTCGCAAAAAGAGTTTCCCATACTGTTACACTTATGGGGTTTGGGTGAAATAGGATCCAATATCGTAAATATGAGCATAATGAATGTGTACAGTGGGATCATGGCCTCAGAGGTACCGGACTTCCGGGCTCTATAACAATGTAAATATGTAAATAGTGTTCTAATGAATGATTATATAAACTGTGTTAATTATTTAGTCTATATATACATGTGTGTTTTTATGAGGTTTTAAAACACTGTATGTTGTCTATGTCTTGTAGCCCTGAAGAAGTCCTTAAATAGGACGAAACGCGTTGGCTACTGCGAAGAAAGGAGAACATAATTTAAAGAATAAGGAATGTGTGAATCACAATATTTGGTGGAACTATTTCTTTACCTTTAATGTGTGCGGATCAAATTACTTGTGTAATTGTCTGTTGTGAAAGTTCTTTTCACTCATTAGGAAACTAAGGGGTCTTGTTTCCTTTGATCATCGCACCATATGCCTACTATATTCCCGAAATTTAAATAAGTGCGGTATTGTATCCTAGACCTCCTCTGTGAATCATTTATTTGTCTGTCTGTCTGTCTGTCTATCTATCCAGTGTTTGTCTAATTGGTGCCTATTGTGATCAGGTGATATTATGATTGACTAAGTGTGTGATAACCAAAATACACATGCAGTGTCAGTTTGAATTGGAGAAAATGACCTAGTAGGTACATGCCACCAAAATCTCAAGCAACTTACTGATGTGCATGAGGTGACTGTTGGAAAATGAAGTTGTCATTTGTGCACCCTGGAAAGGCAACATATCCATCAATGAAGTAGCCCAAGGCATCACAATTAGCTTGTTAGAGTATCAAATGGAACCTGTGTCTTTTGCAGAAATGGTGTTTCCCTGTGTCAGGATTGCTGGTGTGCCAAATGTGTGCAGTCAATGGCACCTAATACCCAAAAGAAGCGGGCAATGGCATAAAGTTTCCTTGCTACCTGATGCTTTACTGCCAGTAACGGTGGCATGGTGATTCATCTGAGTACCTGACACAAAAAGCATTACTGGATTGACTGGGATGCCCACATTGTCCACACTGATCCTCTGGAAATGTACAATAGGCAGTAAATTGAATGCAGCCGGTATTTTGTGCAGAACTTTTCTTGGAATGAGCTATAGGTGTAGTGTGCTGCTGCTCCTAGTCTGCAACCATAGCAAGGATCACATCTAGAGTGAAGCTGTGTCTAGCAAAGTATACTTCTTTGGCCATCCCAAAGATGCTGATTATGTGTCTGTAAATTCTCTCTCTCCTCATCAAACAATTGTTCCTCAAAATGTGGGGCAAGACAACAAATAAATTCATTCACCAATATGGTAAAAAAAAATGTTTTGTGTGGGGCTTTATTTTTTTTGTGAGCAGGCTATGTGTGATTGGGTGGTGGTGTAATGACTTTCACCTGTAGATTGCTGTGGTGGAGTCCTGAATTTTCCCTCCACTCATCCCCTTGCAATAGCTGGTGTGTTGAATGTAAATCAATGCTTGCTGCAATATTTGACCTCTATTCCTTGTAGGTATATTTAATGTTGCGTTGAAAAAAATATTTAGTCTCACAAATGTAAATCATCCCTGAAACAAAATCATAGTAAATCTGGGCCTTTATATGTAGCAAAGTAATGACGGAAGCTGGATTTTGTTTGATCGGACAGTGGAGTGGCTGTTGATTGGCGGTCATCTGAATGTCATGTGAGAAAATGATAAGAAACAGAGTGCTGCCCCTTCCCCAGTGGAAATCCAACACAGCCAAGGATACCGTGCACGAGGGAAAGGTTCGGAGGCAAGCTTGGTGGCATAGCAGCAGCTCTCTCCAGCAGTTAAAAGTGTGCTTGCAGAACAGGTGCTAGGGCCCCGGTTAGCTGAAGATGGTGGACCAGCGTGCTGTCTGGTGGTCCTTGACAACATGGAGTGGAGTGATAACCAGGAGAAGAGATCTCCCATCGACTATAAGTGTAAGGGAATCCTGCGACCTGCACTGTACTTTGGTCACTTCCCTCTGTCCACTGAGCCCTCTTTTGTTTGTGGTGCAGGTGATACTGTAGTCCAATCAGGTCTGTGCAGTCTGATGAAAACAGACTGTGACAAGGTAAGATGATGCACAGTGAGACCTCCCTGTGAGACTAGAGGAGAACAGAACCGCTGAGGGAGTTATGACTCTGTCTGTGGCATGGGGGAGGAGTTAGGACATAGAGCACTGGGCTTGTGGATACCTCCGAAGGGACTTGTTGGCTTCTTTTGGGGAGAAGGCTGGCACAGACGCATCCCTTCAAAGAGGTGAATAAACATATTTGGGTATTTTAGGCAAGCTGATTGGACAACAAATTATTTAACTGATAACGCAGAGTGGCATAGTGTGGTCGGGGTAACCACACTGGTTGCCAAAGAAGCCCAAGAACATGAGGGATCTTGCCTTTGGCAAAAAGTGCAGTATCTGTAGAGCACATCCTCTGTCATCATCACCAAGGCAGTTGTGCCCTGAACTGAGTTACTATAGATCTAAGTGTAGGAAATTCTGGACCATCAGCGGTGTACTGACTGCATCACCTAAACAAATTCAGAGCACGACACACTGCAGTACTCTGAGGGGAGCATCTCTGGTAACCTCATTGGAATAGCAGCATCATCCTATCACCAAAAAATAAATGGACACCTTTGTCATACAATCATTTGCCTATGCCCAATTGCAATCCATCATATATCAAACAGGAACTGTTGATGCAGTTGATATTCTATTTGTAGCTCCCACCAGTTCAAGTAGATACTCCTCTCTTTGATATCCTGATATGGTTACAGTTCTTTGCTATCAAAAAAGCAAATATGGAATAAATCTGAGAGGAAGTGGAAGTCTCATTCACAGAGTACCCTCATGCGCTATACCGGGACCCTCCTGATGGCATGCTACAGAGAAGGAGGGATAAGTATATGAAGGCTGGTGACAGATTTTCTCTGCTATGCAAAGATTCCTCACTTCCATCTGATGTTCATCTGGGAGAGAAAACCTAAAGAAGAAGCATTTCCACAGGTGAGAACCCTGAAAGTGCAATTAAAGTAATAGGAAATACTGAAGATTTAACCAATATTGGACAGCCACAAGAAGAGAGTGGACACATTCACAAAACCAGGGAAATCAGATGCAGCTACCAGACTTTGTGTCCCTCTTGGAAAAGAAGTGGTGAGTCATGGAATGTGGACATTATTTCCAATATTGACATTACACTGATGTAATGTTGTTGGAGGGAAACGGCTGTTTAATATGCTCACTTGTCGTAAAATGCCCACTGTGTAGCCTAAATAAATCTTGGTCAAAATTTGGTACAGGATTTTCTTGGCTCTATTATTATAGACAGACTAATTTTACCGCATAAAGGAACCATGGATTACTTCGCCCTGCTTTAGTAATATACCAAAACATGCGTTATTTCAAAGGAGCATCAGCCTTGAGAAAGCACTATTTGTGTGCCCCGTGGTAGTGACCACTATGTCATCAACGTTGAATGTGTGAACAAATATCTGCCCCTGGATAATCAGGAGAAAGGAGTAATGGACCTCCCTCACTCAACCAGAGCAGCGCCTACACCAGAGGCAGATGCGCTTCCGACGAACATGGGTTTGGCTGATCAACTCATTGCCCTCAAGCAGGAAGTTAAATCACTGAAAGTGGCAATGGAAAGGATGGCAAACCTACTATTTAAAAAAATGGACTCATTGACTGAAACTGTAGTAGCACGGGGTGTGTCAAGGCCACGAGGCTACAGCGATTCTCAGAGCACTGCATTTAATGAGCCCCCCCAAGAGGCACAGTAACGGACCCCAAACCGCCCCCCGTTGTCTATCACGCAAACTCACTCGTCTGCCCACAAAGCCAAATCAGGAGTAATACCCCGTATGAGGACAATATATGTAAACGGGATTGTGCCCCCCCCCCCCAAGAGAACTAATACACGCCAATCCTGCATCTAAAGCATCTTGGAATTATAAGTCTCACACTCTACCCACAAAGAACTCCCAATTAGGTGATATCAATAAATGACCTTCTAACACCCAAGGTTTTGACCTCTTTATGATGAATGTCCCAAAGCTCCAGAGCCCCTATTCAGAAACACATGAGGGTCTAATTAACAAAGTAATCCACTGGATCCACCACAAAAGGGGCTGTCCATCAATTATAAGGGAGGACATAACAAGAGCAAAGAGGTTCATACCAGGAACTCCCGATAGGGACTATATAGGTCTGTCCTTTAGGGACTTAGCCCTAGCAAAAGACTTAATTGCACTAGAACTTCGCTTTAGACCAGCCACAAATTTACAAATATCATTAAATATGAATCCCCTGTGTCATATACTGGTCTCACCCCTATTATCCATCGAAATCGATCTTCTAGTGTATTGGAGCCTAACTCTAGGGAAACCGCTAGTGCTAGCACCTCCAACACGTCAGACATTGACTGACTCACTATTCACTGCCCAGCATCATGTACCTCAATTCAATTACCTCGTACGACATTGACCGAAAGGCCTCTACCCTATCCCAAGGTGGGTAGAGTTGGGTTGTTGAGGCACAGGGGCGTAGCAAATGTTAATGACAAAGAGGGGGACTCAACACTGCAGGGAGACTTTACCGAGACAAACACGTGGTCCTTACGGCCGATGGTTGATGAACATCTGTTATGTTATGTTATAAGGTTTTGTAGCGCGCACAGCTGCCCCAGCAAAGGGGTGTCCCAGCGCTAAGCAACAGAAAGGGAAACTACTGACAGAAGGAAGGCCTATGAAGGAGGGAAGAGATGGGTCTTGATGGCCTTACGAAACGCCAAGTAATTGTTGATGCTGCGGATGTGTAGAGGCAGTGAATTCCAGAATTTAGCTGCCAGTGTGCGGAAGGAACGCCAACCAGCCCGCACCCTCTTTACCCGGGGAACAACCGCCAGATGATGACCCATCGAGCGGAGCTGGCGGGTGGGAGTATATGATGACAACAGATTGGCCAAAATACCAGGAGAAGAGAGATTCAGAATTTTAAAAGTGACGCAGAGGGCCTTGAACTCTACACGTCTGGCCACCGGCAACCAATGTAGCCGACGGATAGTATTGGTGGTAGAGCAAGTTCTAGGAAGGCCAAGAAGAGTTCTGGCCGCTGCATTCTGGACCCTCTGCAATCTCAGAATCTCAGACATGTTTGTTCCCAGGTAAAGCGAGCTGGCGTAATCCAGTCTCGATAGAACGGAGGCCTGAACAATGACCTGCCTGATGGGCGGATCGAAAAAGCCTAGCAGCGGTTTGAGCCCCCGCAGTATGCCGAAACAAGTCCCTGCTACTTTCTTGGTTTGGACCTGGAAGCTAAGAGCTGAGTCCACCCAGACACTGAGGTTTTTCACCACCTGTTTAGGGGCAGGCGCACAGCCAAGGGTAGCAGGCCACCAGTGCTCACTCCACAGCTCAAGATCTTTCCCTACCAGCAAAACCTCAGACTTGCTGGCATTGAGCTGGAGGCAGTTGACAGACATCCACTCAGCGACAGCAGCGAGACCACATAGAAACTTTTGAGCGTCCCGCACAGAGTCGTCGGAGAGTGCCACTACCAACTGTGTATCATCTGCATATGATACTACTGTAAGCCCTCTGCTTCTGGCCACCGCTGCCAATGGTTGAACATACAGGTTAAAAAGTGTAGGGCTGTGGCACACCTCGATTAATAGGATGGACCATAGAGGTGAAAGAGGGGGCTGTTACCTGGAAGGTCCTGTCAGAAAGGAAAGAGGTGAACCAATCCAGTGCAGGGCCCACAATTCCTGCTTCCTCCAGCCTTTGCAGCAGGATCTGGTGAGAGACAGTGTCAAACGCGGCACTGAGATCCAGAAGGATCAGTGCCGAAGTGTGTTCTGCATCCAGTGCTACCCTCAGATGTTCTGTCACAGCTAAAAGTGCAGACTCCGTGCTGTGGCCAGGACGGAAGCCGTTCTGAGAGGGGTCCAATATGTTATTCTCTTCTAAAAAACCTGTCAGGATGGAATATATGTAGGCCTCAGAGATTTTAGAGGCCCACGGCAGGAGAGAGATAGGACGAAAATTCTCAGGTTTAGCTGTGTCGAGAGTAGGTTTTTTTAACAAGTGGGTAACCCTTGCTTGCTTCCAGGTCCTAGGAACGGTTGCCGTAGACAGGGACATATTAATCACCTGACCCAAAGGTGTAAGAAGCACAGGTAGCAATTTCATAAATTGATCGGGCTTCATAGGGTCAGCAGGAGAACCAGATTTAACTTTGCTGCATAGAGAGCGCAGCTCATCCTGGGAAATCGGCGGGATCGTGACGAGCGTGTGAGTGGATAGGGGTCGACACGCAGGGTCAGAGCACATAACAGCTTGAGGGAAGGTCTTGTAAATGTTTTCCACCTTGTTGACAAATAAGGTGGCGAGAGCCTCACAGTGCTCGTCCGACGTGATAGAGGGCGCTGCAGATACCCCTGCCGATTTAAGATCTTTAAGTATCGAAAAAATACTCTTGGTGGGGTTACTGCTGCTCCTAATCTCGTCAGCAAAGTAGGCTGACGAGATTATCATGGAATGTCGCGGGCATCAAGTCTAAACTTTCTGATCCCGAGTGGGAGTGCCTTTATCGACTCTTACCATATTATTCTGTTACAAGAAACCTGGGCTACTAAGCCGGTGCATCGCCCAGGTTTTGTTGCCTTTAGCGAAAGCGCAGTTCCATCTCCGGTAGGGCGACCTTCAGGTGGTCTCCTAATATGGTTAAGAATGGATTTATTCCCAGCGGCCAAAATTTTACCATCAACATCTAAAGATCTTCTTGCCCTCCAAATTAAGATCAATACTGGGCTTTGCCCCACACAGATAATCCTAGTAAATGTATATATTAGATCACTACCCTTAAACGTTCAATCACCCATAGTAAGCAAGCTTGATCAACTATTGGGCCAATTAGCCCTTAAATCCTTAAAAATTGTAGTGGGAGACTTTAATACCTGTCTCCCTATATCTGCAGGGTGTATATTTGAGGATTTATCTCCCTCCTGTGAATCCAAAAAAATGACTAAACCGTTAAAGGTTTGTACTCAAATTGTTGACCTTATTAATGATTATGCTCTTAGAATAGCTAATGGAAACTCCAAATCTGATAGTCCCCCTCATTTCACCTTTAATAGAGGCATTAGTGAATCCAGACTTGATTATATACTTGTGGATAATGATCTCTGGTCAGAACTGCAGGATATGCAAGTTATCCCCAGACCTGACAGCGACCACCAGGCACTAAGTGCATCTTTTTTAATATCTAGATTTCGAGGCACAAAATTAGAGGTGGTTGTATCAGCTTCGTTAATCACAACTTCAAACAATTTGAGAAATGTCAAATGGGCAGAACTGGTGGTAGACGAATATAAACTCTCTCGTATTTATGACTTGTTTGTGTCTAAACTCTCTTTGATTGACACAACTAATATTCATAATATTAATTTCGTCCCCACACACTGCGATCTCATGGACACATTAAGATCGTGTTTCATGAAAGAACAGAGGAGAGGAGCACCCAGAAAGACAGTACCGTCTTGGTATGATAAGGGCTGTCGAACTGGAAAGACCCTCTTGATAAGTGCAATTAAAAGGGGTTCAAGGCCTGAAATTATAAAGACCAGGCGAGACCATAAAACTCTCCTAGTCAAAGCAAGAAGAGAATGGGAGGTGGAACAATGGGCAACGATTGCTGAAGCTCTAGAGAAGGGTGACCAAAAACGCTTTTGGAAACTTATATCCGTGAACCCTTCCAACTTCCACCCCCTAGACAAATCGGTTAACCCCGATACTTGGGTCACTCACTTCAGCAACTTATATGACTGCCTGCAGCAAAACAGCACTGCAGTGACCCCCTGCCTTGATGAGGTCAATGGCTCCCAAACTCCAATTTTGACTAGTCCAAGTTCCACCCCAGCTACTGATTCTACCCTGACTTTTACTTTATTGGAAACACTTACAGCGATAGAACAAACGGAAAAGGGTAAGGCCCCTGGGATGGATGGCATTCCGGGTGACATCTTTCTCTCCGAAACACTCATTTGGGCCCCCTATTTGAACATTTTATCGAACAGTATAATAAAAGTGAATAGGATCCCTCTTTCATGGCAAGGCGCCGTTATTGTACCTATTTTTAAAAAGGGGACAGAAACATTGCCTCAAATTATAGGCCCATAAATCTATTCGATAACTCCCAAAAGATATACTGCAGACAAGTAGTTTTATGTAAACTAAAAGAGTGGATACTTCAGAATAATATTTTGGAAGAGTTTCAAGCAGGCTTTAGATCAAAGGTCAGCACATTGGACCAGGTTCTCCGCTTCAAGGTGATAACCTGGAAATATAGCACCTTGCTGTGTGACCATCTTTACGTCGCTTTTATTGATTTAAGAGCGGCGTTTGACCTGGTCCCGAGAAACACACTCTGGGAGGTATTAGCTGGGTATGGCATTCCCCCAGACCTACTAAGAATACTCAGGCTCCTACACGCTAACACATACGCGAGAGTCAGATGGAACTCCTTGGGGGATATAACTGACAAGATAGAGATCTTGAAGGGAGTCAGACAGGGGTGTGTCCTTGCGCCAACACTGTTTAGCCTATTCATCAATGGCGCAGTGAAGAGATTGATGTAATGCAAACACGACGCCCCGAGAGTGGCGGGAATACCAACCCCTATATTAATATTTGCGGATGACACTCTGCTGATCTCCTGGGCCCCTATGGGTCTCCAATCTGAACTAAATGCTTTTGTTACTTTCTGCGGGGAGAGGGGCCTAGAGTTAAACTAGTCAAAATAAAAAGTCATGATGATTAATCCAGATAAGGGGTACAGAGGTAGTGTGACCATTGAGGGGCTTCCATTAGAGGTAGTTCACCACTTTGACTATCTAGGGGTGAGGTTAAGCGACACCCAAGCATGGGGCCCCCAGCTGGCAAAAAGTAAAACCACCCTTCATCAGAAAGCCTCTGCTATAGCGAGGCGGTACAGAGCAGCATCTAGCGGAGCTGTCTCTCTGGTTATTACTATACATAACTCCTCAGCTGTAGCGTCAGCAATATACGGTGCCGAGATCTGGGGCTATGTTAATGCTGAGAGCCTTACAAAAATAGAAAATAGGTTCATCAAAACACTTTTTAAGCTTCCCTTAAGCTCTCCTACCACACCGCTACGATTAGACTTGGCTCTCAATCCTATTAATCTAATAGTCGTTTTAAAACCCCTTTTATTTTGGGTCAGATTATGGTCCACTAATGAATTGGCAGCCTACAGAGAGTGCGTGAAAGATCTTTCTGCTCTCGACACAAATCACCATGGCTGAAACACATCAAAGAATTAACATATAGAATAGGAACGAGTGAGTTATGGACTGACCCGGGATCAATAGCTAAAAGAGATGTTCAAAAAATAAAACAGTCTTACTAGGGAGGCAGTCCTACTCCAAACTTGGGAAACCCACCTGACTAACTCTGTCACAGGTAAATTCCTGAACCACAAACGTACGCCCAGGTTTGAACCCTATCTGAACAGAATGCACCCACATCAGCTAAAATGCTTGTATGTACAATATAGGTGTGGGGTACTGCCCTTGAGATCACACACCTACAAATGGGCCAATGTTACATACCAGGCGGAATGTTGTCCAAATTGCCCAAGCACAGTGGAAACGGAGTCCCATTTTATGCTATTCTGTCCCGCATACAGTAATGTTCGGAAAAAATGGCTGGTGTCTTTATGTAACAACATGGGTGTGAGACACTATTGGGAAGCGGAGAGACTCTTTAAAAGTGACACTAGAGAACCCTTAGCCTTCGCAGTCTCTAAGTACCTGTATATTGCCTGGGCTTTAAGAAAAAAGGCAATTTGTAAATTCGAATCTTGATAGAGATCTGTTTTCATGAATTGTCGCACATACATATTTTGCTTATTTATACCTCTTGTACAGCCCCTATGTTAGCTATTTTGCACATTTTCACTGTTATGACTATTTGAACATTTTACGAATGATCAGGAGATCCCCAACTATAATGTATAACCGGCTTCTACGTCAGGTCATAATTCGCTGTACTGTTCTAAACTGATTTTATGTAAGGTATTTACACCTGTTGTTTTATGTTTTTATATTGCTCAACTTTTTAAATATCTAAAATGTATCCTTGTTGTATGGATTTGATGTGTTTTATGGGCTGTGCCCGAAATAAACAATTACTACTACTGATAGGGCGAAACATGTGTTGGCTGAACAACTAACAACTTGCAACTGATGACTATTAATAATTGTTATTGAATGTCATTTACCGAACTCGCTTGAAATCTCTTTGTTTTTTCTCTAATGCTCACTAAATCAAGTCTTATGTATCACTACAACTGATGTTTATTATTTTTGGTACGTGCACCCCCCTATTATAAATAATGAAACTGACAGTGACAGAATTGACATAAACTTTCTTTCCCCTGAAACTTGTGAGCAAAAGATCAAGCCTTCATAAGAATTATGTGATAAACTATTGGGTTTCTTTAACGAAAAAATAATAAAATCTATGATAATTTTGGGAAATTGTCAAATGTTGATTCATTAACATGCTGGTAGATAATCTGCAAAGCTTCAAACTGAGCTTTACTGAAAGACTTTACTTTGCTTCAGGTGGAAGATGTTAAAAATCATGTTCTAGTAGCAAAACCCAGCTTTCCCCTTGATCCATGTCCCTACCAATTGTTTAAACTAGCAGCAGAGATATTATCTACACCGCTCACGATGTTATGGAACATGCCCACTAGTTCAGTGATAGTTCCTGAAATCTGGAAACAAGTGAGTGTTTAGGCCACTCTTGAAAAAATCAGCAGCCGGCCTGAGGCACCCTCTTCCTACAGGACTATTACTTTCTGTTTAGTCATTAGGTTTCGCCTGCACAGTGCTTGTGAAATCTATTGAATTAAATATATCTTAAAAGGGGCTTATATCCTCCTTGCTTTCCTTGCTTTTAATTGGTTCCTTTGCTTGCCACTTACTTTTCCTCCATTTCTATTGGCTGTAGCATACTGTTTCCTGTTGTTCTTGTGTTGCTCCCCGTGTGCTTCTCCTATCAGTTTCCTGTCCCCGAAGTACTATTTCCATCTGCTTTTGTAGAACAGTTTTTTTAAGGTTTTGCATGGACAGCGCTTGTTCTATTTTGCTTTCTGTTAATTTTTTTTAAGACACAGTTCTTCACACATGCGATCGTATGTCTTCATCCCTGTGCTTCTCATCGCCACCCTGCTGCAGCGCCGTGCGGCACTCGTGCCCCTCGCTGTTTACTTAAGTGTGTCTGGTTTACTCAGGAATGACTGGCAGCCCATCTCACCCACAAAAACATTGACATTCCTTTATAATGCCGTCAATCCTTTATTGCGAATTTATTTGTTGTTCCTTTTCTAGTCCGTAGCACCTTTTTTTTAATGCGTGCATCGCGTTTTGCCAATGCAAGCCTTACCGTGAGCCATTGACATCAGTGTTGCCAGGTGACACTTTATTCCCATAAATACCGGACACGCCCAAAAATGAGTGCTGGCAGTGAAGTGTTCCTGGTCCGAGCAGCACCGTGAGGATCTGAGCTGCGTTGTTCTAGTAGGTGTGCCTTCTCAACACGCGTCTTGTCTCATTATTGTTGTGTTGTCAGCAGCAAAGAGTTTTGGACATTGACTCTTTCTCCACGCTCCGTCCCGGAGTTCAGTGGCCTTGTTCTGCAAGTTTCAAGAGCAACTCTCTGTAGTTGCGTTTAGTTGGAATCCACAAACAGCATGTTAAGAATTGTGAGCACAATCTTTTTGATTTAAATGAACTGCGTTACAAACAGAATGTTACAACTTGTTTCTCTTTCCCAGTGGTATCGGGCTGCATGCCTGGAGTCACACCAGCCTTTAAGGGTTTATATATTATTGCTAACACATTGCTTTAGGTTTACCGTGCCCTTTACCTAAATAGGAGATATTTTTCCAGCTCAGGTAAGAAACACATCGATAAAACACAAGCTTTCTATTCAATTATACCCTTCAATGAAAATCTTGTTTCTTGTTCTGTTTTATGTGGATTTACACAAAAGAAACTAAGCAGGAGTCTAGGCACACCTAACTAGAGGATGGACTTTCATGTTAAAGACCACCGGTTTGATCCCGCAGAGCTCTATACTTTTTAACATGTATAATTTTGTCCTTTTCAGTACTGGTTATTTTGACAGTTTATTAGGTAGGATGCTCTGGTTATTTTTTCCAGCAGTATTTAGGCTCTTTTGTTGTGTGTCAGAATAAATCATACTATTTTGCAGAAAGGAAATAGGAAGTGAGAATCGGTGGAGGGGATGAATGAATCCGGTTCAGGCGTTCTATGTAACTCTATCTAGCACAGACGATTATGTTCTGGTGGAACTAAATGAGAATAATCATGATCAAGCGTATATAAAGGAAGACTGGCAATATGCAGCTTTACTATTTCACATTAACAGACGACTGAGATAGATAGATATTTTTTTTATTGCACAATTAATTAAAATCATTGGAATCGAGCCATATAAAAACAATGTAAAGTGCAAAAGTTCCAATATTATAAAAGGGTTGTAGGAAAGTAGGATCTGCTTCTTATGGTTACCCCCACTTTTTGCTTCATGTGATACTGTTTTTCACTAGTCTGACTGGGATCCTGCTAATCAGGACCCAAGTCTATCTGCAGTCTCCCTAAACTGTTATATCATGTACTTAGGTACACTCCAGATTGGATACTGGGGTACCCTTGTCAGTCCCTAGTATATGGTACCCATGTACCCAGGGCATAGGTATCACAGAGGCCTCCCATGGGCTGAATCATGTATTATGCCACCTATGAGAGGCCATGCAAAATGGAACATACAGGTCTGCCATTGCAGCCTGTGTAAGTTGGTGCATGCAGCTCTTACTTAAGATATAGGTTTACTATATCTAAGGGTCACTGCACTTAAAACCTATAAGTCACCCCTATAGCAGGCCTTAACAGTCCGGAAGGCAGGGTGCTTGGTTCTAAGTGAGAGGGTGCCACTGCATGAGGAGAACACCCCTGCAGCCTACGGAGTCCATTCTCCCGGGTTGTCAGTGCATTAGCCATTTACGACATATAGAGTGGCATTATGCGACCGCGTGATGACCAACTCTAAAACGGCTGAAAGTAATCCTATTGTGTTTGGTGTCAAACATTGTGGAATCATACCCCCACACCGGTAACCGGTGTGGGAGGTATGATTCCACCCCTCAGAAACGAGCTTCGTGAGGTCCCTGGTGTTCCCGGTACCAGCCTTCTAGTCCTGGGCAGCCCAAAAGGGTTGCTGCCGACCAGAGACACATTTCTGCCCTCCTGCTGCTGAGCCAAGCTCGAGCAGGG
The DNA here is from genome assembly GCA_963921515.1 of Calotriton arnoldi. Classification (NCBI taxonomy): domain Eukaryota; kingdom Metazoa; phylum Chordata; class Amphibia; order Caudata; family Salamandridae; genus Calotriton; species Calotriton arnoldi. Next base: position 144,883 of record CAWUFW010013072.1, on the reverse strand, counting down.
GAAGCCAGAACAATAGGCATCCTGACACAGGGAGGTGTGACCACCTCCCAGACAAGATTTAGTGTAGTAGGCCTGGGTGGGTGCACTTGCCAGCGACCAAAAGTCTGCATGAGGGGCTCATTTGGTGTCCCTGTGCATAGTCCAGTTCAAACCAGTCCTGGGAGCCGTTGGCTCCTGCTCTGGCACGAAACTGGACAAAGGACATTGTAGTAACCTCCCCACTGTCCAGACCCTCCCCTGGGAGGGTCCCCTGAATCTGTCCAACCCTCTCCCGTGGGTACAAAAGGGCTTACCTGGCAGTAGGGCCCTAGATTCGACGTGGACAAGATTCTGAACCAGAAATCACTGAACTTCGACCGTCTGGACACTCTGGACTTCGCTGAACTTCGTTTGGGCCCGACTTCGTCTCCTTCTTAGTCTAAAGCATCGTCTGTGCCCGTGCACCATACAGACTTCCTGCAGGACCTGTGGAGCATCAAGGACAACTGAAGATATCTCCCTTGGAGTGAAGGAGTCACTCCCCTGCAACCGCAGGCACCACATCTCGACTGACCGGTCTGCTGCTTGTGAGCTCCTATGGATTCCGAACGCTCCAGCAACACAGGAGGTAGGTTTCCAAGTCCCTCGAGGTCCGAGCTGCCCTCTCACCAAGTTTGAGGCCCGAATCCCTCATGGGGGCTGCAATACCCGTACCCATGTGCACCGCATTCATTTGCAAGTGCATATGCTTGTTGGTGTTTCCAGAACAAGTGCACTGGGCTCCAAGTAGCCCCAATCTCTGGCACCATTTCCTACAAAGAACTCCGGCCTCCTTGCACCTAGTGCTCCGAGGGCTGTTGCTTTGTGAAACTGCTTGAGGTCCCCTTGCGACTCCTGTGTCTACGGCCTGTGGGTCCACCTGAGGGTCAACACTGCTTTTCTTGTTCTCCCCTGGTTGCTACAGGCTTGCCCCGACTCTCCTGTGTCTGGTGAGTCTCCTGGACCTTGCTGGTCCGAACCGTAACCTTCCTTGACCTTTTGCATGGATTGCTGTTGCCAAGGCTTGTTGGTGCTCCCGCCGGACACTGACCCCTCAGCACTCGACATCCTTTGTGGGACAGCTCACATCTGGCTCCTGGTTGTCCTCGACATCTCCTGGTCCCTGTGGCTGCAGAGTCAAGAACCCCCTCAACGCACCTGAAGCATCCGACATCGGTGGGCATTCGTCTACCGAGCCCCTGGTCACTCCTGAGTGACCCAGACTCTGTCCCCTCTGTTTCAGGTACTCTTCAACAAGAATCCACCTTTGGATTCCGGCGCCACTTCAGACCTATGCATCCGGCTTCCCTGGGATAGGTAACTCTGGTACTACGGTATCCATGGGTGGAGTGGCTCTCCAATCTCCTAACTTCCACAGGGTTTCTTCGAAGTCCACTGGGAAGGGTCCTTAAACTTTAAAACTTCAACCGCGACTTCCCCATAGAATTGTACGGAGCACTCGGTCATGTTCCCACACTGCACCCGCCCTCAGTGGGGTCCCTACTTACTCCCTTGGGTGGTTCCTTGGGGTCCCAGCGATTCTACGTCCTCTAGACACTCTCTTGACTCGAGTTGTAGTTCTTATACCACTATTTTAGTATATGGTTTGGTCTCCCCCTGGAGCCCACTGTGTATTAGTGCTATTCACTATTGTTTCTGTGCTACAGTATTGTGTGCTTTGTGATTATCTTCGTGTAGAAGATACTTTATCATACTAGAGAGTGTTATATTAATAAATACATATTTTTATAACTACTGTGGGGTTCTCCTTTCATTTAACCAATACTATAAGGTTGTATTCTGGCAAAACAAGCTGCTTAACATTCCTTCAAGACTAAGCCTGAAGGCTGCTCTCCACAGCTACCACTTGGATAGCTTTCTAAGGTTACCTTTGACCTCTTAAATCACCATAAGGGTTGTTTGGACTGGTGCAAGATGTCCACTTTAATTAGTGGACATCATATACCAGGCCAACTTCTCACAAGGTATATAAAGATTTATCACCCTATTATTCTGCGATTTAAAAAGTATAGACACAATTTGGGAAACTATACACATGGGGATTTAAAACAGATTTAAAACAGTTGGCACTGCATTATGGATTATAGCTCTTTATGATTATCCGAATCCAGGACTGCTTTTACTCCTGAGAGGTATTTCATAAAGCGTGCCACCAGCTGCACTGATTCACCTTTCATGCACTCGACCAGGGCAGCTTGACATGTTCGTATGTTTATAATACGCCAAATGGGGCGAAGCCAGTATATTCTCAAAGTGCGTAGTTTCTCACAGCAGCACAGTATGTGGCTTAGAGATTCCTCTACTCCCCACACGCTCGGCACTGAGTGGATACATTCTCTTTATACCCTCGTCCATACTTGTATGCCAACAGTGGAATCAAGCCAAACCGTAATTTCATTAGTTGGCACTTCATTATTGGTTTTAAGGGGGAGGACAGGTAATGTGGCAAAGCCCCACTGTTGTAAAGTTTTGATGCCCAGCTTCCATGACTTAAGTTTTTCAGGGTTTGTGCGTCAGTATCGGCCGACATTATCTTCGCTTGCTTTGTTAAGAGTCTTGCAGCTGCAGATGGGGGTACAGGGGCGGACCATATTTCCTGAGCTTCCAATACCTCAACACAGTAAGCTAGAAAATCACACCATGTAGAGCCTCAGCTGTTTATCATTGTCCAGATGTTTTTCTTTAGCGTGTTATCCCGCACTTGTTTGGCTTTTAGGCAATAGGCTATGAATCTAGCTTTTTGGATTGACTGAGACTACACTGCCAGTTTATGGACAGGAGGTAAGATAGCAGAAGGGCACTTTTGTTACCGAAGGACACTTTAGCTGAGCATGTTTTCTAGTTTGTTTTTATTTTCTCTTAACCATCCTTACACATATTTGCAGAGGGACAACGCACTATTTCTCTTTTGATAGGTACACTAGCTACTTAGGTGAGCATATTTTTAGTAGTTTGGTGAGGATATGCAATTTGCCGATCTTGCTCCCCAAAAGATGGCTGCCTCAAGTCCATATGATCCCAGTCCATATCTAATGCTCCTTCTCAGTGTAGTCCTTTGTCTATCTCTAAGGACACAGCATAATATTGCCGCTTCAGCTCCAGTCCAGAGCTACAACAATATGTGCACGTATAGTTTCAACTAGTGCTTAATTTGTAAGAAAATAAGTGGTGGGGCCCTCGTTAGGAGACCACTGCAGGTTGCACCACCTGCTGCCTCTGCCAGAGCTGACAACGACAGCATCAACACACTACTAATCATCACTCTCTTAAATGTGTGACAATTCCAGGCCCCCAAAGCTATACAAACGGCCTGGGTAATAGGTGTTAGTCATTTTGTTTTATTGTGCATTGAATTAATAAACAGCTTTTGTCCTTATCTCAAAATTCAACTGACAGTGCCACCATGTCCGGACTGTCATAAGTGCAGAGTGCTGACAATTAAGGGCCGGTGCTGAGCACCGAAACCACCAGCTCAAATTGAGCACTGGTTTCAACGCATTTTCTCATGGGAGTTGTAGTTTACTAAGAGCTGGTTTGACTGATCGGCTGCTTTTACCAGATGTCATGAGCCTGCATCGCTCGCGTGTCATTGCTTGTTTAGAATCTCGCCGCATTTGCGGCAGTTTAGCGTTACAGAACGCTCAGGCATTGGGACGCACGTGTTTTAAACAATCAGCGCCTTGATTCCCCGTGCACATTAGAGGCAAACACCCTTCCGATTTGTTTTTTATCTAGCACTCTGCATGTATTTTTGTACATCAATATAAATTTTGAAGTTTCTTTCACTGCAGAACATTGGTGGACAAAAGGACAAATCCAAGTGTATAACTTTTCAAGCAATGGAGTAAACTCTATTTGCACAAGTGCAGGACTTGTGGACATTCGCCAGTTGGTAGTGCACTGAGCTGTGCAGTTGTTCAATTTTAAAGGCATAATGCAGCTGCTTTCTCTGAGGAAGGCAGATGTTGATTTCTTGGCCATAAGTGACTCACCTGCGCACATTATGAACAAGGGCTTTATGTTGTATGTGATAATCTTAAACCATGGGTAACATCCACGATAAAGCAATCCTCACATTTCACACACAATTGCTGGCATATGTATCACCCTGATATCTAATTCTCATCTCTTAATTCACAATGTGCGATGAAAGAATGCTTTCAAGGTCTAACGTTGTAACCCACAACAGTAAATCTCTCATGGGACAATTGAGTCATAGAAGCTAGAGAATATGTCCAATGTCTACCGTTGTCACCTATAACAGTAACTCTCACGAGCCGTATGTACTTTGGGAACTGCAAGTCATTCTGACGTCTTTTTTGTAGCATCCGCAATCTGTGCGATTGCAGCATGAATAATATATATTCGGTCACAAATTAGAAGTGTTCTAAGTCAAACTTCATGAGTAACCACTACGGCATAGCGATATACACCGTATATTCTAGACCCACTGATAGAAGTTTGAAAGTTTCAAATGATTTCCCCCATCGATGTAATATTCATGTTTATAATAGTTCTACTTCATATATCATTACATTACAACTATGCAGCACAAAATACGGGCATCGGGTGAGTCATGAACGAGTCAGTTTTCAGTGGGGTAGCAGCACCAGACTTATTGTCAGGTTCTCGCTCTAGTAGTTAGCCGTATCAATGCAGTGCGTAAGCATAAAGAACACCGGAAAGCCTCAATTAGGCACTTCCGGGTTAAGACACGGACGCACGGAGCGGGAGAGTTATCGAGGCGCACTCGCTTAGGTAACGAATGGGAATCGATTTTGACTATAAACGGGGGAAGGGGAACCCGGGTCATATCAAAATAGGGAAAGGCTGACACACCTTTTATAATTCACAGATAACGACCGGTAGAGGGTATCGACACACCGTAGTGCTATCAGACACTAAGGAGTGGAATTCTGAGCACCACCTCAGACTTTGAATAGGTAAGGGAGATCAGCTGTTTTACATGTAGTGGGACATGCGTTTAGTAGTTTTGTACATCTTCTAAATCTCGGTATATTTAAAACAGCATATATAACTCTTTCTAATATAGAAACTCCGGAACAAGGGATTATCACCGCAACATTTTAAAAGATAGAATTTTCACACACAGCCGGGACGGAAGTAAAACCGGCGGAGAGGTGAGTGACCTCTCACAGGCTCCGTAATCTTTTAAATATGGGATATTATGTTGGAACATTAGCACACACCAACATACTGACAAGGAACGCCCTGATTTTGTCTTAAAGAACGGGATTATTTCTTCTTTGCGAGTCAGGTAGGACCGACAGCTGAATTTCACCTTATAGCACTGTTTTGGACACTGAACTACTATAAACATGAATGGTGTACCTCGATCTTACATGGCTTAGGAATAGGGGACTCCACTTGGTCTCTTTCATGATCTTTCCTTCATCACCCGCTTGCCTGCCCCACTGTATGCTGTAGTTTGTCTAGATGTTTCGGTTATTGACTCAACCGGGAGGTCCAAGGGGTACAAAATGTGCCTGAATGTGTACTCATTAAGGAATAAGTCACGGAGATTTTCAATTCATTGTAACCTGTAACACGCTAAGAACTATGAGCATCTACCCACCATCTATAGTTATTAATACGGGATAAACACTTGTGTTCACTGGGAGTTTGTATAAAAAAGGATAATCACATTGCTATGTGACATGTTCACTTAAACAGTCACTGGGTGTTCACTTGAATATGAGCATAATTGTACAGATAGTGGTATGGGATCGGCTGATCCTTGACACAACTTTCTCTCTTGTAGCCCTGAAGAAGTCGTGTGGGTCACTCCCCACGACGAAACACGTGTTGGCTGGGCATTTTTCGTGTGAAATAAAGAAACGACAGAACATCCAACGACTTGTGATTGAATAAGCATCAACAAGAGCTGATCATATTTGTATTGTGTGTGTTATATTAATTTTGATAAGGACATATATAATATGAAAAGATACTCATCTTCTTGATACCAGCGTGTGCATAGGACAAGCAGTCTAGTTTAATGGTGGATCTGGTAAACGGTCCAGTAGGAGGGTTCAGGGTGTGTATTTCCCTCACTTTTTGCACCGCACAGATTGTGAGCAACGAATGACGCATACTTGGGAGGCGCCACATCCACACTTAGACACAAAACCACCCCACCTTTGATCGTACAAGTATAGGCATAGTGAGGAGGCAGCCCCAGCGTAGTGTGACAAAGAGACATAGTATTGTGCCACAGCAAATATGAATAGGGATCAAGTGGCTGAAGAACTTTTTGAAAGTCTGGCTAAAGGTAACCCATTAGCCAAATCCACATCTAACGCAACTCTGGCCCGTAGAGAGGGTCTCAGAGAGAAGTTCATCAAGTTGGAGAGGTTGAAAAAGACTGAAAACTCTAGATGGTGGGATGGCGTTACTTTGCGACAATACCTCAGGTTGAACAGAATACCTAGAGGGCTAAGGGCCCAAATCTTTCCTACGTACGACGATCTGGACGATGATCATCTGAAACTGTGGGAGGAGGCACTGATACAAAATTCAAAAACACTAATGGGCATCTTAATTGATAATGCTGACCGCAAGGTCACAAAACTCCAGCTAGAGATTAGTATACTAGAGGGGGAGATTAAAGATCTAGGCTTGCAGGAAGCAACAGAAAAGAATTATGTGATCTTGAAAGAGGTTTTGGAGAGACACCAAGAGGACATTAAAGAACGAAAAACTAGAAAACTAAGAAGGGATGAGATAGACTATAGGGATGGGAGGATATTTACGTTCGCGAAGAAATACGCTCAAATTACGCGTAACGAAAAGACAGGGGTAACCCACACAGCACCTGACACTATCTCAGTATCCAGTATCCAGTATCCTCTAGTTCCACATCCTTAAGTGCTCCTCTCACAAGTGACAGTGAAGCGGAGAATATGGCAGGCACATCGAGTGAAAGACAAGGGAACTCTTTTTAAGGGAACTACGGGTGATAAAAAGGGGAACAGAATCCAACCACAACGGGGGGACACTATAAAAAAACCAGCAGAAGGAAAGATCAGGCTCGAGAAGGTTATAAAATGAACCTCAGGTCGGGGGACAAAAAGATGTAAAAGAGGGAGGTAGCAAAGAGGTGACGGTGATTAACTTATCGTCCAAAACACTGACAAAAGAAATGGTTACAGTATTGGAAAAAGGATTGAGTTTCAGTCCGGTGGAGGGAGGTGACGCATGCAAAGCGAAAATTGATCTGCTCAAATTTATCAGGGGTTTGAAATTAAAGAAATTTTTCATGAACAATCCCAGAATAAACAAAAGCAACAAAAATATACCTGTATGTTTAATATCAGATGTACAAAGTATACAAGATGTTCGTGATACTCAAATGTTATTGTCTATCGCAGATGAGGAACAATCACCAATCGATATGGAGACATTGACACTGATTTTAGCGTAGCAAGCGGGCTCAAAATAAAATCCAGATGGACGCCAGCACTAGCGGGTGGCAACTCTATAGATACCTTTTATAAATTGTTCTTGTGTTGCTCCCCGTGTGCTTCTCCTATCAGTTTCCTGTCCCCGAAGTACTATTTCCATCTGCAGAACAGTTTTTTAAGGTTTTGCATGGACAGCGCTTGTTCTATTTTGCTTTCTGTTAATTTTTTTTTAAGACAAAGTTCTTCACACATGCGATCGTATGTCTTCATCCCTGTGCTTCTCATCTGCCACCCTGCTGCAGCACCGTGCGGCACTCGTGCCCCTCGCTGTTTACTTAAGTGTGTCTGGTTTACTCAGGAACTAGTAGGTGTGCCTTCTCAACACGCGTCTTGTCTCATTATTGTTGTGTTGTCAGCAGCAAAGAGTTTTGGACATTGACTCTTTCTCCACGCTCCGTCCCGGAGTTCAGTGGCCTTGTTCTGCAAGTTTCAAGAGCAACTCTCTGTAGTTGCGTTTAGTTGGAATCCACAAACAGCATGTTAAGAATTGTGAGCACAATCTTTTTGATTTAAATGAACTGCGTTACAAACAGAATGGTACAACTTGTTTCTCTTTCCCAGTGGTATCGGGCTGCATGCCTGGAGTCACACCAGCCTTTAAGGGTTTATATATTATTGCTAACACATTGCTTTAGGTTTACCATGCCCTTTACCTAAATAGGAGATATTTTTCCAGCTCAGGTAAGAAACACATCGATAAAACACAAGCTTTCTATTCAATTATACCCTTCAATGAAAATCTTGTTTCTTGTTCTGTTTTATGTGGATTTACACAAAAGAAACTAAGCAGGAGTCTAGGCACACCTAACTAGAGGATGGACTTTCATGTTAAAGACCACCGGTTTGATCCCATAGAGCTCTATACTTTTTAACATGTATAATTTTGTCCTTTTCAGTACTGGTTATTTTGACAGTTTATTAGGTAGGATGCTCTGGTTATTTTTTCCAGCAGTATTTAGGCTCATTTGTTGTGTGTCAGAATAAATCATACTATTTTGCAGAAAGCAAATAGGAAGTGAGAATCGGTGGAGGGGATGAATGAATCCGGTTCAGGCATTCTATGTAACTCTATCTAGCACAGACGATTATGTTCTGGTGGAACTAAATGAGAATAATCATGATCAAGCATATATAAAGGAAGACTGGCAATATGCAGCTTTTCTATTTCACATTATCAGACGACTGAGATAGATAGATATTTTTTTTATTGCACAATTAATTAAAATCATTGGAATCGAGCCATATAAAAACAATGTAAAGTGCAAAAGTTCCAATATTATAAAAGGGTTGTAGGAAAGTAGGATCTGCTTCTTATGGTTACCCCCACTTTTTGCTTCATGTGATACTGTTTTTCACTAGTCTGACTGGGATCCTGCTAATCAGGACCCAAGTCTATCTGCAGTCTCCCTAAACTGTTATATCATGTACTTAGGTGCACTCCAGATTGGATACTGGGGTACCCTTGTCAGTCCCTAGTATATGGTACCCATGTACCCAGGGCATAGGTATCACAGAGGCCTCCCATGGGCTGAATCATGTATTATGCCACCTATGAGAGGCCATGCAAAATGGAACATACAGGTCTGCCATTGCAGCCTGTGTAAGTTGGTGCATGCACCCCTTACTTAAGATATAGGTTTACTATATCTAAGGGTCACTGCACTTAAAACCTATAAGTCACCCCAATAGCAGGCCTTAACAATCCGGAAGGCAGGGTGCTTGGTTCTAAGTGAGAGGGTGCCACTGCATGAGCAGATCACCCCTGCAGCCTACAGAGTCCATTCTCCCGGGTTGTCAGTGCATCAGCCATTTACGACATATAGAGTGGCATTATGCGACCGCGTGATGACCAACTCTAAAACGGCTGAAAGTAACCCTATTGTGTTTGGTGTCAAACATTGTGGAATCATACCCCCACACTGGTAACCGGTGTGGGAGGTATGATTCCACCCCTCAGAAACGAGCTTCGTGAGGTCCCTGGTGTTCCCGGTACCAGCCTTCTAGTCCTGGGCAGCCCAAAAGGGTTGCTGCCGACCAGAGACACATTTCTGCCCTCCTGCTGCTGAGCCAAGCTCGAGCAGGGGAAGCCAGAACAATAGGCATCCTGACACAGGGAGGTGTGACCACCTCCCAGACAAAATTTAGTGTAGTAGGCCTGGGTGGGTGCGCTTGCCAGCGACCAAAAGTCTGCATGAGGGGCTCATTTGGTGTCCCTGTGCATAGTCCAGTTCAAACCAGTCCTGGGAGCCGTTGGCTCCTGCTCTGGCGCGAAACTGGACAAAGGACATTGTAGTAACCTCCCCACTGTCCAGACCCTCCCCTGGGAGGGTCCCCTGAATCTGTCCAACCCTCTCCCGTGGGTACAAAAGGCCTTACCTGGCAGTAGGGCCCTAGATTCGACGTGGACAAGATTCTGAACCAGAAACCACTGAACTTCGACCGTCTGGACACTCTGGACTTCGCTGAACTTCGTTTGGGCCCGACTTCGTCTCCTTCTTAGTCTAAAGCATCGTCTGTGCCCGTGCACCATACAGACTTCCTGCAGGACTTGTGGAGCATCAAGGACAACTGAAGATATCTCCCTTGGAGTGAAGGAGTCACTCCCCTGCAACCGCAGGCACCACATCTCGACTGACCGGTCTGCCGCTTGTGAGCTCCTATGGATTCCGAAGGTTCCAGCAACACAGGAGGTAGGTTTCCAAGTCCGTCGAGGTCCGAGCTGCCCTCTCACCAAGTTTGAGGCCCGAATCCCTCATGGGGGCTGCAATACCCGTACCCATGTGCACCGCATTAATTTGCAAGTGCATATGCTTGTTGGTGTTTCCAGAACAAGTGCACTGGGCTCCAAGTAGCCCCAACCTCTGCCACCATTTCCTACAAAGACCTCCGGCCTCCTTGCACCTAGTGCTCCGAGGGCTGTTGCTTTGTGAAACTGCTTGAGGTCCCCTTGCGACTCCTGTGCCTCCGCCTGTTGGTCCACCTGAGGGTCAACACTGCTTTTCTTGTTCTCCCCTGGTTGCTACAGGCGTGCCCCGACTCCCCTGTGTTTGGTGAGTCTCCTGGACCTTGCTGGTCCGAACCGTAACCTTCCTTGACCTTTTGCATGGATTGCTGTTGCCAAGGCTTGTTGGTGCTCCCGCCGGACACTGACCCCTCAGCACTCGACATCCTTTGTGGGACAGCTCACATCTGGCTCCTGGTTGTCCTCGACATCTCCTGGTCCCTGTGGCTGCAGAGTCAAGAACCCCCTCAACGCACCTGAAGCATCCGACATCGGTGGGCATTCGTCTACCGAGCCCCTGGTCACTCCTGAGTGACCCAGACTCTGTCCCCTCTGCTTTCAGGTACTCTTCAACAAGAATCCACCTTTGGATTCCGACGCCACTTCAGACCTATGCACCCGGCTTCCCTGGGATAGGTAACTCTGGTACTACGGTATCCACGGGTGGAGTGGCTCTCCAACCTTCTAACTTCCACAGGGTTTCTTCGAAGTTCACTGGGAAGGGTCCTTAAACTTTAAAACTTCAACCACGACTTCCCCATAGAATTGTACGGAGCACTCGGTCGTGTTCCCACACTGCACCCGCCCTCAGTGGGGTCCCTACTTACTCCCTTGGGTGGTTCCTTGGGGTCCCAGCGATTCTACGTCCTCTAGACACTCTCTTGACTCGAGTTGTAGTTCTTATACCACTATTTTAGTATATGGTTTGGTCTCCCCCTGGAGCCCACTGTGTATTAGTGCTATTCACTATTGTTTCTGTGCTACAGTATTGTGTGCTTTGTGATTATCTTCGTGTAGAAGATACTTTATCATACTAGAGAGTGTTATATTAATAAATACATATTTTTATAACTACTGTGGGGTTCTCCTTTCATTTAACCAATACTATAAGGTTGCATTCTGGTAAAACAAGCTGCTTAACATTCCTTCAAGACTAAGCCTGAAAGCTGCTCTCCACAGCTACCACTTGGATAGCTTTCTAAGGTTACCTTTGACCTCTTAAATCACCATAAGGGTTGTTTGGACTGGTGCAAGATGTCCACTTTAATTAGTGGACATCATATACAGGCCAACTTCTCACAAGGTATATAAAGATTTATCACCCTATTATTCTGCGATTTAAAAAGTATAGACACAATTTGGGAAACTATACACATGGGGATTTAAAACAGATTTAAAACAGTTGGCACTGCATTATGGATTATTGCTCTTTATGATTATCCGAATCCAGGACTGCTTTTACTCCTGAGAGGTATTTCATAAAGCGTGCCACCAGCTGCACTGATTCACCTTTCATGCACTCGACCAGGGCAGCTTGACATGTTCGTATGTTTATAATACGCCAAATGGGGCGAAGCCAGTATATTCTCAAAGTGCGTAGTTTCTCACAGCAGCACAGTATGTGGCTTAGAGATTCCTCTACTCCCCCACACGCTCGGCACTGAGTGGATACATTCTCTTTATACCCTCGTCCATACTTGTATGCCAACAGTGGAATCAAGCCAAACCGTAATTTCATTAGTTGGCACTTCATTATTGGTTTTAAGGGGGAGGACAGGTAATGTGGCAAAGCCCCACTGTTGTAAAGTTTTGATGCCCAGCTTCCATGACTTAAGTTTTTCAGGGTTTGTGCGTCAGTATCGGCCGACATTATCTTCGCTTGCTTTGTTAAGAGTCTTGCAGCTGCCGATGGGGGTACAGGGGCGGACCATATTTCCTGAGCTTCCAATACCTCAACACAGTAAGCTAGAAAATCACACCATGTAGAGCCTCAGCTGTTTTTCATTGTCCAGATGTTTTTCTTTAGCGTGTTATCCCGCGCTTGTTTGGCTTTTAGGCAATAGGCTATGAATCTAGCTTTTTGGATTGACTGAGACTACACTGCCAGTTTATGGACAGGAGGTAAGATAGCAGAAGGGCACTTTTGTTACCGGACAGTTTAGCTGAGGATGTTTTCTAGTTTGTTTTTATTTTCTCTTAACCATCCTTACACATATTTGCAGAGGGACAACGCACTATTTCTCTTTTGATAGGTACACTAGCTACTTAGGTGAGCATATTTTTAGTAGTTTGGTGAGGATATGCAATTTGCCGATCTTGCTCCCCAAAAGATGGCTGCCTCAAGTCCATATGATCCCAGTCCATATCTAATGCTCCTTCTCAGTGTAGTCCTTTGTCTATCTCTAAGGACACAGCATAATATTGCCGCTTCAGCTCCAGTCCAGAGCTACAACATGATGTGCACGTGTAGTTTCAACTAGTGCTTAATTTGTAAGAAAATAAGTGGTGGGGCCCTCGTTAGGAGACCACTGCAGGTTGCACCACCTGCTGCCTCTGCCAGAGCTGACAACGACAGCATCAACACACTACTAATCATCACTCTCTTAAATGTGTGACAATTCCAGGCCCCCAAAGCTATACAAACGGCCTGGGTAATAGGTGTTAGTCATTTTGTTTTATTGTGCATTGAATTAATAAACAGCTTTTGTCCTTATCTCAAAATTCAACTGACAGTGCCACCATGTCCGGACTGTCATAAGTGCAGGTGCTGACAATTAAGCCGGTGCTGAGCACCGGAAACCACCAGCTCAAATTGAGCACTGGTTTCAACGCATTTTCTCATGGGAGTTGTAGTTTACTAAGAGCTGGTTTGACTGATCGGCTGCTTTTACCAGATGTCATGAGCCTGCATCGCTCGCGTGTCATTGCTTGTTTAGAATCTCGCCGCATTTGCGGCGGTTTAGCGTTACAGAACGCTCAGGCATTGGGACGCACGTGTTTTAACCAATCAGCGCCTTGATTCCCCTTGCGCATTAGAGGCAAACACCCTTCCGATTTGTTTTTTATCTAGCACTCTGTATGTATTTTTGTACATCAATATAAATTTTGAAGTTTCTTTCACTGCAGAACATTGGTGGACAAAAGGACAAATCCAAGTGTATAACTTTTCAAGCAATGGAGTAAACTCTATTTGCACAAGTGCAGGACTTGTGGACATTCGCCAGTTGGTAGTGCACTGAGCTGTGCAGTTGTTCAATTTTAAAGGCATAATGCAGCTGCTTTCTCTGAGGAAGGCAGATGTTGATTTCTTGGCCATAAGTGACTCACCTGCGCACATTATGAACAAGGGCTTTATGTTGTATGTGATAATCTTAAACCATGGGTAACATCCACGATAAAGAAATCCTCACATTTCACACACAATTGCTGGCATATTTATCACCCTGATATCTAATTCTCATCTCTTAATTCACAATGTGCGATGAAAGAATGCTTTCAAGGTCTAACGTTGTCACCCACAACAGTAAATCTCTCATGGGACAATTGAGTCATAGAAGCTAGAGAATATGTCCAATGTCTACCGTTGTCACCTATAACAGTAACTCTCACGAGCCGTATGTACTTTGGGAACTGCAAGTCATTCTGACGTCTTTTTTGTAGCATCCGCAATCTGTGAGATTACAGCATGAATAATATATATTCGGTCACAACTTAGAAGTGTTCTAAGTCAAACTTCATGAGTAACCACTACGGCATAGCGATATACACCGTATATTCGAGACCCACTGATAGAAGTTTGAAAGTTTCAAATGATTTCCCCCATCGATGTAATATTCAAGTTTATAATAGTTCTACTTCATATATCATTACATTACAACTATGCGGCACAAAATACGGGCATCGGGTGAGTCATGAACGAGTCAGTTTTCCGTGGGGTAGCGGCACCAGACTTATTGTCAGGTTCTCGCTCTAGTAGTTAGCCGTATCAATGCAGTGCGTAAGCATAAAGAACACCGGAAAGCCTCAATTAGGCACTTCCGGGTTAAGACACGAACGCACGGAGCGGGAGAGTTATCGAGGTGCACTCGCTTAGGTAAGGAATGGGAATCGATTTTGTATATAAACGGGGGAAGGGGAACCCGGGTCATATCAAAATAGGGAAAGGCTGACACACCTTTTATAATTCACAGATAACGACCGGTAGAGGGGATCGACACACCGTAGTGCTATCAGACACTAAGGAGTGGAATACCGAGCACCACCTCAGACTTTGAATAGGTAAGGGAGATCTGCTGTTTTACATGTAGTAGGACTTGCGTTTAATAGTTTTGTACATCTTCTAAATCTCCGTAGATTTCAAACAGCATATATAACTCTTTCTAATATAGAAACGCCGGAACAAGGGATTATCACCGCAACATTTTAAAAGATAGAATTTTCACACACAGCCGGGACGGAAGTAAAACCGGCGGAGAGGTGAGTGACCTCTCACAGGCTCCGTAATCTTTTAAATATGGGATATTATGTTGGAACATTAGCACACACCAACATACTGACAAGGAACCCCCTGATTTTGTCTTATAGAACGGGATTATTTCTTCTTTGCGAGTCAGGTAGGACCGACAGCTGAATTTCACCTTATAGCACTGTTTTGGACACTGAACTACTATAAACATGAATGGTGCACTACGATCTTACATGGCTTAGGAATAGGGGACTCCACTTGGTCTCTTTCATGATCTTTCCTTCATCACCCGCTTGCCTGCCCCCCTATATGCTGTAGTTTGTCTAGATTTTTCAGTTATTGACTCAACCGGGAGGTCCAAGGGGTACAAAATGTGCCTGAATGTGTACTCATTAAGGGATAAGTCACGGAGATTTTCAATTCATTGTAACCTGTAACACGCTAAGAACTATGAACATCTACCCACCATCTATAGTTATTAATACGGGATAAACACTTGTGTTCACTGGGAGTTTGTATAAAAAAGGATAATCACATTGCTATGTGACATGGTCACTTAAACAGTCACTGGGTGTTCACTTGAATATGAGCATAATTGTACAGATAGTGGTATGGGATCGGCTGATCCTTGACACAACTTTCTCTCTTGTAGCCCTGAAGAAGTCGTGTGGGTCACTCCTCACGACGAAACACGTGTTGGCTGGGCATTTTTCGTGTGAAATAAAGAAACGACAGAACATCCAACGACTTGTGATTGAATAAGCATCAACAAGAGCTGATCATATTTGTATTGTGTGTGTTATATTAATTTTGATAAGGACATATATAATATGAAAAGATACTCATCTTCTTGATACCAGCGTGTGCATAGGACAAGCAGTCTAGTTTAATGGTGGATCTGGTAAACAGGCCAGTAGGAGGGTTCAGGGTATGTATTTCCCTCACCTTTTGCACCGCACAGATTGTGAGCAACGAATGACGCATACTTGGGAGGCGCCACATCCACACTTAGACACAAATCCGCCCCACCTTCGATCGTTCAAATTGAGCACTGGTTTCAACGCATTTTCTCATGGGAGTTGTAGTTTACTAAGAGCTGGTTTGACTGATCGGCTGCTTTTACCAGATGTCATGAGCCTGCATCGCTCGGGTGTCATTGCTTGTTTAGAATCTCGCCGCATTTGCGGCGGTTTAGCGTTACAGAACGCTCAGGCATTGGGACGCACGTGTTTTAACCAATCAGCGCCTTGATTCCCCGTGCGCATTAGAGGCAAACACCCTTCCGATTTGTTTTTTATCTAGCACTCTGCATGTATTTTTGTACATCAATATAAATTTTGAAGTTTCTTTCACTGCAGAACATAGGTGGACAAAAGGACAAATCCAAGTGTATAACTTTTCAAGCAATGGAGTAAACTCTATTTGCACAAGTGCAGGACTTGTGGACATTCGCCAGTTGGTAGTGCACTGAGCTGTGCAGTTGTTCAATTTTAAAGGCATAATGCAGCTGCTTTCTCTGAGGAAGGCAGATGTTGATTTCTTGGCCATAAGTGACTCACCTGCGAACATTATGAACAAGGGCTTTATGTTGGATGTGATAATCTTAAACCATGGGTAACATCAGATTACCAACGTCTGCATTTGCTGTCATCTCTATGTGAAATCATTATGGATTTTTTAAGTTAAAGGATTAGCGCCCAAAAAAGTTTCATGTGCACGGCGACCAATAAAAAATCTCATAATGAAGTTGAGAAAATGTGTGATCTTGTGCATGCAGAGCCCAGTGGAGAGTTTGAGGCTTGCCTTGAGAGCAGAACAATATATTGCCTTTCTCAATAAACAAGTCATAACATTTTAACAGAGTTTCAGTAACTTATATCATACAACTACTCCCAAAACTACATATTACAACCCAAAAAATTATTATTAATCAGATAGGCGAAACCTAATGCATTTACCAATGCTTGTTTTTATATTGTTTCAGTTCTTATTGTTCAGTCTTTCTCGTCCAGTCGGGTTGGGTATTTATGATTTAAATATTGTAGTAAGTTGGTACCTATTTCAATCGTATCTTATAATCAAATCTTTGTTTTTAATTGTGTATATAATCTTGTGATTTGCAGCCCTGATAAGCTCATGATCTGTGAGCGAAATACGTTGCCTTTGTTTTGTGTGAAGAATCAGAAGAACAATAAAGAATCCCTTTTCACCACAAGCTCAATAAGATTCCTGGACTTCTTTTCCTTGGAGTTAATTAACTGTATTACTTTTGATGTTGCCTCTCTGTTTTGTATTAATTCTGAAATTTGGGTGTGAGGTGGCTGAACCAGGGAGGCGGGAACCATGTATGTTTAATGAGAGGAACTAGCTCGTTAGTGCGGTCTAAGAGCCCATAGCTGTCTAAAGGTAGTTTAAGTTGAAACTAAGGTTAAACCAGCATACCAGTCCTGGTATTAGAACACAAACATGGCATCATTTTATGACAACAGAGTAGAAACGGCTAAGGACTTATTTGAGTCATTTGTATCTATGAAGAAAGTTGCTCAGAGCAATATACCAAGTAAGGAGAGTTTAAATAGCAAATTCATTAAACTGGAGAGACTGAAGAAACAGGAACTGTTTATGTGGTGGGAGGGGGTCACCCTGAGAAATTATTTGGATAACAAGAAGGTGCCATGGGGGTTGGGAATTCTAACCTTCCCCAACACCGTCAAACACGACAACTTGCTTGACCTCCTGAAACACAGAATGGGTCTATCTGGCTCTGTGCTTAATTCGTTCTCCTCTTTCCTCCAAGATAGAACACAAAGATTCAAGATCAATCAATCCTTATCCAAGCCCACTCCAGTCACCTTAGGAGTACCGCAGGGATCATCCCTCTCACTGACACTTTTCAACCTTTTTATGGAACCACTCACCGAACTTCTCAGGTCCTCAAATGTCCATTATCACATGTATGCAGATGACACACAACTTTACATAAAGATCCACTCACTTGAGGACATCAAGTCTCTCAATGCAACGCTCCAACAAACACAGACCTGGTTGGCCAAAAATCATCTGATAAACACCCTCAAAACCGAATTCCTCTTAATCGCCCCCCCCCAGCCAATCGACCATCATCCTCGAGTGGATGAAACACCTGACAGCACTCAACAGTCAACCTCTCATTATCGACTCAGCGAAATCGCTGGGAGTAACTCTAGACAGTAAGCTAAATATGCAGAAACAAATCAGCGCCTCCACAAAAGGAGCAAATTTTCAGATGAAGACCTTGAGAAAACTCAAACCCTTCCTGCCCGCAAATGACTTCAAACAGGCAGTTCAAGCGCTAGTAATCCCTAGAGTGGACTATGGGAGTGTCGCTCTCTGCGGCCTTCCCAGATCAATGACGGCCCCTCTAAGAGCTTCAATCAACTCAGCTGCTAGACTCATCACAGGCTCCAAAAGAAACTGTCACATTTCCCCCAACCTTCGTGCCCTCAACTGGCTACCTTTCGAGGCGAGAATACACTTGCAAATCGCCTGTATGACGCACAAGGCATTGCATCACAAAACTCCTAGTTACCTAGCTGACAAATTGGTGCTCTCCTGTGGTAACAGATCCACCATGGGCTCATATAACTTGCTACTGAAACCACAACGATTTGCTAAGAAGAAAACTTACAATCGGACCTTCTCAGGAATGGCCCCGAGGATTTGGAATGCCTTGCCCCCAGAAACGAGACAGAACCCTTCCACGGAATTTTTAAAAAAAGAAGTGAAATCTATTCTCATTGCCAAATTCACCTGAACTATTGGTGTATCCTTGTAGATATTTGTCATTTTGTATTAGTTTACTATTACTGTTTTATGCTAAACTATATTTTTGCTTTGCGTGCCTCTATTACTCACATCTGCCTGTAAAGCGCTCTGATACCCGCAAGGGTCTTGTTCGTGCTATACAAAACCTTCAAAATAAATAAATAAAATAATTTTGATGATTTAGATCCCGACTTGCTTCGGGAGAGGGAGGACAATTTACATAAATCCTTGTTTACAATGATGATGATCTTAATACAGCATGCAGAGAGGAATTCATCACAATTGAGAAAGGAAATAACAGGAAGTATCAGATCACATGACATTCAGGTTATGGAAGCCTTATCTAGTGGAGCAAGTAGCTCTGACTTTTCATCAATTGATGAGATAGGCCCAAGCATGACATGGACAAAAGCAGCACAACCGTGTGGTTCATCATCTTTTTTACAGGAAGTAATAAGATACAGAATAGGGTCCAAACAGCAGAGAAATATTGTAAAACAATCAGAGGGGGGGAGAAAAGAAATCAAGGAAAGTACAGGTATGCCGACTAGGAATCAACGGAAAAAGGAACAATGATCGGTGAATTGTCAAACAGTGATTTGCAGATGGGAATTCAGTATGTATCACCTATAAACACAAATCTATTTCTTTATGGCCCGTTCCATCTAAAATATTAGAAAAAGCGATCACTTCAAAACTATCTGGATCGAAACAGACTATTGGACATTTCACAATTGGATTTCCATGCTGACCATGGTACGGGCGTGACTTTGGTAACAGTGACTGACATTGTATGAAAGACCCTTGATAAGTTGTGGACCTCTCTGCAGCATTCAGTACTGTGTCGAACTCCATTTTAATTGTATGTCTTTATGAAATAGGAATCAGTCGGAATGCCTCAATAGGGATGGCTTCCTTCCTGACTGGAAGATCTAAGGCAGTATCTCTTGGTCCAGAGTTGGTCATATTGAATCAGGGAGTTCCTCAAGAATCCTCTCTTAGCCTGATGCTTCTTAACATTTACATGATTCCTCTAGGTAAGCTAGTTCGTACCTATAGTCTAGAAATAGTATAGTTTACCAATGACATCGTGACAATTTCAGATAACCTTGACACAATTCAGGACAATTTTAGATTATGCATGAGTGCAGTGGCAATTTGAATGCACTCTAGCTGATTTTAACTGAACTTGAGCACAACAGAAGTCCATATATTTGGTAAACAAAAAGGTTTGTGGACTGGTGCCCTACTGTGTTAGGTCCATTTCCTACTCTGGAGATCATGATTGCAATGACTCGTAAGTCCATAAAGTAGTTGGAGCCTGCTTTGCAATCATGAGAATTGTATATAAAATATTTAAGTTACTCCTTTTAGAAACCAGTAAAACTGTGAGTCACATTTTAATTATAACGAAACTTGATTAGGAAAACTCACTATACCTTCATTGTACAACAGGTTTGATGTTCCAACATCAGTGTTTCATAATGCTGTGGCAAGGTTGGCCCTGAATCTTCCCAGGACAGCACATACAACCTCTGCATTGAAGTCACTACATTGGCTACCTATAAAGAAGACAATAGTTTTTGAGTCTTTCTATTTGGTCCATCGAACTGTGAATGGCAAGGGTCCAAACCATCTTTGTTCCTTACCGCCTGGGTCACTGTCTACGTTTGGCTGTGACCGCCTTCTTAATGGTTCCATGGATAAAATCTAGTAGGTCTGGAGGTCACACTTTCTCTTTTCTTGTCCCAAAGTCATGGAATGAACTACCTATTTCAATCAGGTTAGAGCCGAACTTCGTACTATTTAGATAGAAGCTCAATACCAAGCTGTTCTTGCAGCTCTATTTGTCTTCTCTCTAGGTTCTGCCATATCTGTCTTGGTAAGGGTGCATCGTTTTAGGTATCAGTGCACTCTATAAATTCCTATAACATAACATGATACTGAAACCAATGAGATGGGGAAGTGCTATCAGGGGCACGAATAACAACAAGGTTGATTTCTATGTACTCCCCAGCTCAGATCAACAAACAATCTTCTGAGCACCACTCACAGATATTTGCAGAAGAGGGCCTTTTACTAGGCAAGGACAGGCACTTAGTTATGGAAAGAAAGACAGTTCACTGGGCAGACTTGTAGGGGAAGGGACTGTGTTTCAGACACTCAAGACTCTTAAACCCCCAGAAACTGGAGTGAAAGATTGTAACTCTGATGGACCAGATTAATACACTGCCACTGAAAAAGACAGAATAGTCACTGCTAAAATCAAACAGATATAATGTGGTAGTTGAGCTGGAAACCTGTTGGCTTGAAATCCTAGAACTAAACAGATAGGGCCTCATGTAACTGAAGCAAAGGGAAGGCTCTCAAAAAGAAAGACAAACTTCTGATAAAGACAAACCAGCATAGTTTCAAATATTTTTTCAATTGCTGTATGAAAGGGAGCTCTGAAGGGCTAACACTTTATCAAAATATTTGGCCAGTTTGGTCCAACTAACAGCAGGCCAAAAAGAGAGCAGGGAAAGTCTAATACTTAAAGAGGAAGTGATATTGGCAAGCCAGAACCTTAATTTGCTTAAAGCTGCAGAACCGGGCAGATTCTAGCCAGTCTGTTCGCCCAGGTCCTAGGGGATACGCCGGTCTCCACAGTTCACCTGGACAGGACCCACAGGGTGGGCCACTGGGGTCCCGTAACGGATCTTCCAAGTGGCCTGAGAATCGCCGCCCATACAGTTCTGTGCATTTGTTCCAGGATCTTGCAGCCTCTACCCTTAAGAAGCGGCGGGAGTTCCGCCCCGTTACAGCCTTTCTCAGGGACAAGAAGGTCTCCTACTCCTTGGGACTTCCCTTCAGGCTCATCTTCCACTGGCAGGACCAACTTTATCAATTCCGCTCCCTGACTGCGGCGTGTGAGCTCTTGCAGATTGAGGCGCAGGAGGAGTCGACGTCTGGAGGACACAGAGCTGACAGGCGCCCAAGGTGGGGGCGAGCCCCTGCCGGACGTGGAGGGGCCAGGCTGGACTCTGCCATGATTGCTTCAGAGAGGAAGACCCTACTGGAAAAGCTCACTGAGTATTCTGTTGCTAAAGACCCTGCCTGAGCATGTTGCAGCTTGATTTTGGGGGGCTTTGCTGCAGGGTTTGCGGGGCGGCTGGGGACGGGGGGCATGTGGGATTTCGAAGAGATGGCCACAGTCCCCTACTGGACTTTTTTCGCTGGACTGAGGTTGGATTCTTTAGTCCCCTCCTAGTTCCAGGGACATTGGTTGTTTATAGTTTTTGTTGGGGTGTTTGTTCTGGGGTGTCCACCACAAAGTCTTAGTCTTTATAGATTTTCTACACATGGAGCAGATGGGTCATTTCTTTGGCTGGAGGGGAATGGGATAGTTAGGGGGCTGCGGAACAGTTCACCCAGGTGAGCGCCTTTTAAAATGGCAACTTCACTGAACGGTCTGAGGGTTCTGACCCTCAATGTCAAAGGGCTCAATAATCCAGTTAAGAGGCGGGCTATCTTTTCTTATCCTTTCTTTTTCTTATTTTTTGAAATTTTATTTTGAGCTTATTTAAAAATAACAGCTTAACCACAGGCAAACCTTAAATGCCAGGCATGTACATCTTAGAGCCAAAGGAACACAGTGACTAGTATTGCATTATACACCAGCATTCCATCAACAGTATGCGCAGTTATTTACAAACATACAACTAATCAGCTATGTCTGGAGTACAGTCACCAACGGGTGTAGAAGACAAGTTTGTTTCATGGGTAGTCAGTAGGTAGGCCGTAAGTGGGGCCCAGAAATCCTTTGACCTGGATGGCATTGGAAGTTCCTCAGCATATATCGATAATTGATCTCTACAATAGATAACATCTTCCTGCCATTGTTGGTGTCGTGGGGCACGTCTGCCATCCCAAGGTTGCGTCACTTTTCTCTTCGCTAATAGCAGGGCAATTAGCACCAACCTCCTATTCTGTGGCCTCAACTGCCCAGTTTGACCCAATGAGCACATCTGTGGCGTGCATCCCACGGGTTCCATAGCAATCTGTGACAGGGTCTTGGTAACCTGTTCCCAGAAGTCATGCCCCCTCCCACAGCGCCAAGCCAAGTGTATAAAATCTGCCTCTTGCGTCTTACATCTGTTACAAATGTCTGACTCTCTCAGTCCATATCTCTTTAACTGCTTGGGTGTGTAGTACAGTTGCTGTAAAAACTTGAAATGTATGATACGCAGATTACAATTTGCCGTCAGTAATCCCGTGATAGAGCAACTATGGTCCCAATCGTTCTCTGTAAGTGGTGCGTCTAGTACCATATTCCATCTCTCCCTGGCCCTACTGTGCGTCGGAACAGTGTCAGCCTGCATAGCTGTATATAGCCTAGTGACTAATTTCCTTCTTGAGGGGCCCGCCAGCATGGCTTGGAGCGGTTTCAAGGCTAGCGGCTCTACCGGATGTCATGGCTTAAGAGCTTTAAAGGCTTCCCTCAATCTGTAATATGTAAAGACTGTTAAAGGGGAGCATGTCTGATGCGCCGGAATCCCCTCCAACGTAATAAATGTGCCTTCTGGGTATGTGTCTCCCATAGTAACAATGCCTACATCCGCAAGAGTTGAGAGTGCCCGTTGCTCCCGCGCCACAGATATTTCCGGGTGTTGCGCCAATGGCAAAGACGAAGCATATACTGAAAGTTTCCCTGCCCACTCCGCCAGTTTCCGCCAAGCTTGTGCTGTGAAATCTATAGTGCTCATTTCACGACGGGGATACACTGGTTGTGTCTTACGGAGCAAGGCTGTCAGCGGTTCCGGATGTATCTCATCTGCCTCCACCGCGACACGCGGTAGGAATGGTGGGGGGTAGTACCAATAGTGCGCAAAGTGCGCCTGAGCACACAAATAATATAGATATAAATCGGGAGCCCCAAATTCCCCCTGAGAATAAGGCCTCGTGAGGATTTTCCATTTACATTGCGGCTGTTTACCCTCCCATGTCATCCTAATGAGAACAGATCGTAGTTTTTCAAAAAATACCTTCGGCAACCGGATTGGGACATTAGTGAACAGATATAAAAATTTCGGAAGAATTGTCATTTTTATGACAGCTATTCTATCCGTGAGTGACAACAGCAGTTTGATCCATCTGTCCACCTGTTCCTCCATATGTGCTACCACCCGAACATAGTTCTCTCTCACTACGATTTCGGGTTCCCTGTGAATCCAGACCCCAGATATTTAACCGGTTCTACTGTCCATTCTAGTGGGAATTCCAACTCGAAAGAGCGCATGCTTGGTGTTAACGGAAAGTCCGTAGACTTGTCCCAGTTGATCCTGAGACCCGAGAGCCGTTCATAAGTTATGTACTCTCTGTTCAACCCATGTAACTCCTGTTCCGGGTTGCGAACATACAACACCATGTTGTCCGCATACATGGATATGACCATTGGTCGCTGTCTGAATCCCAATGCTGCGCTCGAGTGCTTTTGCCTTATAACAAAAGCCAGCGGCTCCATAACAATCGCAAACAGCAAAGGGGAAACCGGACAGCCATGTTGAGTTCCCTTACGGATCGATATACGCTTAGAATTCCAATTATTCACGCGCACTCTGGCAACCGGAGCATTATATAGCAGCTTCAACCATTGTATGAATGCAAACGGTAGTCCCATTCATCGCCTTGGCCGCATCTAGCAGCACCGCCGCTGCACTGGTGTCCGGGTCAATTTGATGCATGACCGCAAATAGTGTACGTAAGTTATGTGTGGTGGAACGGGTTGGTACGAAGCCCGATTGGTCTGGTAAGACCAGCGCTGGTATCAATGGGCGCAATCTAGTCACTACCATTTTTGCCAACATTTTTGTATCGATATTTAAAAGGGATAGCGGGCGATACGACTCACAGCGTCCCGGTAGTTTGCCTGGCTTTAATAGGGTTATTATTTTTGTTTTGCAGAATTTTATATAGCGCGAACTTGACCCGAATCGGGTATCAGAGCGCTTTACATAGCACCAGTTACGTTACATTAGGACACACATTCATTTTTGTTAGGCACGGGGAGATTAAGTGATTTGCCCAGAATCACAGGATGTTAAGCGTCATTGCCGAGACTCAAACCCAGTTCCCCAGATTCGAGGTCGGACGCCCTAGCCGTTAGGCCAACTCCTCCCCCCTAGGTCTTCTATGTCTGTATATAAGACTACAATGAGGATGTTAAGGATTTTGCAGGTCTTGGCCGGTAACAAGTACCTGAGGTCACATCAAATGGGCAAGAATGGTAGTGGACATGTGGACCCGGACTACAAGCAATAGGTCATTGGTCACAGAGGTGCATTTATTTTCCCTCATTCTCCTTCCCTTTGTCCTAGATTTACCCACATCGCTAGTTTGTAACTAGCGGATATCTTAGTCCTAACCTGACTACCTGTCTTTTAAGCAGCTTCATTTACACTGTATAAGTGATGAACAGATATTTGTTTTTGATTTAAAGACAATTCACTGGATATGGTGCTCAAGTGTTCCATTTGCTGAGGTCTGTTAAAAACTCTTCAAGTCCCACTTGTTCTGTGTGAATTATCTTCTCTTGGATAGGATAGAACTTTAGACTGATGCTTGTCCTCTCTGGTTGAGACAGATGGTCTTCCTGCCCTGGGTTAGCATCTCCAGGGCATTCTTCATATACCATTAGAGCAGCAGGAAATCTATTTAGAGAAACTGCTTTCACATTCTTTATTTTACTCTAATCCAAGTTCCTCACCACATCTTTTTCCTAGATACTTTTCTCTTGTTGGAGCTCTGAAGCAACTTTACTTCTTTAGCATCGGTCCTTTAATAGTTTTCAATTATTTGCTTATTACTGATCACCATTTTGTCTTCTATGCCCACTCTTCAATCACCCTTATCTCCATGGCAGAAGCACTATGCATAGACTCCATAACGGCATGTGATTGGTCAGATCATCACAGCATCTCATTCCACATCTCAGCTCCCGAGTCAGGCGTGGTGTCGTCGGCCTCCTGGCACCTCTCGTCTTTGGAGTCAGTAGTGGACAGCTTTCCTTCGGATTAACGCCTCCCGGAGTGTAGGAGGAAGAGTTTTGTTTGCATAGGCTTTGCAGTACATGTTATGGAGATGTGGGGCTAATAGGTCTACATATGCTTTATAAAATTCAGCCGGTAGGCCGTCGCAGCCCGATGCCTTCCCAGAGGGGAGGGACTGTATCGCCTCCTTTACCTCGTCTACTGTAAATTCCTACATCAGGTACTCTCTTTGCCCTGGTGAGAGCCAGGCGAGCGCAATCTCTTCAAAGAAAGCAAGTATCTCTTCACTAGTGGCTTCCTCACCCCCACTGTACAGTTCGGAGTAATACTTCATGAACTGGTTAAGAATCTCAGTTGAGTTATGGCATTTAGACCCGTCCTGTAGCTCCATTTCAGTAACATATTCCTGTGTCCGCTGTGTCCTAATTCTCGCTGCCAGTGTGCGACTCGGACGGCCGCCCTCCCCATATTCCCTCGCCACCCATCTCCTGGACATATGTTTGATATCCTGATCTGCCGTTTCATTATATTCCGTTATCTGTTCCCTGAGTTCTGCTAGTGTTTCCAATTTGTGTGTGGGAGCATACTCTATTTCCAGTCTACGTAAAGCTTTTTCTATCGTGCTCATCCGGGATCGGAGATCCTTCAACGCCCCGGCTTGTAGCCCAATACAGGTCCCCCTGGTAGTAGTCTTAAACGCCTCCCACAATGTACCTGCTGTTTTCACTGTGCCCACATTCTCGATAAAAAAGAGTTATGTTGCCTGTCGCACACCCTCATTAAAAATAGGATCTAGTAGCGAAGAGGGCTGCAGTCGCCATTGAAAGGGCTGGGAATGATGTGTGCGGACGCTCACAGTTAATACCACAGGGGAATGATCCGATAGAGTGCATGGCAAATGTGTCACTCCCTTGACCCAGGGAGCGGCCGACCCGGAAATCAGCCAATAGTCCAATCTGAACCATGTTTTATGCACAGAGGAGATGTGCGTTCCCTCTCACACCGTTGGGTTCCGAGCCCTCCATATGTCAATGAGCATATGTGTGTGCATAATATCCTGTATGACTTGTATCACCCTTTTCCCCTGCCATAGAGTGGTCGCACTTCGATCCGTATCCCGATCCAGATATGTATTTAAATCTCCCCCCATAGTACCACTTGTGGTTGGAGAACAAAGAGCTTAGCGTCCAATATACGATAGAATGCCGGGTCATCAACATTAGGACCGTATGTTGTGATGATAGTGAGGTTTGTTCCACAGAGGCAGCCCTGAATAAGTGTGAACCTACCCAGGTCATCAGATTCCGTATGCATAAGCTTGAAGGGAGTGCCCCTCTTTACTAAGATCATGACCCCAGTGGCATACAATGAGTATGAGGAGGCCGCCTTCACCACTGCCCATTTTGCGCCCCACTCTACCCTCCCCAACACTGGTGAGGTGGGTCTCCTGTAGTAAAGCCACTTGCACCCTGTGCCTAGCTAAATAGGCCAACACCTGCCTGATCTTTTTGGGATTGTTCAGCCCCTTGACATTCCATGTCATTAGCCTGACTTCATCTATCAGATGTGTGGTGTTTCTTATTCATGTATACTATTCTTCTATTGCTTGTCAACAACTGTATCCATGCAACCTGTTGGAATCAAAATGTTTTAGCTGAATTTTCCATGCATTGTATGTCTTAAGTTAGCATTCGCGGCACCATTTTATATTCAGCCGCCATTTTGAGCCATGATCGAAACTAACTTCTGTCTCACTCTCTCTCTCTGCCCCAGCTGAAAGCAGCTGCGATAGTTTTTGTTTTTCCACGGTTGAGCTTCACTGTGCTAATGAATACACTGTTTTTGTGAGTACATACCTTTCCCATTAGATAGG
This sequence comes from Calotriton arnoldi, assembly GCA_963921515.1. Lineage (NCBI taxonomy): Eukaryota > Metazoa > Chordata > Amphibia > Caudata > Salamandridae > Calotriton > Calotriton arnoldi. The sequence continues at coordinate 117,408 of CAWUFW010013072.1, read as the reverse complement.
CCTGCTCCCACCCATAGAGCGGCGGGCACAGGCAGAGTGACCTTGACGCTGAGATAGCATGTACCCGATCTCAGGATTGAAGCCCATCCTTCTGTATCTCCTTTGTTCACCAGCTACCAACTGGAAATTTCCAGTGAGGGCGTGTCTTTATTGGTTCTGAACTGTACATTATGTATCGCCATGCTTGCTGAAGTTAGTCCCTCTGCAACAATCCAAGGAGGCTGGTCAGACCGGACTCCACTCGAGTGAGCCTGAATAAAATATCTTTGGTTTGTATTCTCTACTATCTGACCGACTCTTCATTTGTGTGGAAGGCTGAGAGGTGGTCGCGAGTGACCCGGGTGACCCTAATTGGGTCACTTCCTTCAGTTGGTGCCCGAACAGGGACTCCATCGGGTGACCCATCCTCGCCCGCTGACGGGTGGGGAGGTCGGGGCCACGTCGGGTCAGACGAGCGGACCAGGGATCCCTGCACGAGAGAGTCTTGAACTCGCAGCTGCCCCGTCTGTCTGACCAGTCGGTGCCTCACCCAGCGATCATCCCGACTGGGGTCCTGAACGGCGAAACCCTTGGATCTGACCGTTTGGTCCGAAGAGTCGGCAGTGGAGAATAAATTTGTTTGACCTGTGTGCACCAGGTGAGTTTGCTTTGGTTCTTTGTGGATATGGTACCATTTTGGTTTGTCTTTGATACGGTCTGAGGACCGATTTTGAATTGTCTTTGGTACGGTCTGAGGACCGCTTTGGATACGTAGTGTTTCTGGACACTTCGTTAGGCAGCATAACGAATTTGGCTTACTTTTGAAAATGCCTTGCTTAAGTCGCTTCTTGGTTTCTTGTTGTCGTTGTTGTTCTGCTGATGCTCGACTGGAAGAAAGTCAGCCAGCGCCTCCGGAAGGCACTCCGAATTTTGATATGTATGTAAAACATGCCTTGGCCCTATTATGTTTAGTACGTTATGGCACAAATATACGAGGGACAATGCCGAGTTGCAGTGGCCATTGACGGGCACTTTTGATGAACAAATTTTTTATTTTTTACAGGAGAAACTGTTTGTGAAAAGGAATAGGCAGTCGATGTTTGATTCCCTCAGAACATGGCAAAAGGAGGCTAAAAAGAGGAAAATGAAAGCAGAGAAAGAGGCCCGGAAGGGGAGAATGCAGACGTTGACTCAGAAAGCTGTACCACATGATAGAATGAAGCAGGAGATATGAATTGAACGTGAAGATAGGAGGTTTCGATTGAATATTGATAAATCTTATGTAGCCCGAGAGGAAAATGATGCTTTCATCGAATAATTGCTAGATGCTCGACCCCCACCTCCGTATGCCCCAAAGAGGGTATATCCCGTTCTTCCCCCACAGACCCAGCTGCCCGGTTCTTCTGCCTCTGCTGTCTCTGCTCCTGTTGCTCAGTCTGCCTTGGCCACAGCACCTCCTGTCCTTTCTTTGTCTTCGCCGTCTGTGGCAACAACGACTGTCAGCATTCCGGCAACACCTATTGCTTCGGCATCCCTTTCACCAGGTCTTACACCCACGACCCAGCCAGCAGCAACGTTAATGCCCAGTACCTCTGTTATCACTCCCACTGTTTTCCTCCATTCCCCAACATTGCAGAATACTGGGACACCAGTACGTGGCCCCGAGGATAGAGACTGGACGAAATTCAAGGACCGATTAGGGCAAACGTTGATACGATCTGACGTGGGGGAGGCTGAAAAGCAGGTAGTAGCTAATCAGGCTGCGCAGTGGGCCCGGAATCCAATTTATGGTGTGGAGGATGTGTGGAATGTGATGAAAGATTATGAGCCTTTTGTGCAGCAGCATGCCCTTAAACACATGTCGGCTACTTTGATTGGATTTTGGGAGCAGTGTTTCAATGGGGCAGCACCACAGGTTATCTATGATATTAAGGATCATGTCTATGTAGCTGATATGGCGCCTGGTCAGGTTTTTGGTAATGTTGCGACGTTGGTTGCTTATCGGAGTAGGCTGCTTGAGAAGAGCCAGAAGATGGTGTCTCAATTTCCGATGAGGGAGGTGCACCCCATATATCACCCTGAAATACCAGAGCTACGGGATCAGCATGATGTTGTTACTAGACAAAGGGTAGAGGCCCGTTTCCAAGAACAATGGGTTTATACTCCATGGAAAAGGAGTGAGGTTTTGTCCCTTCAGACTCAGCTACCTGACCCTAGGAAAAATCCTACTGCATATTACAAAGAATTGACTGAGGCCGCTTCATCTACAGTGATGACGCTTGCGGATATTGAAATGTTCTTTGGTTTGTTGGTGCCCGTTGATATTTGGAGACAGGTGCACACACAGGAACACGTTGTGGAATTGGGTGGTACCTGGGATCAGAATAAAGCATGGGACCAGGAGAGGAAGCCTGGTGAGAAGCCTAAGGCCGAGATACTAGCTTTGCCTGGCCGAATTATCACGTATATGCATTCCCTTATTCCACCCCGAAAGATTGATTGGGACAAGTTATCGGCTTGTCGCCAGAAGAAAGATGAGAATGTGTCTGATTTTTTCACCCGGTTTGAAAGTGCGTTTCTGGATTATAGTAAACAGGACTTGTCGATTGAAGGTGGTGTGCGTTTGTTTGTTAGTAGATTTGTTTCGAATTTGCTCCCCAAGATTGCAACACGACTACAGGCTTCTGAGAGTACCTGGTCCACATCTTCTCCTTCTGTTATCTTGAATATGGCGAGTATTATGAGCACAGGGAAAAGGAAGAGAAGGAGAAGGTGGAGAAAAAGCATAAAGAATTGAAGACAAAGGTGTTGTTGCAACAGGCTTCTCGAGGGAATGGTAGAGGACGTGGTGGTATGGCCCGACAGCTTCCTCGTACTGGCAGAAATACTACGCCTGTAGGACCGAACCAGTGTGCGTACTGTAAGGAGGAGGGACACTGGTGCAGCGAGTGTCCTGTGCTTTTGCAGAAGGTGGCGGTCCCAAGAGGACGAGGGTCTCGTGGACAGGGTCGTAGAGATGGTGGCCAGGACAGAACTCAGACAGATGAGACATCAGAGGGCGGAACTGATCAGAATTACTTTGACGAGCCTCTGGGCAAACAGTATTATCATGATGACTATGCTACAGATGAGGTGACAGGGATGTCTTACAGTTAGGACAGCCAGGGACAGAGTGAGGGACCAGTTCAGATACCTGTGGATCAACGTGGTCCGTACGTTAGTGTGGATGTGCATGGTTCTACTAAGGAGTTTTGGGTGGATACAAGTGCAACGAACAGCTCTATTTACCGTTCCTTGGTCCCTGGGGTGGCTCTGTCTGGCCATAATAATGTTTCAGTAGGTTTTTCTGGTGTACCAGCTGTGAGCCTCATTTCCAAACCTCTTGCGTTGACTCTTGGTCCTTTCACTGTAGATTCTCCATTTTTGCTGACGTCCAATTGTGGAGAGAATTTGATGGGTTTGGATCTATTGAAGAAATTGCATGCCACAATTTATTGCTCCCCGGAGGGTGTCTACATGACAGTGGGTCCGAATGTTGTGTGTGCTACGCAGTGCCTGTCCAAAGATGCGCCTCTCCCTGCTGAATTTAAAGATGTGCCACCCACACTGTGGGCAACGGGCAACACAGATGTGGGCTTGGTGCAGATATCGCCTGTTTCAATTCGTGTCAAGGAAGGTGCTATTTTACCCTGCATTCCTCAGTATAAGATACTGCAGGCAGGTGAACGAGCTTTGATTCAAATTGTGCAAGACTTGATTGAGAAAGGAGTGGTTGAGAAGATGTCTGCTAATGTTTGTAACAGCCCTATTCTTCCGATCCTCAAACGGATGCTCTCAGGTCCCTCTGAGTATCACGAAGATGTTTACCGTTTTGTGATTGATTTGCGTGAAGTTAACAAAATAGTGATTCCTCAGTTTCCGGTGGTCCCTGACATTACGACTCTCTTGACGATGATTTCTTCTTCTGCTCAATTCTTTTCTGTCATTGACTTGAAGAATGCCTTTTTCAGCATCCCAATTCATCCTGATAGCAGGTACCTGTTCGGGTTCACCCTAGCTAGTAGAAGCTTTAGATTCTGTTGCGCTCCTCAAGGCTATACAGAGAGTCTGAGTATCTATAGTCAGGCATTGAAAGGTCAGTTGGATTCTTTGTCACTCCCCACAGGTAATGTATTACTCCAATATGTTGACGACCTGCTCATCGCCTCAGACACAGAACAAGGTTGCAGAGACAGTACAGTTAAATTGTTGCTTCATCTAGCTGACCATGGTCATAAAGTATCCCTTTCCAAATTTCAGTATTGTCGATAGGAGGTCACCTACTTGGGTCCCCTACTGTCGAAGGAGGGTAGGAGATTGACCCCTGAGCGCATCAGTACCATTGTTAAAATGTCTATCCCACAAACTCAGAAAGACGTGCGTGCTTTCATAGGTATCACTTCCTATTGCAGGCAGTGGATACCTGGCTACTCACTGCTCATTAAGCCCTTGCTTGCCCTAACACTAAAAGATGTGCATGAGCCCCTACCTTGGACGCCAGAGTGTCAGCAGTCGTTTGAGCAATTGAAAACTGCGCTTTGCTCGGCTCCAGTGCTTGGTATCCTGAACTATGCAATATGCTTCGTGTTGTATGTCCATGAGTTGGGTGTTGCGAACTTTCTGTTTTAACACAAAAATTCAGGGATAAGCAACAACCGTGTTCTTATTTCTCTGCTGTGCTTGACCCTGTCGCCCGAGCCCTCCCGAGCTGTCTAAGAGCGGTCGCGGCCGTGGCCGTCTCGATAAGACAATCGGCTGGACTCATACTTGATACTGACCTCACAGTTATGGTACCCCATGCTGTGGATACACTTTTGAATAAGACGAAGACGCAGCACCTCACCAGTGCACGTCTGACCGGTTACGAGCTGACGCTCTTTCAAAAGCACATTACGATCAAATGCTGTGCCACTCTGAATCCCGCCACGTTACTACCCCTCCCTTCTGAGGATGAGGAAATTGACATACATGATTGCATTTTTCGGACGGCGGAAGAGACGAAGGGACGGGTAGACCTGACTGATGTTCCCTTATCTGAACCCCAAGGGGAACTATATGTCAATGGCTCTTGTTTCAAATGGATCACTGACAGAATATCGACGGACCGAATATCGACCTACAAGAATATCGAGTAAAGAATATCGATGGACAGAATATCGACATCCTGTCTCTACAAAGGTAAGTACAAAAATATCGAAACCAAAATATCGTTGTTTAAAATATCGTTGTTTAAAATATTGTTTTTTTTAAATGTCTTAAAAATAATATAAAATTAATTAAATAATAAATATAATTAATAAAAACATAGTTAGAATTATTGAAAAAGTTAAAAATGATAAATAATAAATGTAATATATAAAAAAATTAAACATACATATTTAAAAAAATATATATGTATATTAACTTAATATTAATAAATAATTATTTTATTTAATTATAAAATGTTAGAAACATAATAAAAATTATAAATACATATATATATACATAAACCTGTACTATAAATATAAAAATAAAATATATATATAATAAATTAAAATATTAAAATTAATATTCATTTGTAAAAAGATATTTTACACTACATTAACTATAACAGTAGGGAAAATGTTGGATAGCGTAGGGGATAAAATTACTATTCCCACTCCAGAGAGTGCAACAGTAGGGAAAGTGTTGGATAGCGGAGGGGAATAATTTACTATTCCCACTCCAGCAAGTGCAACAGTAGGGAAAGTGTTGGATAGCGGAAGGGAATAATTTACTATTCCCACTCCACGGAGTGTAACAGTAGGGAAAGTGTTGGATAGTGGAGGGGTTAAAATGACTATTCCCACTCCAGTAATTGCAACAGTAAGGAAACTGTTGGATAGAGGGAGGGTAAAAATTATTATTCCCAGTCCAGTGAGTGCACCAGTAGGGAAAGTGTTGGATAGCGTAGGGTAAAAATTACTATTCCCACTCCAGCAAATGCAACAGTAGGGAAAGTGTTGGATAGCGGGTGGGTAAAAATTACTATTCGCACTCCAGTGAGTGCAACAGTAGGGAAAGTGTTGGATAGCGGAGAGGTAAAAATTAATATTCCCACTCCAACGAGTGTAACAGTAGGGAAAGTGTTGGATAGCGGAGTGGTAAAATGTACTATTCCTACTCCAGTGAGTGCAACAGTAGGGAAAGTGTTGGATAGCGGGTGGGTAAAAATTACTATTCCCACTCCAGTGAGTGCAACAGTAGGGAAAGTGTTGGATAGCGGGAAGGTAAAAATTACTATTCCCACTCCAACGAGTGTAACAGTATGGAAAGTGTTGGATAGCAGAGGGGGAAAAATTACTATTCCCACTCCAGTGAGTGCAACAGTAGGGAAAGTGTTGGATAGCGGGTGGATAAAAATTACTATTCCCACTCCAACAAGTGTAACAGTATGGAAAGTGTTGGATAGCAGAGGGGTAAAAATGACTATTCCCATTCCAGTAATTGCAACAGTAGGGTAAGTGTTGGATAGCGGGTAGGTAAAAATTACTATTCCCACTCCAGTGAGTGCAACAGTAGGGAAAATGTTGGATAGCGGGTGGGTAAAAATTACTATTCACACTCCAGCGATTGCAACAGTAGGGAAAGTGTTGGATAGTGGAGGGGTAAAAATTACTATTCCCACTCCAGTGAGTGCAACAGTAGGGAAAGTATTGGATAGCGGGTGGGTAAAAATTACAATTCCCACTCCAGCGAGTGATACAGTAGGGAAAGTGTTGGATAGCGGGTGGGAATAATTTACTATTCCCACTCCACCAAGTGTAACAGTAGGGAAAGTGTTGGATAGCGTAGGGGAATAATTTACTATTCCCACTCCAGCAAATGCAACAGTAGGGAAAGTGTTGGATAGCGGAGGGGAATAATTTAGTATTCCCACTCCTGCAAAATAATTAACATTAATTAACAAATAATTAATTTGTCAAAAATAATTAACCTCCCACCATATTCCCCTTTAAACGACCCCACCAATATTATAAAATATTACACAATTAACATAATTAATTAATTACAATTAACAAGCAAATTAAAAACCATCAAAAATAAATTAGATCACACAATTAACACTATAAAATAACCTTAAAAAAATATTATATAAAATAATAATAACATTTTTATCAAATTTAAATTACTTCCCACCCTACTTCCTATCAACCCACAACCCGCTCCTCAAAAAATCACACAATTAACATATTTACCAATTAATTATTAATAATTAATATCCAATTATTAACTAATTAATAACATTTTAAACATAATTAACAATATAAAATAGTAATGACATAAATATTAATTAATACAATTATTAATTAATTAATTAATTATAATGAAATTACTTCCCACCCTACTCCCCTATAAAACCAAAGCCCGCTCCTAAAAAATTACACAATTAACATATTTACCAATTAATTATTAATTATTAATAACCATTTAAAAAGTTATTAATAACCAATTAATTAACACAATTAACAATATAAATTATTAAATACAAAAATATTAATTAATAAAATCATTAATTAATTAATTTCAATTAAATTACTTCCCACCCTATTCCCCTATAAACTCACAACCCGCTACGGAACTAAAACGCAATTTTTTTTTTTAAATTAATAACTTCTAAAAAATTATTAATATATTATAATTAATTTACTTCCCACCCTATTCCCCTATAAACCCACAGCCCGCTACTGAAGTAAAATACGCAAAAATTAAAATTAATTACTTGTAAAAAATTCAAACATACATTGCAAAAATAAGCTATACTTTTAACACATATACTAACCTACAAAACACAAAAAAAAAATCGATATTATGAACAACGATATTTTTACTTACGATATTACTAACTTCGATATTAAGTAAAACGATATATCTTACCTGCATGTCGATATTCTTGTTGACGATATTCTTGCAGGTCAATATTCTGTCACATCGAAATTTAAACATCGATATTATGGCATATCGATATTTAAAACTCGATATTATGTCTGCATACCGTTTCAAATTACCAGATGGCACCACCACTGCAGCATACGCAATTACTACGTTGCACACGGTAGTTGAGACCTCACGAGTTCCCTATCAGTCCGCCCAGGCAGCTGAGCTAGTCGCTCTTATTCGAGCCTGTGAGTTGAGCGAGGGACTGGCTGTTAATATTTATACTGACAGCCAGCACTCCTTCGGGGTCGCCCATAATTTCGGGCGGCTCTGGGCAGAGAGAGGGTTCCTTACTTCCCATGGGACACGCATTCAGCATGGTCCTCTCATATATAGGCTTCTGTCCGCCCTGATGCTCTCTAAGAAATTGGCGATTGTGAAGTGCAGTGCTCATAAGAAGGTTACTGACAAGGTGGGTGAGGGGAACGCTTTTGCAGATCAGACAGCTAAGGAGACAGCCCACACTAAGATGAAAAGAATGTTTGTAGCAGGTCCCGCTAGGTGGGTGCCCGAGTTCTCCATGTTTGTGGATACGCTCGAGAATGTTAAAGAAATGCAGAGTGAGGCCACGATGGAGGAATTAGCGGTATGGCAAGAGAGTACAGCAAATTTGAATGATGAGGGATGTTGGATTGATAAGTCAGGAAAGCAGAGATGGATGTTGCCAGATGCATATGTTCTTCCTGTAGTGACGATGGCACATGGCCCAGCTCACATCAGTGCTAAGGGTATTTTCAAGTTGTTAGACCCCGTATGGCAGAATGACAATATCTCCAAGACAGCTGCCCATTTGGTAAAATACTGCATGGTGTGCATGATGCACAATCCTGGCAAGGGTACCCCTATACTACCTGGTAATTTCTCACCCCCCACTTTCCCGTTTGAGGTCCTCCAAATGGATTTTATCAAAATGGACAGGGTCAATAATTTGAAGTATGTGTTGGTGGTCATCTGTGCATTCAGTAAATGGGCTGAGGCCTACCCCACTAAGGAAAATACAGCCATTGCGACTGCAAAGATACTCCTGAAGAAGTTCTTTCCTCGCTTCGGCTTGCCCCGTTTGATCTGGAGTGATAACGGAAGTCATTTCAATGCCAAGGTTATCCAGCTAGTTTGCGAGGGACTACACATCAGACAGAAGTCCATGCTGCGAATCACCCCCAGTCAGCAGGTTTGGTTGAGAAGTACAATGGCACTCTCAAACTGAAATTGGCAAAGATTCAGGAGACCACAGGGTGCAGTGGCCAGATGCTTTACCATTAGCCCTTTTGTCCACAAGAACAACAGCACATTCTAGGACAGGATTGTCACCTTACAAGGTCCTGTTCGGACTCCCGGCGAATGTCTGGGGCGTCCCGCGACCGCGTACATTTTCAGCAATTGAGTATCCTTTGTTGACGGATTACCTATGTGAGTTAACTAAAAGTCTGCATTCTATTCATCAACAGATACGTGAGAGTTTGCCACCTGTGCCCGAGGGGCCCGGACAAGATATTCGGCCTGGTGAATACGTTTCGGTGAGGAATTTTCAGCGGAAAAAGAGTTTGGAGCCCCGCTGGAAAGGACCAAACCAGGTCCTCCTCGCCACCCGCACCGCCATCAAGGTCGCCGGCCGAAAGCACTGGATTCATACGCACCATTGCCGAGGAGTACCTCTACCCTTACCCTACGACCAGTGGGTGAAAGAGGGTATCGGGGACTCGGAGTGGGAACAGGTCCCACGATTTGTCCCCTTTTCAGATGCCAAGCTCACGTGGACCCAAACGGATGCCGAAAACAATGAGGTGCTAAATGCGGCAGTGCCCCCGGAGATCAGGGCGATTCAGGAGCCCCTTTTTATTGACCCCTCTGTGTCTGGAGTCACCAGGTACAATTTGCGCCCTCGAGTGAAGAACAGTGCACCAAAGGAGAAGTCAGATTAGTAGGATGGACTGCGCAAGTCAGGGTGTACTTTGCCTATAGTACCAACAGTGTTAGTTTAGAGCGAGGCGAGATTGGTGCATTGTTCGGACATTGGACAGAATAGATCGAGTGTGCTCCCTTGGAGGGGAGTACATTATCCTGGACAACGTGGGATTCATCGCGAGCTAGGACTGAGCAGCTCCACCGCCGGGGCTCAAGAGCGCCAACGTTGATGAACAATAGGAGTCTACCAGTGAGGCTCAGATGGACACTGGGAACACTTGCCCCCTTTTGTCATCAGTTTTACTGCATTCCCTTTTCTTTGTTTCACAATGTATCAATTTGGTTGGCCCATTACTGAGGAAGAACAACCATTTCCACCTCCGCGTCCAGAGCGGGGTTGGTCCACAAAAAGTAAAATAGTTTTTGCATCAATAGTTGTCATTACACTAATCATTGTATTAGGGATATCCTATTTTCTGGACGAGAAGTATCCTGTGCATTCCTTGGATGGTACAACACTGATTCCTCCCGAACACATGTTTGTCACTTTGACCCCTCACAAAGGAGAGCACCGAAAGTCTTATAAGGATAATGTATTTATACAAATGTTGCATCAGGCTCATGAGGTGTCTAATACAACTAATTGTTGGGTGTGTGGACCACTTCCCTCAGTGACTCATAAAAGTGATAACTTGTTGTCCATGCCACTGTCATACATTAGCAGTTGCGAGGGCTGGTTTGCATTGCTCAGTATGGTGCGCCCTCATCCCCAATTCGATGCTCTAGATAGAACACGTACTGATTCTCGCACTATGGTACAGAATGTACATTTCCAGCACAGGGCTCCACACGGCGGTTTGACAGGCCAAGAGCCGTTTAGTAGATTGTTCTTAAGTTCCTGTATGCATGCATACAAAGGGGTGAAGAATAGAACGTGGTCTCGAATGGAAATAGCTGATTTCCTAGGGTTTATCACGTCAGAGTATTTCCAGTCTTTCCAGGCTCGTAATGTTACTGAGGATAAGCCAATACCGGTGTCAGTGGTCAACACAACAGCTAGTTTCTGTGTCCAGGGGACCGGGAAGATAAAGGTGGGGTAGAGCAGATGCAATTCCACATATAGGTTAAGAACGACTGGTAGTCCGCCCTTAATACCACCCCCTAATGTCTATTTTGTTTGTGGATCCCAAGGTTATGTCTGGCTCCCGGAGGGATGGTCGGGCAGGTGTTATCTCTCTTTTCTCCTTCCCCCTGTGTATATAGCTCCATCGAATTACCACAAAGACCATCGGCTGCAGCGTCGGAGTGTACACTTGCCCCAAGTCAGAAGGGTTATTGACACGGAAGATATAAATCAGACAGATACCTCTTTGCAACAGTTTGAGGATGCCATGAAGGGTATCGTACCCTTTTGGGGCCCCATGTCCAATAGCCTTAACATTTGTCGGCTCACAAGAGTTGTAGAAGGGGTTATTAATACAACAGCGGGGATACTGACAAATATCACTGCTGAGCTCCAGGCTACGAGGCTCGTCACCTTACAAAATAGGATGGTGTTAGACGTCATCCTTGCTGATCGGGGAGGGGCCTGTCGCGTCATTGGCAGTAGCTGCTGTGTGTACATCCCAGACCACGCCCCTAATGTATATGCTGCCATACAGAAGTTGCATAGGCTTTCATCTGACATACACCAAGAAAATGGTACTTGGACCCTCTCCGGATGGTTCTGGGGTATGTTCACGCCCTGGGGTTGGAAGATTCTTATCTTTCTGGTTGCAATTGCTGGTATTATCTTTACATGTTGTCGTTGCCTACCTGCTTGTTGTGCTTATTGTGTAAATGCTCTGACGCCTAAGCCAAAGATATCAGTCCATGACACTAATGGCACGATCATGATGATGAAAGATATTAAAAAAAAAAAAATTTTTGTAAACAAATTTTATTATATCAAAATAAGACAGGTACACTGGCCCACAGGGCATCATGACAAGAGAGAGTGTCCATCTCAGTGTCCGATGCTGTTGAACTCAATAAATTCAGGATCAACCCTCAAAGTCTGTTGGCAATCCATCTGTGAAGGAAATAAGGGTCTACAAATCCAATCCTGGAGCCCCCCCCTGCCCCGGAATCAGCTCCAGGTCCCACCTAATAGCTCTGTGCAAACAACACCCAACAAACCCCCTCCCACCCTCCCAACTCCCCCCAAACCCCTCTCCCTCCCCACCCCCCAGGCATGCCGCTGAGTCATTTAAATATCCTCCTTTGGTCATTGGTTGATCCAACAATGCATCGTGGGCTCTATGTCCCCGATCCCCGGCCAGTGGTGCAATGTGGGAAATGTGTGGCATAACAGTCGTTCCCAGCAAGGGGACCCCTTCAGGATAAGAAAGTGACCCCGAGCTCAGTCTCCTGCCAGAGGGACCACCTCCTAGTGATCGTCTACAGCGTCGTCAGTCGGGTGTTTCAATAAGTCCACCAGTGCTACCCATGCCCTAGCCATCTCCATTGATTTTTCGTTCCCAGCGCGGAGGGCCGTTTGTAAGCGAAAGGTCCCCTCGCAGTCCGCCCACTTCACCAGTTCACTCATCCACCTTGTCACTCTTGGGCCATTCTTCGCTTTCCAATGAGTGGTGAGTTCCCTTTTAGCCAGTACCAATCCCAGGTCTATGAATTTACTAGTAACTTTATTCCGGGCATTATGGGGAAACCAGTGCAGTAAGCAACAATCCGGTGTCAACGCTATGTCCCTCTCTGTCGGGGTCGCTAAGGCAGCTGTCACCCCCTCCAAAATTCTCCTATACACGGACAATCCCATAGCATGTGGAGAAACCCTGCACTCTCAAAGTTGCATCTCGGGCACCCAGTCCTGGCTCCAAAGTACTCATTGATCTTACCTGGGGTAAGGTATGCCCTATGTAACACATAGAAGTGAATTAACTGGAAGCGTGCATTCCTAGAGCTCTTCCAGGCCCTTTCCACTAGTTTCTCCCAGGTTTTCTCGTCTATCGCCTCACCTAGGTCCCCCTCCCATTTGATCCGTAACGTCTCCAGGGACCGTCGCATTTCCTGGGTGATTTGTCTGTAGAGACAGGTAACTGCTTTGAAAGTACCCGCCGCCATGACCACATGTTGGCATGCCAGGGAGGTCTGGGGTTCCACCATCCCCTCCCGCCAATGCTTACGGATGGCGGCCATCAGAGCGGCGTGCAGCAAGAAATCGCCTCTTGGGAGGTCATGGCGCTCCAGCAGATCATTGAAATGGAGCAAGGTAGAGTCTTCGAACAAATCCCCTATAGTAGTGATCCCAGCCTCACCCCATAATCTCAACCCGCTCCAATCTCCACCATGTGGTAGAGCCTCGCAAACAGTCAACGGGATCTCAGGCGCATAAGGAGTCCGCGCTCATGTTTGTTGGGCTAATCGGTTCCAACATTGACGAACTGAATGGAGGTCTGAAGGAACCATTCCCCCCCCCATGGGCACACGCAGCAACAGCCGGGATAGAGGGCCCAGGTCCGGACCCCCAAGGTACTCTGGGTCTCGGAGCCCGCGTGCCATCCACTTCGTGAACCACTGTAGTTGCGCAGCATGATAATAGGCTTCGAAATCCGGGACTGCGAAACCCCCCTCCGCCCTTGGTCTCATCATGGTGGTAAGAGCTACTCTCCGTCTCCCGGCGCCCCACAAGAACCCCGTGAGCAGTGTATTGAGGTGAGCAAAGATCTTAGGTGGGATCCAGATTGGGAGCGTCCCAAAGAAGTAGAGAAGTCTAGGCAATATAACCATTTTCACCAATGCCACCCTACCTGCCACAGATAGGGGAAGGGTCCCCCAGAATTCGAAATTACTTTTGGTGCTGCGCACGGCACGCCCTATATTACCCTCTAAAAGGTCTACAGGGTCATGATATATCCGAGTGCCCAAGTAGGGCAGACATCTGGTTTCCCAAGGCACGCCCTCTGCGTCCCGTAACCCTTCCCTGCCCGAGCATGTGGGAAAAAGACACAATTTAGCACAATTTACTCTGAGCCCCGCAGCTCTCCCAAAAAGATCTAGCAATTCCTTGGCTCCTCGTAGGGCCCCCTCCGAATTGGCCAAGAACAGTAGGAGGTCATCTGCGTATAATGCTATGTGCTGCAGTTGTCCCTCTACCAGCAGCCCCTGGTAGTAGCGGCCCGATCTGGTGTGTACAGCCATGGGTTCCACTGCCAGCGCAAACAACAAGGGTGACAGCGGGCACCCTGTCTCGTACCCATACCCACCATGAAGGCCTCCGAAATCAGCCCCCCCGTCCGAACTCTGGCAGTGGAATTTTTATACAACATCGGCGTCCATTCCACGAATCGGTCCCCCAGGCCAAACGCTCTCATTACCTGGAATAGGTATGACCACTCAAGGCTGTCAAAAGCCTACTCAATGTCGACCGTGAAAATACAGGCTTCTTCCCTACAATAGGTGGCCGCTCCCATGATACGCAAGAGTCTACGGACATTCATCGCCGTGTTCCTGGCTGGGATAAATCCTGCCTGGTCCACGTGGATAAGCGTTGGCATGTGAGCTAACAGTCGACTGGCCAGTATACGGCTTAATATTTTGTAATCTAAGTTGAGCATGGCCAGGGGTCGATATTCGGTCCGATCGCTGGGCTGTTTCCCTGGTTTTAAGAGTGGGACGATCACCGCTTCCCTCGTGGAAGTGGGGAGACAGCCCTCCTGCTTCGCTCTATTATACAGTGCCACTAACCGCGGGCCAGCGCGTCAATGTATGTGGAGTAAAACTCCACCGGGAGCCCATCCGTCCCCGGGGTCTTGTTCCTAGCCATATGTTTGATTGCACTATGGACTTCCCCAACCTCAATATCTTTACCTAGATCCTCCGCTACTTCGGCTTCAACCTTGGGAAGCTCCACCCCGGCCAGAAAACCCACCCCGTCTTCAGCCCCAGGGTCAAGCCTGCTCCGGTAAAGAGACGCGTAGTACTCCAAAAACTGAGTGTTGATGTCCTGTTGGCCATAGTATACCTCATCCCCCTGTCCCCGCAATTCCAGGATCGCCCTCCCCCTACGTGCTGGGTTGGCCAGCCAGGCCAGCAACGCCCCAGATTTATCTCGTTCCGCATGGGCCCGGGTGATATACGCCCTGTAATCGAAGCAGCGCAGCTTTTCCACCTGTGTCGCTAAGAGTTCTCGAGCCACGAGAAGGTCAGCCTGCCTATTCATTCGCTCTGGCATCTCCTTCTCCAGTTCCCTAAGTCTGTCCTCCGCAGTTTGGACGTCCCGCTGCAGTACCCTTCTCACTCCGACCATTTCTCCAATGCAGCGGCCCCTGACGACCGTTTTAAAGGCATCCCACTCAATAAGTGGACTCGATGCAGATCCGCCGTTAACCAGAAAATAATCATCAATAACAGAGCCTATTGTGGCACTAAACACTTGGTTGGCGCTTGCGTCCTCCAGTGTCTCCGGGCGCAAGCGCCAACTAGGTATGGTAGGACGAACCCTTAGCCAATCCAAGGACACCAGGAGCGGGTTATGATCAGATATCGTTCTAGCTAAATATTTGCTGAGTGTGATCCCTCCCTGCACGTCTGGGGAGCATAAGATCGAGTCCAACCGAACGTGCAGGTTGTGCAAGGCAGAAAAATAGGAATAGTCCCTCTCGTCAGGATGATGGGCCCTCCAAGTGTCTGTCAACCCCCAGTGTTGCTGCCAGCTGCGCCTGATCGCCGCCAATCTGTGGATGGGAGCATCTGGGAGTGGAGGGTGGGAACGGTCTAGGTCTATGTCAGTAATACAATTAAAGTCTCCCCCCAACAGCACCGACCCCGTTAACATGGTCGCCAGCGTCCGTGACAGGTGCGCGAAAAAAGCGGGCTGATCGACGTTGGGGGCATAAAGGCTCTCCCCGAGACCACCACATACCTGCCATCCGGGTCTATCAGTTGTCGAATGCTCTGAAAAGGGACCCCCGCCCGCACCCAGATCAATGCACCCCTGGCATAGGTCGAATACGTAGTGCAAAACACCTGGCCGCTCCATCTTTTCTGCAACGCGACCCCTTCTTTTTGTGTTAAGTGAGTTTCCTGTAGCAGGGCAATCTGCACCCCTCTCCTCACTAGGTATGCGTGTATTTTATGGTGACGCATCATAGTGTGCATCCCCCTAACATTCCAGGAGATGCATTTGAGTCCTATGGGGGGTCCCATTGCACAAACCGTGTCAGTCCTCTTTCCCATCTACCCGCAGCGAAATGCCTGGCCCCAGACAAAAATCCCTCAAGAACCAAACCTCCCCAACTCATCCACCCCAGGACAGGTACACACCAACTAGTCCCCATCCAAACTAGCAATATGAACTGCAAGACACGAAAAGTGGTGAGGCGTAGGCTGGCCCTGCTGAACCCAGAACCCCCCCGGCTATCCGCCCCACCATGTAACCTGAATGGTAGTCCCATCAGTCATCCTGGTGCCAGCAGATCGGTGCTACCTCATGACGGCCCCTTCGGTGTTCAGTTCCCGCCGTCGTGAGCGCCTGTTCCCACACTTCTTGGTGTGCGACCTTCATATGATGCCATCTGCTGTTTGGGGCGTGATGTCGGGCAAGTCAGCCTCAGAGTCTCCGTTCGTGCTACTGGGCCGTGAACTTTCAGATCCAACCTTGCCATGGTCGCTGCCAGTCGAGGTCGGACTAGCCTCTCTGCGGCTAATCTCCGCAACAGCCTGTACGGCCCTGTGTCATTCCAATTGATGCCCCGTCGGTGTGGGAGTCCCTGGTGACCGCGGGGGAGTGACCGACATCCGCCCCGCGCTGCCCGTTGGCGAGGCTCCCGCGGCGTGTGGTCGCCATGTCTCCAGCCAATTCCAAGCTTCCTGTGGAGCTGTGAAGAAGTGAGTGTCGGCTCCATCGACCACCCGGAGGCGCGCTGGGAACAACATGGCGTAGGGAATTTGCAACTGGCGTAGTCTCCGCTTAAGAGCCAGGAAAGAAGCACACTGCCTTTGTACCTCCCTGGTGAAATCCGGAAAGATCATCACCCTTGCATTACCGATCTGTAAATTCCGTTTCTCCCGGGCTTGCTGCAGGAGGTGGTCCCTGTCCCGGTAATGGAGCAGCCGCACCACCATCGGCCGAGGGGGAGCCCCAGGTTTGGGCGGCCTAGCCGGAACCCTGTGAGCGCGCTCAAGTGCGTAAAAGGAGGAGAGGCCGCCTGGGGCCACCTCCGTCTTAAGCCAACCTTCCATGAAGCTCACTGCATCATTCCCTTCAACCCGTTCCGGGACCCCCACAATGCGCAGGTTGTTCCTGCGGGACCGCCCTTCGCTGTCTTCTGCTCTCATTTCCAACACCTTAACCTTAGCTTCCACCAGTTTCAGAGAGCGCTGTAGGGTAGTGACTGCCTCCGGGACCTCTTCCAGGGCTTTCTCAGTGATTTTCACCCGCTCCTTAAGTTTGCGATGATCGTCCTTCAGGAGAGTGAGGTCCGCCCCTATGGAATCTATCTTGGACTCCAGAGCTTCTCTCGAGGAGGTGATGGCCTGCATGATATCCACCAAAGTGGGCCCCCCTGGGCGCCATCTGTCCGTTCCGCCATTACCTCGTCGTCATCATCTGTGTGGTGCCCCGTCTCTTCCACGTGTAGTACAGCGAACCCCTTCTTCCTGGACACCCTTCCCATAGTTGATGGGTGCGTGGGATCGCAGGGTATAGCTGTGTGGGGGCACCAAGGCACTCCAAGTGTCAGTGGCGAGAGCGGCAACAGGGTGAGCCAACCCGCACCCCCAAACCACAAGTTCCGGAGTCAGAGTCCTCCTCTGCTTACACGGACCCCCAGTGCGGAGCTCTAGTGCGGGGATTGCCTCCTCACAGTAATCGCCACTTACTCGGGGCAGGCTCAGGGGAGCATTCAACGGGTCAGCGTATACTCGTAATGTTAATGCTCTCCAGAAGCTGCTCGATCAGCTCACAAGTGAATCCAGTGAGCCCTCGCCCTCTTGGCCACCGCCGCCCTCCGGCCCGGTACACTCACAGTCAGGGTCCCTCGCGGGACGGCTCAGCACTCCTCAGTCCAGCTCCTCTCCAGCGCCCTCTGCACAACACACGGGGTGGTCACCCCAACCCACCACAAGCCTGCAGGTGAAAGCGAGTCGCCTCACAGCCGCCACTTCCGCTCCGTGTCCCGGGTGCCCCTCAATGCTCCGGTCATCAGGGCCCGTCGGCGCCGTCTACGGCCGCCATCTTGGGGATGTACTGCGTCTCCAAAGCCTGAGGAGCGTACCTCTTCCTCCTCTAGCGTCGGGGCTTCACTCCTCACAGTACTGGTTCCCAGCCGGCCAGTGTTGCTGCCGCTAGGTAGTACTCGCGGGAAGCCGCGGGTCGCGTCCTGCAGCACTC
This sequence comes from Calotriton arnoldi, assembly GCA_963921515.1. Classification (NCBI taxonomy): domain Eukaryota; kingdom Metazoa; phylum Chordata; class Amphibia; order Caudata; family Salamandridae; genus Calotriton; species Calotriton arnoldi. The sequence continues at coordinate 99,140 of CAWUFW010013072.1, read as the reverse complement.
GACGAAGGCCGCCGCATCAGAGCTCTGCCGCCATCTTGGATTCTCCGCGCCCGGAGCCTCCAGAGCCGTCCGGAGGGTTATCTTTGATTTCGGCGCCGCCCCTCTTATACTGTGCAGCGCTGGCACCAACGTATCCGCCACCAGTTGTGCGGTAAGGGACCCCACTAGGTCGCCAGGATCATTGCGGGTGGGGGGAAGCTACGGACGGAGCTCCGGAGTCCGCTTCCCCTCACATCGGCACCTAGCCACGCCCCGCCTGATGAAAGATATTAATGACCTTATGTTGATTGATGAAGGCATCTTTGAATATTGACAATGCACATATCAGCTTGTAGTGGTAGCTTTTATTTTCTGCAAGATGTTATTTGTTTCCAGGTAGTAATAAAATAGTTTAGCGCATGCTAAAAGGAGGGTCTGTTGAAATCAAAATGTTTTATCTGAATTTTCCATGCATTGTATGTCTTAAGTTAGCATTCGCTGCACCATTATATATTCAGCTGCCATTTTGAGCCATGATCGAAACTAACTTCTGTCTCACTCTCTCTCTCTGCCCCAGCTGAAAGCAGCTGCGATAGTTTTTGTTTCTCCAAGATTGAGCTTCGCTGTGCTAATGAATACACAGTTTTTGTGAGTACATACCTTTCCCATTAGATAGGCCTGCTCCCACCCTTAGAGCGGCGGGCACAGGCAGAGTGACCTTGACGCTGAGATAGCATGTACCCGGTCTCAGGATTGAAGCCCATCCTTTTGTATCTCCTTTGTTCACCAGCTACCAACTGGAAATTTCCAGTGAGGGCGTGTCTTTATTGGTTCTGAACTGTACATTATGTATTGCCATGCTTGCTGAAGTTAGTCCCTCTGCAGCAATCCAAGGAGGCTGGCAAGACCGGACTCCACTCGAGTAAACCTGAATAAAATATCTTTGGTTTGTATTCTCTACTGTCTGACCGACTCTTCATTTGTATGGAAGGCTGAGAGGTGGTCGCGAGTGACCCGGGTGACCCTAATCTGGTCACTTCCTTCAAACCAGTGTATGTAAGCTCCATTGATGCGCCATGCCTGAGAACACAAACAATAACCCTATTCCCCCCTCCCACTTTAGCATCCCAATTATGCTTATGCCAAAGACACTCCAGGAGAACAAGCATCACAAACATTACAACAGTGTTGGGGAACACCCTCAGGAGGCAGCCAGATACCCGTACTCCCACCCGCAATGCGGATGTGGCCGGATTGTCATCATGTATTAGGGAACATCTTGGTGAATCGTTATTAATTCACATTTCCATCATATTAAAGGCGATTGTGCAGTGTCGAAACAGATACCATATTGTCTACAAACTCCAACCCTCCCAAATCAGGTTACTACATGTCAATAACAGGAGATTCCAATCAGCTGCTGTATATAACAAAAATCCACCCACCATCAGATTAAAGGCTATTGTGCAGTGTCGAAATAGATACCATATTGCCTACAAATTCCAACCCTCACAAATCAGGTTGCGACAAGTCAATAACAGGAGATTCCAATCAGCCGCGGTATATAAAAAAACCACTCACCATCATGTTTACAGTCATATGTCTGACCATGGTTCATATGGTGCCATAATGTCATATTACCTCAGTCCTGGAATTCTCCACCAGCACAACTACATAATAGAGGGTTGTCCAGCGATCTACAGACCCACACTGCATTGTTCAGTTGTATCAACTATTCAATAGCCATAGAGGTCTGAAGGTGGCATTCCTGTTCGCCAGTGCATGAGCCCAATGTTTCAATGTGTGCAGAACTCCGCCTTACCAGATGCTGTCCCTATTCGGATATTTCTCACCATCAATTATGACTCCGATCGTGTGGGGGATGGCGAGTGCCTCAGACTTTTCTGCTTCGATTTCAACTGTTTCAGGAAGTCCTGTGCAGCTCTCGGTGTTGCAAAGAATTTCATCTTGCCCTCATGAGAGATCCGCAAGTGCGCAGGATACAACATCGCATAAGGAATCTCCATCTCACTCAACTTTTTCTTGATAGGAGCAAACTCTTTGCGTGCCGATTGGACTGCCATGGTAAAATCCAGGAAGAACGACACCACGTTTCCCTGGTAGCTGGTGTGTTGTTTCTCCCTCGCTAGTCTTAGTACAGCATCGCGATCCCTATAGTTCAGTTTCTGAGCCACTATAGGCCGCCGCGGCGCACCCAGTGGCGGTCTGGGGACCAGCGATCTATGCGCTCGTTCGATGATTAGGACTTGTGGGAAATTCTCTGCCCCAAACAAATCTTTGAGCATTGCCTCAATGTAATCCTCGAGTCGGCCTGTGTTGGTGCTTTCTGGAACCCCCATTATTCGCAGGTTATTATGTCGTGAGCGCGCCTCCAAGTCCTCATTCTTTGATCTTATGATCTCCAATATTTTTTCCATATCGCGACATTTGTCAACTGTCGCATGGGATTCATCCTCAACAGCGGAGATGCGCTGTTCCGCAGTGTCTAGTCGCATTCCTTGCGTATCCAATTTGGCAGCCATGTTGTCCAGTCTGGTCGTGAGGGTATCTATTTTCCCATCTATGGCCTGTAGGCTTTGCTGCATCGCTAGTAGAGTGGTCTCCAATGAAGGTGAGTTCGTTTGCCCCATCTCCAGCTCAGTGTCCGAATGCGCCACATTAGGCTGCGACAAGACTCAAAGGACAGCTTGGATTGCTGTTTATCAGATTTACCCATTGTCCCAGTTCCGAGTCGGTCACCCAGACACTGAATCAGGAGTCGCAGCTCGCAGCAGCTAGCGGGCTCAACTATCAACGTATCTCCACCGACCACCGCACACTGCCTTGATGCTCCAGCGTGTTCGCGCCACCAACAAGTGCCTGGGACCGTTATCCACACTAGCACACCGCAATGCTGGTGTGCAGGCTCCCATGCATGGGTTGCTGTTGCTCTTCACAGGCCCAGGCCAGATACATCTAAGGCCACAGTATTGTATGCGCACTCCGGGGCTCTCTATGGATGCCGTTGATCCCTCTGTGTAAGTCTGCTGTGTTCTGATTTAGCAACGACAATATAGTCATTCTGCGCTTAAAGAGTTTACCCCCACGCATCATGCGCAGCTCTTCACGCACCTGTACCGCTAATAGTTGTGCTCTGTGAATTTTATGCCACTCCCCGGGCATTGCAAGTCCATCATGGTGCACGCCTTGCTCCTGTGTGCCTCTGGTGGGGTTTATTATCCGCTCCCGCAGCCTCCGTTGCGCCCCTCTCTGCAGCCCACTCACCGAGGCAGAGCGGAGGCCCCGGAATGCGGCTCAGCACAACAACGCAGAGATGGCACCCACCTGTGGCTTTTCGATTGTGTTCCCAGAGCCCGCGTCGCACTCCACAGCGGGTTCTCGTTAAGCGCGCCCACCACACTCCGGCCGGGAGGTCCACATCAAGGAGCAGGCACAGGGCGCAGCAGATCCTAGCCGCCATCTTGTCGTGGAGTTTGTCACGGTCACGCGTACCACATTTGTCGGTAACTCTGTCAGCAGCTAATACACGCCTCTCGTCTCGACATTATTCATGCGCCCCTGATTTCAGCTGCACAGCGATGTCATCGGGTCTTGCGGAAGAGCTCCCGTTCCGCTGATATTTGCCAGATAATGAGTCCGGCTGGCAGAGCAGCACTATTGTGCGGCCATCTTTCTGCGGGCTTTCTAGCGCCCCCCCCTTATCCTTTCTTACCTAGAACATTCTTAAACTGATGTTTGCTTGCTGCAGGAGACTTATCTCTAGGCAAGGGATTGGCATAGATTCAAATCCAGGGCTTTCCCCCAACAATTCTTCTCTTCTCTAGCGCATACAGCACCTGGTGTAGAGATACTTTTCTCACGCTCCTTCCGAGGGAAAGTGGGGTTAAAAATAGCAGAAATCAAAGGCCGCCTTATGGTGTATCGCATTCATTTCGGATCACACTCCTTGATCATAGGATCCATGTACGCTCCCAATGAGGGACAGGAACAGTTCTTACACAGGGTGGTAGCAGACACCATGTCAACACAAGAGACAGTGTGGGTCCTATTGACCCATTTCCCTCTCAAACGTGGACGCAAAGCTGTTTACAGGAGTATTGGTGGCTCGCCTCACACCTTTATTGCCTGGGTTGGTGGGTCCTGACCAGGTGGGGTTTATCCCCAATAGGCACTGTACTGACAACACTAAACAGATTTTACACCTTATAGACAAAGCCACCTGTTCCCGGCGTGAGGTCATGCTGTTCTCTATCGACACAGAGAAGGCATTTGACTGCGTTCATTGGCCCTACTTAGCCGAGACGATGGCACATTTCGGCTTAGAGGATATGGTTCTGAGCCTGGGTTCTTAGTGGCTACGGTGTAGCAAAGGCCTCCGTCAGGGTCAATGGTGAAAACTCGACCCAATTTCCCATACGTCGTGGCACGTGGCAGGGATGCCCCTTGTCCCCCTTGCTATTCACACTCTATGTATAGCCGTTCGCCCAGAGGGTCAGGGACAACCCAAATACCATGGGAGTGTGTTTTGGGGGTGAGGAGCATCTCATCACACTTTATGCTGACAACGTTGTCTCTCTGGACAACCCTAGGGAGGCTCTTCCGGGCTTCCTGGAGGAGGTGCGACACTTTGGGGCGGCATCGGGATTTCACATAATCCTTGCTAAATCACAGGCCCTAGATCTCACTGTCTCACCCACCACAAGGGATTATTTAACCCAGAATCACTCGATCCAGTGGACTTCAGGATGTATCTCTTATCTGGGTATCCAACTGGCCCGACTATCGCCGGAGTCATAACCCTTAATTATCAAGACCTGATCAAGAGGGTGAAGGCTGACTTGGCTCGGTGGCAACTATACCCCCTTTCAGGGCTGGGACGGGTCGCCACTCTCAAGATGACGTTCCTACCCAAGATTTTATACATTTTGCAGACACTACCCCTACAGCCTCCGTCAGGAACGCTTCAGACCCTATAGGACGATCTATAGTGCTTTGTGTTGGCCGGAAAGTGATCTCGGAAGAAGGGCGAGCACAGCTGGCTTCCACCGGTAGAGTGTGGTCTGGGGGTCCCATGCCTATTACATTATTTCCAGGCTTCGCAGCTCCGATATTTGGTAGAGTGGTCTCGCCCCGAGTCTGAAAGTGTGTGGTTATTTATGGGTAGGGCCCTAGCGGGAACAGCTTTATGGAAGATTCCGTTTCATCACCCAGTGAATCTTTACTTGTCCTTGATCACCGCATCTACCTTGAAGGTCTGGGATACTGTGGCTACTCAGGGGCTTCACGTCGTTTCCCTCCCGCCTACACCCGGTGGTGGGGAACAGAGACTTCACCCCAGGCCTTGACGGCACTTTGTTCAGTGCCTGGCAGAGGGCGGGTTGTCGATCCATAGGCCACATATTTGACGCGGAGGGTCCCATCCCATTTGAGGCCTTGCGTGCTGAGTTTGCAATTCCGGAGGGAGAATGGTACCGGTACACACAGATTAGGCATTGGTTGATGCAGCCGGCGATAAGGGAGGCAGCACAATGGCATCTGACAAAATTTGAGAGGTGGCTTCTCAGCAAGGACTCAGATAGGTGCCTCATTACCGAATTGCATGGCATGTTGTTGGGTGGGGAGTTTGGGTCAAAGTCCCCTGCGCAACTCCGGTGGGAATTGGAACTGGGCAGGAACTGTCCCCTGGCGAGTGGCAGGATGTTTACTATCGGGCACGACGCACAGCCTCTAACACTTCCAGCATAGAGATTGCAACGATAATTGCCACATACTGGTATTTAACTCCAGCCCGCTTACATGGAGGAAATCCAGGGCGTAGTGATAGATGCTGGAGGCATTGTGACTCCCCTGGAACGCTGGTGCACATCCTGTGGGAATGCCCTAAACTTACGCAGTTCTGAATGAGATCTTATCTGACATTGACACTCATTCAATACCCAACTACCCAGATTTCCCTCTTACATTGTGGTGGGAATACCCAACCAATTTGCATACCCACTTAAATCCCAGAGGGGTCGACATATAGCTCTGGCACTGGTAGCAGTGCACCAATCCATTTAAGCCCATTGGGGAACAGATAAAGTGCAGTCCCGGCAGAATTGGCTGCACCGGATTTGGCACCTCTTGGGGATGGAGAGGCTTTCTTTAAGACTTACACAACAAGGGGACTCATACCAGGAGGTATGGCAACCGTTTATCACGCTCCTCTCCCAGGAATTCACGGAGCGAACCTGCCCCAGATATTTGAGGTTGCTTCGCTTGACTGCTCCACCGTAGTAAACACACCCGAAGTTCCTTTATATGGTTAGCCGCCAAGATATGACCTTTCTAATAGTTGGGGACTAGATGGGCACCCGGCGATGAGAGGGTGTAGGGGATGGAGGGGTGGGGGGAGTTTATTGAAATGTTGCTAATGACTTAGATGAAGTACCCTGGCACTGTCATAGCTCAATGTGTATTCCTGCTTATGTGCTTCTTGATGCAACAATAAAACCAAATGTAAGCATAAGGGTGAGGTAGGAATGTCCGATTTTTTATTTGGTTTCAATCAATGGGCCAACACCATCTGCGCAAATCATATTACTCTTTTCACCCAGTAGTCTACTGGTATATCTGTAGCACATTGTCTTGTGAATGCATCAATTGCCTTACGTCACACTTTAGTCTTTGTCCAAAACACGACCAAAACTACATGAGCCTGACAGTTTGAAAGTCTACCAACTGGGTGAAGGTTGATTGATTCGTTTTTCATTTATAAATGCTTTGGATGCAGGAGTTCATACTTTTCAAAATGGTGTTATGGCCACCTGGCGCTCTAAAGTTGCTGAATCAGCAAGTCAAATTTTGGCAGCGACTTGCACCGTTTAATGGCATTAGTGCTTGTGTGTTCTCACAAAAGTCTTATTCAATAAGTTGCCCAACTGTTTTTGAGAAACTTAAATGTAGAATTTGCCATGTGCACATGTGTAGTGCCATTTTGGAAGTGAAATAGTGTAATATATTAAATCATCACATATTCGACATGGTGACATTGTTTTTCCCAGTCAAGACACTCTTTGACAATGTCTGCAAAAGAATGACTGAGAAAGAGAGACAGAAAAAAGGAAAAACAGAGAGAAGCACAGGGAGATTCTTTTTAATGTTTTTGCTGCTTCAATTGACAACTGAGGTGGCTGAAATATTTAATATATTGAAGTATTTTTGTAGCACATTTTTCTATATAACATATCCATCTCTAAGGTTAGGAGGCATTCAAAATCTTACAGTCAGAATGAATACTTCGCTATGCACTTTCCCACCCTAGTTGCAGAAGTATCCAGAGAAATGCAACACCAATATTCATTAATATACATGATTTAATAGCTTCTTGAACAAGAAAAAGGGTGTAGGGATACACTACCTTTGTTGTACAGGGTTCAAAATAGCAAGCTGCAGGTTATTGTAATTCTTTCCACGGAGTTCAGTGTGATGAACTTCTGCACTGACATAGTAGCTCTATTAACATATTTTATTGATACTCTGTACGACAAGGTTGTGATTTTTAGCATGATTGCTCTTATATCAATAGTTTTGTGTCCTGCTGGAGTGCAGTGCTAGACATATGATCATAGTTGTTGTCATTGCTAGCCTCATGACAAATAACATTGATAATGTACATGGTACGTCATTGGTGATATAGAGAGCAAAAGACACACACCACCTTCACTTAGTTTTGGATCACCTACGCTTTTCAAATTGAGTATATCACTCTAACATTACTTTAAAGCATTTTCATTGCATTATTATTAGAATTATTATCTAGGAATTATGAATTCTTTCTGTAACTCTTCTGCTAATGTGATGAGTCTCCTTCATTGATCCACTTTTCTATATCCACCCTTTCGTGGTAGATAAATGGAGAACATTGAAGCGGGTTAAAAAAGTTGATGTAAAAACCTATGTTTTCCAAAGCATGTAGGGACTTTACGTAACACAGGTCTACTCTGAGCATTCAAAAGAGAAACCAGCCCCTTTAAAAAATGAAAAACGATTGCTGCGGATGTATCTTAAAAAACAATGATTTGGAAGTAATGATCAGTAGATGCCTTTTCGTAGATTTTAAAAAAATTACGATTCTCAGAAAAAAAATCTTATTTTAAAAGTTTTCTTTTCTTTTAAAAAAAATCTGTGAACATATCGACTTTTTAAATATTTTGCACTTTTTAAACAGAGGAAAGACTCCATCCTCTCAACATGGTAAGCACCGAGAATTGCCCTCACTTCTTCTCTCAAACACTGCCTTATTTTGTATGTTTCCGCAATGTCAATGTTTTAAGAAAATAACTCCATCGAAAATGAAGAAATCATTTTACATCATTGTTTAATAATCTTCAACCAATTGTCAAATCTTTGTTAAATATATATTTTTTAAAATAAATTAGATGATTTACCCCGTACCTTTAAATCATATTAGATGTTAGTTATTATGATGCCCTCAGGAAAACCATGCGAAAGTCAGCCTGCCACCTGGACATCAGAGGAGGATCAGCGACCAAGGAGGGCCAAGTTGGCAGGGAGGGGAGGGCAGAGTCAAATGGTACTGATGAGGTATATTGGAGACATTTCTCCAGTCTTTGCAACATAAATGGCAATCCTTTGAACATATGGATTAAGATTGTTTAAAGACAAATACCACTTAAAAACCATCAATAGATAACCCAATGATTGCTGGGCTACCCTTTTTGGGATGCTTTCATTGGCAGCTCATCTCATCTGAGAAGGAATGCGAACGTCTTGCAAGGAAAGTATTCACATGAAAGGTAAAAAGCTTTCATGCCCCACAGATTTAAAACAATCCTGCCAGAGTCAGGCTGGGTTATGGTGAGAACCAGCAACCACAAAACAAGCATGGTTCCACTCTGTTTCTTCATGTGCTTAGTTTGTTCTTGTTACATTTATTACACTTCCTGCTTTGTAGCTTGCTTACTGTCATAATCATTATCAACCTAGCTGACATGAGCAACCTTCTGCTGCTTTTCAAGATGTGACTTATTCTGTCCCAGCAATACTAGCTTTTCTAAGAGTCTCCTAATTGTTCAACAGGCCCACCTTCCACTGCTTATTTGGGTCCTTTGTGGAATCTATCGACACCCACAACCCTCCACCACCATGTCCTGGTAATTCTTCAGCACCAGCTTCTCATCCTGGTCCAAGTAGAGAAGGGCAATGGACCTGAGTGTTGTGGGCACACAGCACGGCCGTGGCACTGAGGAGTTAACAGAGTTCACCAGCATCTGTACCATGGCATGGCTGGATGAGTTAAAATGGTCTGCCAAAGGGAAGTGGCATTCTCCATGGCAGAAGAATGCATGGTATCCCTTGGGGGCCACAATCCATTGGTTCCACCCCACATCCTTAAAATCCACAAAGAGGGGATGCCTCTTACACTTTGAGTTGGCCTTTCTTTTTTTCCCTGTCCTTTTATTTCTTGAGCTCAGGAGCATCCCATTTCTCTTGTTCAGATCCCAAAGGGATCTTCCTATATGACTCCGGCTTCTTTTAATTCTGTTGGTGAATGGTTGACTTCTTCCATCATGACTATATGTCACCAGAAGAGGTCTCTCTAGAGCCCACTGTGTCTCATCTTCTCCAGCAGATCTCCTCACTCTGAAGTTGGCAATTTGGTGATGAAGGGGGCGGCTTCCATTGGGCATTAGCACCTCCACCTGAAACTGGAAGTCAATTCCACTAGATAGCCTCCATTTCAGCATAGGAGTCACATCAAAGCTCTCCCATTTTGGTTGATCAAAAAACAGCAGACGGCTTTCTAACAACATTCCCTCAGTTTTGGATGAACATGCGTCTGTAACATGGTACAAATTAATTCGCTGCAAACTGCTGTGATCCTGGATTTTCAATTTTCGACTGTAGAATCGGAGCTCCAAGCCCATCAGCTCCTCATCTTGAGGGATGGAGGATATATTGAAAAGAAAACACAGATAATTTTCTTCTTTCTGTTCCTCATTGAAGGAGAGACTTTCTGTGAAATAAAAAAAAGATATATAGCTATAACATAGATAGTAGATGGTGACAGCAAATAAGGCTTACCAGGTTTTTCCATTTACGTCTTTACATAGTATATTTGTTGCTTTTATTGTGCTTATACCACCCTTAGTCTGTTTTGAAGCTCTGAGGGGGAGCAAAAGATGGAAAGCAAGGGCATAAGAACAGGAGCAGGAAATGGGGATGCCTTACTCATTAGGGAGTTGAGGTGCAATTCCAACTCTTTTTCCATTGTTACTCGAAGGGTCTGATGGTGCACAGGGTTAAAACTAAATGTGGGCCAGTGGTCCACGCTCAGTCCATTAGATGTGCAGTTTTTATGGTTTAGTGTACCCATAGGCAGTATTTTGTTAGACAAGTGGGATCTAAAATCACATCCTGGGCCTCTCAAGCAGAATTCTACCTCAGTGCTCGGACGCCAGTGGCAGCAAAACACTTGCACTTTGATCGCCAACAGAGGCATCCAATCAGGTTCTGCTTCGCAGGGAAATTGTTCTGAAAAATGCATCATGATAGAACCATTTCTTTTTGGTAACATTTTCTCAACCATTTGTTTGGGTTGAACACCTTCTAATTCTCCAGCGGAGAGGTATACTTGTTAAATCTTCAAAGTAGTGGAATATTTAATGAGTGTCCTTTCAGAACATATGACACATGACCACATTTAAAGAAAATTATGTTGTGAAATGCAAAACCGCTATTTGGCTCCCTGTTTTCAAAACACCCCTTCTACGAGGCCCACAGGAGGAAAAAGGCCTCACTCTCTGCACCACAGGGCAGATGAGTGCATGCACCCATTCTAAAAGATCCTCAGTTGCTACTGAAGGTGGTGTAGGAAAAGAGGCAAGGAACAAACATCAAGATATGTATCGTTAGTCACTTGTATGGCATGTACAGCACATATGCCCTATTCCTGCTTCAAAGTGCTATAGTGGCACATAAAATATGGGAAGGAGACATAAGGGAGAAAGAGACAACCGGATAGAGGGACGGAGATAACAGGAAGAGCAGAGAAGGGAGCATGATATTATTCTTACTTAGAAGAAATAAATACAAATACTCACCTACCTGACATAATCAGAAAAATTCCCATCTCTGCAGCAAAATAAATACTTCAAGCAAAAGGAAAAAAAGCATTGTCAAAGCTAATATGTCCGGATATTTTTGTAAACAAATATGGCGCTTCCTTAATTGGTGAGTTTTGTGCATGTGATTATATGGATGGGAGAAGGCAAAAAATAAGTCAATGTTTGGAAGAGTGCATGAGTGTGGGATTCAATGTATCACTGAATGACTCCATAGATGAATATCTGGATAAGTACATGCATGGGTGAAAGAGTTCACAGATGGATTAATGAATGTGTGAGTGACTGCATGGGTTGATGAATGGGTGATTGAGTACTTGGATGGAAGCTAGATGAAAAATTGGGTGAGTGAGCAGATGGATGAATGGTTTGAAGACCAATGAAACTCTTCATGAGAGACATTTGACTTGTGATGTTATTAAACAATGGCGTCTCAGTAAATGGATAGACAAGCAAGATCGACCAGGGCTTGAGCTACGCAGACCTCTAGTCAAATATAGCTTAGTAAAGTTAAAACAAGAACAGTTGTGGTTTGCACTCTCCTACTCCTAGGAAATCACCAATGCAGCCCCAAAGTACTCTGCAGTAAACAAGAGCAGGGCTCAAGGTTGTGTAAGCACAGTAGGGTGAGAACAGAAACCTGAGACAATTTCCTAACTGAGGTTGGGTGCTGCATTATCATAAAGTGGAAGCGAATGGATCTGACTCGTTTGCATATCTCTCTGTGAGCCTGGTGCGTGCTCGAGTATGTCTTTGTTAGCATAAATATGCCATAGTACAGCAAACTAATTTGTACAGTAATAAATACATTAATAAATATATAACCATAAAAAGATCTTTAAAATCAAAGAGCAGCCCTCTGATTCGTTTGAAGTCACAAGTTTCCATAATTCATACCACATGTTCAGCATGGACGTCATTTAGGGGTTGCCAGGGGTCACAGTTGCGACTCCTAGCTTGCCCCTTGGAACCCCTAGCACTTCCTTTGCGACCCCTGCTTCAGAGGCTGCAAAGGAAGCAACAGGAATCGAGGAATAGGCATTTTCATTCCTATCTCTTCATAGGAGCAGCTTCTGAAGGCAGCTGTACACAGAGCAAAATTGAAATATTTAAATGTTTCAACTTGTGGGAACAGCTAAGTTGTTGTTTAGCAACACATTTTGGGGCTTCCAACCTTCACCAAGCACGAGTCTGCTTGGCCTGCACACTGTGGATTTTGGTGTGCTTTAGAGAGGCCTGTATTGCTCCCCAGTGATGCTGGACCCCAGCTTTCTTTCTGGTATGTTACCTGCACTTTTGCAGAACGAAGCATTTTTGCAACCTGCCGGGAATCACAGCATGGCAGTCCCAGTAAGTGGTTTAATTTTACTTTTTGTTTAATTTGATTCATATTAGCAAACCAATGTCTGATTTTGTTCGTTCTACAGCATTACATATATGCCAAGCAGGGCCGGACTGGGAACCCAAAGTAGCCCTGGCAAATTTCATCAGACCAGCCCCCGTACAGTGCATAGCGAGCAATCCTGACCACTACAAGGGTTTTCTTGGGGGTTCACCCCCCAAAAAAATGTGGGAACAAATGGCAAAACTGGTGCATTTTACAGAACATTCTTTAGCATATAGTCAGTTGTATTAGCTTTTAAAATATAGTAAATGATGACATTACAGTGCACCAGGATACAACAATCTTTTTGGGGCTCTTCAATGATTCCCTCACTATCACCCTCCAACAGTGTCTCTCATTTCTCCATAGCCATAGCTCCAAGTATTTCATTTGTTTTATATCGCCTTTCATACCACTGTAGGGTGTTGGAGCACTTTACACACACATATACAGAGACAATTATTCATATGAGTGTAAATCAGTGTATAGAAAATGTTGCATAACACAAAGGGGACTACAAGTGGTAAGATTCACATGTCATCCACACCGGGAGGCATTTTTTAGGAGTGCCCGGTCCTCGAGAAGCACAAACTCAGGATTCAGAACATAACACAGTGATTAGGGTTGGCCTTAATAATAAGAATTTATTTCTACTCAAACACACCCTTTTTAGCAACTTTAGGATAATGAAAGACTGGGAATAAACATAACTTTCTAACCTGTGCTATACAGCTTGCATGCAGCTCTTTGATGGCAGTTCATAGCTCACTGTGCTAGATTACAATTGTAACTTACGAACTGCACAGTAACAGAGGGATCTCTGTGACAAAAGCAGTAAGCCACTGAGCTATGCAAATAAAGTACTGTTCTGTGAAATGCATGGTACATGTTCTTTGCAGCAGGCATATTAACCCTCTGCTGTACCTTAGATGAGTCCAAACTGCCACTAGACAACTGGATCTCTCTCCAGCAGGTACATTAATCATCAGAGTAATCTTGACACTTTTATTTTTGCCTGAAAACTGCTAAATATTCAAGGAACTCAGCAGCGGGTGCTTTTACAACTGCTGCACTGCTACAAAATCAGCCCCCAGTTACAAAGCCGGCATCCCACCCTTCCAGCCTCCCAGGGAAATGCCCGATGCCCGGCTCAGCCAGTACAGCCTTGCTGCCAAGTGATCTGTTAGCTTGATTGTCTATTTGTGTGACATTTCAATTACTTATTAATGGCCCTTTATCTCCAACTCTGAGTTGCTTGGTACTGTTAGGACGCAAACTCTGCACCCGTAAATTCCACTATCCTGCGGTTACACCTCACCAGTACCATGCAATTCTGAGTTAAACCCCTTGGAATCGAGAATAATTGTGCACAACTGGAATTACAGGGCAGACTTCTGCACAGTATTTCCTATTCTGAGAGGTGTAACACACACATTTAACACCTGCTCTGAGCAGTTGGTAAATATGTTTAGGTGCTTCAGTGTGGGGTGATAAGGTGATGGGATGGGATGGGTGGGAGTGGAAAAGGAAGATGTTGGCTTGTGGGAGACCATTACATGCTTCCTCCCCAATTTGCTTGAGAGTGAGGCTGGGCTGGTAAATATGTCCAGGCTGCAATTCAGCCATTTCCTAATGTGATTTTACCAGCAGGATTTTCCATCTGCTAAAATTTAGTCTGATTCCCAGAACGTGTTAAATCCAGGTGTAGGAACAACAGCCTACTCATGATTGTGTGGAGCGAATTCTATACAGGAAATCTGCTCTACTCAACCCATAAGCAGGGACTTTTAGTGTCAATTAATCACTCAGGTGTGAGAAGTTGTGCGGAGGCTCTAACCACTTACCTTGTGTTGTAACAGCATGCATGGCAAAGGCATATGTATGGTAAAGGCTTGCGTTACAAAGGCAATGTTTAGTAAAGGTATTGCATGGAAATGGATGCATGGTAAAGACGTGTCGTAAATGCATGCGTTGTTAAGTCATACAACCATCAGAATGTTTGCGGTAGGTGGGATGGTGAGGGAGGGATAGCAGACGATTAGAGAGAGGGGAATCAAAGAGAGCTACAATTAGTTGTCGAAGATAAGGGTGAAGATTGTATGGGAGCGAACTGAGAGAACCCAAGACAGCTGGTCTAACAGTGCAGGAAATGGTGGTAATAATGAGAGAGGTGGAGTTGGGAGGGAAAATACGAAAGATGTAGGTGAACGTGAAATATGGAGAGCAAAATCTGAGCAAATTAGAGTGATGAAGTTGGAAGTAAGAAGCAAATTCTGAACCCTAATTAGAGCGAAGGGTGTGCAAAGAAAGGAGGAAGAAGAGAGCGAACCTGTCTGACACAGAGGTCAGAGAATAAGAGGGAAATATGATGGGAAATTGTTAGCAATAGTAATGAGAATTGTTAGTGGGAGAGAACATGTAATAGAACTGTGAGAATAAGAGAGAGATATTTGTTTATAGTGTGGTTACGAGGTGAACTAGGAGAGGAGAACACATCACAGGGTGATGCAGAAAAACTATTAAAGTGATGAGTAGGACATAAAAAGTAGAAGGTTAGAGAAAGATGGGGAAGGAAGGCGATAAGAAGATAGCAGATATGGAGGTGAGAGGGGTCCTGAGGCAGAGCTGTGAGAGGTAGAGATGGGTAATGGAAAAGACATGGGATGATATGATAAAGGTATGAATGGTATGTCTATTTTATTAATGTTGCACTAACTGTAGAATTTATTGCTTTAGTGATGTACTTCCTGTGACATCACCAGGGTCAGAGGTCACATGGAATCACTGCTGGGAAGACATTAAAGGCCATATGATGTCACTTCCTGTGATATCACTGAGGTCAAAGGACATGTGATGTCACTGTCACTACCCCTGCATTTTGGTGAATTGATGTCCATGATGTGTTGTGCCTTAGAAAAGCATTAATATATAAAAAACAATATTTCCATTGGTTAAATGACAATCTACGGAACAATGGACCTATGCTTATGGCAGTGAAAAGTCAGCATAATTGAACACTAGCTTAAGTCTGGGCTGTCAAGTGTCTTCTCGTGACTTTCCAGGCAGCCAGAATATAACTGGCCACTGCCATGTAGACTGTTGGATTGTCTGTTCTATAGCAAAGTGCAAGTGCTTTAGTGCAAGCTACAATCGAAAACTGCGGGAATGGTGGAACGAACCATTTAGATCAAAGGTGCTTTGTTTTTGTGCCAAATATCATAAGGTGCATTAGTGTCACCCGCCCTCCAAACTCACAGATGCAGCATTCAGCCCAAAAATAGTTAGCAGCAAACTTGGCAACCTATACTCTGGTAGCAAATATGCCCAAGCTAAATTTTAAAAACAAAGTACAGCGTGCGTCAGGGACAATTTCATTTAGATGTTTTTCCATGCCCAACTCCTGCTTTACATGCATGCTCGAATGTGCAGTATAAATGAGTGGCGTAACAAAATCTTATGGATCCCCATTAAGGCATGGTGAGGTAGGGGCACCAAAACACCATCCCAAACCTGTACACTATCTCCTGCATTCATGAGGCTTGAAAGAGACGGGCTATCACAAAGGTTACAGAGACAGGCACGCTCTGGATTAAGACTACAGAGTTACCCTCAGGTAAAACAAAAAATGCAGGATGGCTTATATTCATTACTTGTATTAGGTACAGGGCGGTTTCTCCATTAGGCCTCTGGGTCAGCAACCCATTGAAATTCTTACACATTCCTACACAAATATTAAATAGATCGATTTATTTAAAGCTACAATTGTGTCTCTAAACAAATCTATGTATTTTCGTCCGTGCTGTCTGTCCCAGGCTGCCTGCCCTGCCTCGCTCTGAAGCAGAAGACTGAAGGAAGCCAGTACATCAACTTTCTGCACTGTGACGCATGACTCAGGGCTCACCTTTCCAAAGACCTTCATTGCCATTGATGTCTATGGTAATATCCACTGTAGTCACTGGTATGCGGGGTCACACACTCCAAAGTATTCAAATACAGTATCCAATGTTACTCAGTTTAGAGCTTGCAGAAGGGTACACCCTCTGATCCTTGAGTGTAAAATAAATTAATGTAAGTAAGCGTTCTCCATCCGGGGTTCGTCCCCTTCAGCACTGCGAAGTGCCCCTCTCGAATGAGGGTTCTTTATTCACAATAAATCCCAAAGTCATCCAATTTTTTAAGGTTAGTTTTCTAATTCATCATATCAGTGGTATTCCTATCTGTGACACCACCATGTTCATCAATAATGACATTCATTCTCATGTCATGAACTTGTCCTGTTTCCTGTTTCACATCTTCACCTTTCACAGAGCACTATATGAAGACATTTTGTTACATAGATCACTTGCATCTTTTGCACCACTTCTGGGTATCTCGTTCACATGATGGCTCTTACTAAGCAGGGTATCTCGTTCACATGATTATTCTTATTTAACCATTCTTTCGTGTTTCACATTTTTATTTTTCTGCTTACACTTGGAATAGCTAGTTCTATAACCGACAGCCTTACATCTGGTTAAGTGATGTCTCTCACCAGCTTTTGTTTTTCTACGATTCTCATCTTTTTGTCACCTACTTCAAGATGGCCGCCACCCGTCCTTTGGCACTGGTTGGTTAGCGTTTGAACACCGGAATTTTCCGGACCTTTATTCATGATTTTTCTGTTTTTACACTTTGAATAGCCACTTCTACCACTTTCAGCCTTATATCTGGCAAGGTTATCTTCCCCACCCGTTTTCACATATATTTTTGCAAGATACTCTAAGATGGCCGCCACCGGACTTTAGACACTGGCTGGTCTGCACTTGAAAACGGGCAGTTCCATGAACCTTATTTAAATTGACATTTCCGATTTTTCCGTTCACTTTTGTTAAGCACGTCCGTGTGCTCACGAGCGGCATCTGAAGTAGGTAGAGTTTTTCATCATTGGTGTTTTCTCCAAGTTTTTTTCACAGTTTACTTCACACAGAAAGTTCTTTGGATCACTTTGTTTATTGTGTTGTAACCACAACTGAGCTAGTAAGCCATGCGCTTGCACATTGATTATTAATTACGGTGACTATTTCGATTGCACAAGACACATTGCATGCAGTTGTCCGAGGCACACTATGTTTAGTTTGCGGTTGATTTCAACTATGAGAGTCCTGTTGTCACTTGACTGCAAACATTGTTGGCTGAGTTCGAGCACCACAATGTTTATTTTATTTTCATTTGATTCTTATGTTTGAGATTAGGGTTACTTGGGACACGTGGTTTTCAAGTACGGCTCTTGCTTGTTCTTTTGAATATTGCACAGTGACACTGTGATCTTTCTAATATTGCATTGATTTTAAGCATGATAACAGGACGTATTGCTCTTTAAGAAGGTGTCAAGAATGAGCATGTTTTTGTATAGTCGCGTCAAGAAGCATTTGCAGTATTCTAGTTGAAATTTAGTGATATATTTCTTCGTTATTTCCTCATGTATATGTAATTGATTTTCAGAACGACTTCCCCTGATGAAGGGCTTCCCTAAGCCCGAAATGCATTGGGACAGGACGGGATGACATGAGATTGAATGCCATTATTGATGAACAAGAAAGAATTAATTATTTTTCTGAATATGGTGGTGTCACAGACAGATATACCACTGATTTGATGAATTAAAAAACTAACATTCAAAAATTGGATGACTTTGGGATTTATTGTGAATAAAGAACCCTCATTCAAGAGGGGCACTTGGCAGTGCTGAAGTGGACGAACCTCAGATGGGGAACGCTTACTTACATTCATTTATTTTACACTCAAGGATCAGAGAGTGTACCCTTCTGCACGCTCTAAACTGAGTAACATTGGATACTGTATTTGAATACTTTGGAGTGCGTGACCCCGCAAACCAGTGATTATCGACTTTTCTGATCAAGGGACGCTGCACCCGCTCAACCTTTTGTTAATCATGTCATACGAAGAGATGTCGAATCTCACTGACTCAAGGGCAGACACGTTTGCCTTTGCTGATAATGAGGCCACCAGGATTTATGCGCTTATCCAAGAGGAAATAAAGTTGACATCAAACACAGTCAACATTCAGAACAGCATTAAACAATTCTTATACCTTTCCAAAAAAGAAATCAACCAAAGACTACACGCGAGTACCCTAATTAAATACCATCGAGTACAAAGAATTCCTAGAGGATTAAGGATCCCACTTAAACCATCTTTGTGTAAAAATTATTCTAAATTCATTGACAGATGGTATGCCATTCTAAATAAGTGTTCACTGGATCTAATCCTTCTAATCATCAAAGAATTGTCTAAAATCATAGCGGATCTTTCAAAAGAAATAACCCAGATTAAGACTGAACTAACATCCAGAATGGAAGCAGACGAATAGTCTAAAACATTGAATGATATTAATTTACAAATCACAAAATACACTCAAAAAATACACTAACGCAAAATTTGCAAGTACAAACATGACACGATCGACTACAAATTGGGGGAAGTGTACAGTTGGGCCAAAATGTACGCAGAAAGAAGAATGAACAAACCATATAGTGAAACAACTGACACTGAAACTTTCTCCACTGACAGCGCAAACAATCAACCACAAAAGAGGCTGTTTAAACCTGTCGAAGACAAATTGACTCAGCAACCAACTGCGAATAAACAGCTTATCAACCAAGATAGTGAGAAACCAAGAACATCAAGGGCGCCTTTTTTAGATTGCAGTCCCTTGGCCAACAATGAACCAGGATGGGAAAAAGAAAATCCAGAAACAAAAGTTGTTCAAGTACCAACCAAGAGAATCAAGGGCAAGAAACAAACAACTTAGTGATCAACATCTTTAAACATCAATTTAACACTATCGAGATTCAATCTTTACAAAAAGGTACCTCATTTGTCCCTACGTTTTATACCAACTGCCTTGAACTTGAAATCAGTCTATTCAAATTCATGTGCAATTCACGCGTAAGAAATGTTTTCGAGAACATAGTGGGTGACCAGGGCAAAAACAAAGATAACCTTTTGAAGGGTTTAAGACCTAAGAGTACATTTCTAGCGCCTGTTGGCCATAAGATTTTGGATTCTTTTGAAACGTTGGTCAGACAAGACATTCAACATTTAAATTACCAGCAGCAACACAAATATGGTAATTTAACTAAGAAAGAAGCTGGAATTTTGTAGAAAATTGCTCACAATCCTGATATAACGTGTCAAAAAGCTGACAAAGGGGGAGCACTTGTTATCATGGACACTTCGTTTTACAAAGAAGCATAGTTGAACATGTTACAGATATTCACACATATTCAAGTTTGAATTAGAATCCCACAGCAACATCTGCTAACATCCTGAAGACTATTTTGGATAGAGCTGCAGACAATGGCACTATCACTGAAGAAGGGAAACGTTTTCTGATCCAAGCGAATCCCAAGAGTCCGCATATGTACATGCTACCGAAAGTGCATAAAGATCTGCACAAGCCTCCTTTTAGACCCTTCATATCCACCAAAGGAAGTTTACATGAACCAGTGTGTAAATTTTTGGACAGACATCTGCAACCTTTTGTCCTAAAAATGAGTACTTACATCAAAGACACTACTGGATTTTTGGTCAAAGTTAACCAAGTTACCTTCAATCAGGAAGATCAAATCTTATTATGTACTATTGACGTTAATTCTCGTTATACTTCCATTCCTCATGACCTTGGTATGGAAGCACTTGAGTACCATTTGATGAATTCTACACTGGACGATGATTTCAAGATATTCTTGATGGAACTTTTACACTTCACACTTTATCAGAGTTATTTCTGTTGGGAAAACCAGCACTATCTCCAACTTACTGGCACTTCAATGGGCAATTGCGCTGCATATGCAAATTTGTTCATTAATAAATTTGAGATGGACCACATTCTTAATAATGAAACATGGAAAACCAATGCTATCTTTTTTGTAAGATATATTGACGACATCTTTACCCTATGGAAGGGCATGAAAAAGGAGCTGATAAAGGCACTTATTGAACTCAATCAAGTGAATGAGAGGATTCAATTTACTCACAAAATCAGTGACACTGGTATAGCCTTCTTGGATGTTTTCGTGTCAAAGAATCAAAATTAATTGGATACAAATATTTTCAAAAAGAAACAGATCATAATAACTTGTTGTACTTTAAGAGTTTTCATCAAAACTCCTTAAAAAATCATCTACCGTACTCCCAATTACTAATGGTTAAGAGAATTGTGTCTAACCCTGAGTCTCTCAACGAACAGATGGGAAAGATGGTTGGCAATTTTAAAGACAGAGGTTACCCGATGAAGGTTCTAAATGAAGCTACAACATGATGTGCCACAAAGACGAGACAGGAACTATTAAGTCCTACTACTGAGATAAAACAGAATAAAAGAAAGGTCCTGATTTCTAAATTTTCCACTGTAAGTTCGCATTTTAAGAAGTCTGTAATGAAACATTGGCCCATGCTTATTATGGAATCAGATTTCAAAGGAATTTTTTCCGAGCAGCCCCTTTTCACTTATGAAAGAGGGAAGAATGTGAAAGAATTACTCAGCTCAAAAATGACCCAGATTGAAAACCGAACTTTCAAATGGACAGTGCCATGTTACAATTGCAACAACTATAATAGCATTATCAAAGGTCCATCAATCACACATCCCATGAAAGGCAATAAAATCAACCTTAAGGTCACAGCTGACTGTGACACTATGAACGTAGTATACTTGTTGAAATGCCCGTGCGGGAAGGTTTATGTGGGTAAGACTGAGAGAAAAATGAAAACAAGATTTAATGATCACAAGAGCAACATACGAACCAAAAACATGAAATCTGTCATCACCACTCATTTTTTGGAAAACAGCCATAACATTTGCCAATTGAAATTTATGATTTTGGAAAACGTTGAGAAAAGAGAAGGGAGAAACATGCATACATTTTTATTACAATGGAGAACTTTTGGATAAAAAGACTTGACACACTCAACCCCAATGGGTTGAATGACAGAATGGAGTTTAGTTGCTATCTATGAGACATGTGTTATGTACCGCTTATGTGATTTTTCTGTTGATACATCTTTATGAACATGTTTTTTCAGTGTTGACAGGAACTTGTCCTGTTTCCTGTTTCACATCTTCACCTTTCACAGAGCACTATATGAAGACATTTTGTTACATAGATCACTTGCATCTTTTGCACCACTTCTGGGTATCTCGTTTACATGATGGCTCTTATTAAGCAGGGTATCTCGTTCACATGATTATTCTTATTTAACCATTCTTTCGTGGTTCACTTTTATTTTCTGCTTACACTTGGAATAGCTAGTTCTATAACCGACAGCCTTACATCTGGTTAAGTGATGTTTCTCACCGGCTTTTGTTTTTCTACGATTCTCATCTTTTTGTGACATACTTCGAGATGGCCGCCGCCGGTCCTTTGGCACTGGTTGGTTAGCGTTTGAACACCGGAATTTTCCAGGAACTTTATTCATGATTGTTCTGTTTTCACACTTTGAATAGCCATTTCTACCACTTTCAGCCTTATATCTGGCAAGGTTATCTGCCCCACCCATTTTCACATATCTTTTTGCAACATACTCTAAGATGGCCACCGCCGGACTTTAGACACTGGCTGGTCTGCACTTGAAAACCGAAAGTTCCATGAACTTTATTTAAATTGACATTTGCGATTTTCCCGGTCACTTTTGTTAAGCACGTCCATGTGCTCTCGAGCGGCATCTGAAGTAAGTAGAGTTTTTCATCGTTGGCGTTTTCTCCAAGTTTTTTTCACAGTTTACTTCACACGGGAACGTTCTTCGGATCACTTTGTTCAATGTGTTGTAACCACTACTGAGCTAGTAAACCATGCGCTTGCACATTGATTATTAATTACAGTAACTATTTCAATTGGACGAGACACATTGCATGCAGTTGTCCGAGGCACACCATGTTTAGTTTGCAGTTGATTTCAACTATGAGAGTCCTGTTGGCACTTAACTGCAAACATGCTGAGTTTGAGCACCACAACGTTTATTTTATTTTCATTTGATTCTTATGTTCGAGATGAGGGTTACTTGGGACACGTGGTTTTTAAGTACGGTTCTTGCTTGTTCTTTTGAATATTGCACGGTGACACTGTAATCTTTCTAATATTGCATTGATTTTAAACATGATAACAGGACGTATTGCTCTTTAAGAAGGTGTCAAGAATGAGCATGTTTTTGTACAGTCGCTTCAAGAAGCATTTGCTGTATTCTAGTTGAAATTTAGTGATATATTTCTTCGTTATTTCCTCATGTATATGTAATTGATTTTCAGAACGATTTCCCCTGATGAACGGCTTCCCTAAGCCCGAAATGCATTGGGACGGGACGGGATGACATGAGAATGAATTTCATTATTGATGAACAAGAGCGCGATACCCTGTAACATAACAGCAGGGGTGCGCCACACTTAGTTTTTAATCAGGATAGGGGCCACACTCATTAAAATAGTTTTGATTGGACCTCTACTTCCTGTTTTAACCTTCACCTGGTCTAGTGACCCACTTTCTTCACATCTACACTCACTAGGCCCCTCACACGCACTGCACCAAACAGCATGGAATAAAAGATCTCCGCCAAAGAGCCCCTCATAGGGTGCCCGTCGGGTATTGCAGCGCCGACCTGACGAGGAGCAGACCCTATGATGAAGCATGACACCTAGCTGGCAGGGTGTGTGAGGGTCCTAATTCCAAAAGGAGGAATCCCCCTCCTCCTTTCGGTCATAGAGTGAGCTTAGTTTCACTTGGGCAACCTGTTCTTTTCCATTTTTTTCTCTCAGGAACTGCATACCCTTTTGCATTGATCGATTGTTAAAAATAACACAATTGGCTGTCAGGAATTTATTATCAGAGATTTGGGCTATTAAATCTCATGTAGTCTGAGTTTGTTTATTGCTGATATTTTAGCCCTGGGTGTTATTTACAAAGGATTATCATGAGGACTGTGTGTGTCGGAGACACTGTGGAATGTAGGAACCCTAAAAACATAAAAATAAACAGCTGCTGAGATCAAATCAAAACATGGAGAGGATCTCATAAATACCTCTAATACCTCTCAATTAGTACTAATAATTAATAGGTGCCATTATCCATGGCCTACTCTCAACTGTTTACACTAGGAAGGCTCAAAGACATGCTACTCTAAATTTCCTACATGCTTGAGGTATGCACAATTGGAGTCAAGAGAGGCTACATGTCCCAGAGCAACACAAAACTCTTTAGAGACTGGCAGTGGTTCAATGTGTTTCAGAGTGTTCTTTGCTAGGCAATCAAAATACATATTGACTGATTTAGAGTGTGGCGGACGGCTTACACTGTCTTACACATGAAAGATATTCGATCTGCCTTCTTACAAGTGCCGTAGGATATAATGCTCTTTTAATAAGGTGCATAGGATATATTTCATGTTTGTGATGGAGTAACTTGCCTGCCAACCTCTAAATCAGGCCCTTAGTTCCTGCAGCTAGACTCTTGCTGCTAAAGTTTGGAAGTCAACGTGCTATCATCAAAGACTTGGTGTATACAGAGAAATATTATGGGGTAAAACTAATTAAGGCCCAGATTTACAAAGATTTAGTATCAGGTTTGCGTTACATTTTTAAGGCAGACCAGATGCAAAATCCAGGTTTCTATTCACAAATCACCATGCATCAGGACATGCTTTGGTTTGTACCCAAATGTAGTGCGACACAGCACAATGCGCTGCCTTGTGTAACTTTGCATCAAGGGGTCATTCCATGGCTAGTGCATGGGGTGCATCCACCCATCAATTTTAACACAAACTCATATGTACAAAGAATCGTAAACATGGATTTGCATCAACTGGTGTTTGAGGATAGATGTGCATGCACCGGCAGCCATTTGTAATGTTTTTCTTTTAGTTTATGATAAAAACCATTCCAAAGTATTTAAATGATTTTTATCTTAAAGAAAAAGTATTCCAAGATGGCTGCCAGTATGTGTGCATGCTTACTGATGGTGGGAATTTTGCAATTTTTTGTTTAATTCACCATTTCAAAATGACTGATCGCATTTTGGAACGGTAAATTAAAAATTATTGTGGGCAAACTAAAAGAAGTGAGCAGCTGGTATCACTGTTCAGAGTTGGTAAACATGTTAGGAGTTATGGCTTACCGATTATGGCTCAGTGGGCATGGAGGCGCAATTCTCCAAACTAGCTTGCGCTGATTTCATTTTGTGGAACAAAAGATTGGTTGGGTGCAGAGAGTATTGGCACTATCTGACAAAAGGTGTTGTGTCTCTGACAAACACAATACATGATGACACGCAGCAACAAAATTAAATTTCCCAGGAATCTCCGAAACTTCAGATTGTTTGGCGATTGCAGCAACCATCTTGGATCACTGATTCATAGAGTCCTTGCTAGGCAATTGTTCTTCAATGTTGCTGCGGCCAGGGCTTTACTACATGGATCCACAATTTGTCTTTTGGAGAGCGGTTGTTTCATCGAGAGTTTGCTGGAGAACATTTTGTGAATAAAGAGAAGTATTCTGGAAATACAGTTGTGTTGAAAAACTAAATGTAAACTATTTGAACATTTAACTTTATGTATTCTTGCATCAAGACACTATTTTACTCTAAAGGTGTATATATGATTATGCATTAAGGCAAAAGTGGTATTTAGCAAATGGCATTTGTATTGCTAATAATAAGAATGACAGAATATTAATGATTATGAATTATTTTTCAGTTGCACAAGAGGCAAGGTAGAAACTAAGGGGCTACTTTAGAGTTTGGAGAACAGGGTATTCTGTGATATGTGACTCCAAGTCTTGCTATTCTGCATCCCAGTTCTAACGTATAAGAGGCAAGTTGTCAACCTGAGATAGATAACCCTCTATTATGAAGACTCATATCCCTGAAATAAATATCCCTTCTTCCCATTCTATAACTTTGCCCCTCACCCTCTACCTATAAGATGGCACAATCCTACACCCTAAAGCTCTACATAGCAGATACCAATGACCAAGCACCCAAAAAATGTCACAATAGCAAACACAGAGGATGATCCCAGAAGGAAGGTAAGGAGGAAATTATATTTGGGGCGAGAAAGACTAGTATTTAGAATAATGAAGATTACAGTAAGTAATCTGAATTTTACCACCTAGCATCATCCTCCTTCCAGACTTTATGTATGTGTAGATGTAGCAAGCCGACAACTCGACTCCAGTCATTCCGAAATGAAAGGACACAAGAATGTTGAGCAAAGTGCAAACTGCTAGCACACAGAGGAGGACACCTACAAGGGAATAGCCTACAAGTCAACCAAGAGTCCATCCAGAAGTCATGAATATCAGTCACAAAACATGAGAGATAAAAGTTAGAGATGCTGCCAGCTTGGCAGCCTGACAAACGCCTGGTCAAGAGAGTTTGAATGATGGTCTGGCAAAAGTCCCGGAAAACAGGAGGAAGACAAACCAAGGGTCCTACTAGGGAGCAGGTCACTGCGCCTGGTAGAGAAAGAAGCCCCAATCCTCAATTGAGGGGAATACAGAATTGAATACCGATAGGACCTACCAAAAGAGAAAGTTGTGGGAACCAAAGCTACAGAAGAAGAACATTCCCACCATGGGAACTGCAGAGAAGGAGCAGGGACCAGCAAGAACTGAGCCCAATTGAAAGGTATCACCAAATCTTATGAAAAGTGACTCCATGAACATGTCAATTGAACTGAACCAGTGTCACAAATGGAGGATCTGCCTAAGGGAGAACCCAGAAACTGAGAAGAGAAGGAAGGCTGAGGAGCCAAAAGGAATCTGGGAGCAACCTGGCAGCCAAATGATTGGATTACTTCCTTCCAGGGAGGAGGAACCATCTCTTTAAAAAAAAAAAAAACCTGGTGGAATCAAACAGGAGTAGGAGAACGGGACCAAGGAGAAGTCCAACACAAGAATGCTGAACAAGTCAGAAGAAAATCCACCTCCAAATTGCGGAGTGCATTGCAGCCCAAAATGTTATCAGTGAGCTGGGTCACAGGAATGGTAGTGGACATGGATGCCACTAACAACACCAGAAAAAATTTGCAGGGTAACCAAATCCCATACAAATGGGGACACTCTTTCCATGTAATCTTCAAATGGGAGAGATACACACTCCAGCTGAGATCTCTCTCCAAAGCCAAGTGAATTCTAAAACTGGAAGACCCAGGGCAACAACAATAACCTTGGCCAGGTGGTAACGTGGACACATGACATTGGACCACAGTCCAACGTCCAGGAAGGAGAAACATACCCAGTGCCACAGAGATAGCACAGGAGCGGCAGGCCCTCATGCAGAACCTGAGAGAGGACCCAAGGGCTTCACATACACAGTCAAACAATTCACCCATCAATCAGCCATGACTGGCAAAGGGCCATAGACCGTTAGATAATGCTACAGGGGCTCAGCTGCAGCCCTGGAACTGGAGCCCAGTTTGAGTGGGGGAGCTGAAGTAGAGCAAGGAGGGTAACACCAATCACGAGCCAGGAGAAGAGGGTCCGAAGAGACTGTAAGAAATGTCCAAGAGGGGTTAGTAACAAAGATAAGTACAGCAAGTTCATTTCAGACTGTTTCCAAGATGGTTATTTTGTTGTTTACCAATCCATCTACCAGACAGGTTTACTCAAACAAGCATATTACGAGAGAGAAGCAACAATGGGGATACACAAATCACTAGAGATCATATTACCCTACCAAAATGAATGCCTAAATCGTTAAACATTGTCAGTCTTAATGTGCAAGGCCTTGATGTCCCAGAGAAACCATAGCAGTTCTCTCTCTGTTGCATGAGATGAAATGTGACATCGCCTTAACCCAAGAAACCCAACTACTGGGGAAATATGGCTATCCCTTAGATCGAATTGGTTGCCAAGGCAGCACTTGTCATCCAACCAATATAAGAAAGGGGACATTGTAATACTGCTGTCTAGCTCCTTTAAGGGGAAGGTCACAGTATTAATATGGGAAGACAAGGCAGAGTATTAGTGCTTAGATTACATTGTGGCCCCAATAGTTTTACATTGGCTAATATATACAGGCCAAATGATGGTCAGGAGACATGCCTGCCCTGCCCCATCCTGGAAAACCTATGCACATCATAGGGGGAGACCATAATTAGGTGATGGATAACACACTTGATGTCTCTGCCTCACAGTCAGGTCAAGGGGGAACACTCAGACAGGGAGTGAATGGTTGGATTTTCTCGGTTTCATAGACATTTGTGGATTCAGCAGCTGAACTTGAGGGACTTGAGGGATTACAACTATTATTCTGCAGAACATAGCACCAATGCATATGCCTGGACCATTTTGTAGTAACTGCCTCTGCCCACGAAATCTGAGATAGGTGCGGTCTCAATCTCAGACCACGCACCAGTACGTCTAAACATTTCATACACTCAAATAACGTGGCCACAAAATAATTGGAGACGCCAAGACTCCTTAATTTGCAACCAATAGTACAAAATCGAAGAACAGGCAATAATACAAGAATACATAACACAGAACGAGGACAGTGGGGTCTCCTTTTCTACATTTTGGGAAGCGTTGAAAAGTAGAGCAAAGGGGGCCTGTATTGCCTTAGCCGCTAGAATAAACAAGACTAGAAGGGACAAAAGAGAGGACCTAACCAAACAATTGAAAGAACTAGAACTTATACATTAACAAACATGCTCTAAGAAGATATGGCACAAACGTTTAGCTGCAAGATCCCAAGTCAAGATGTTAGACACAGGTAGAGCAGAATATGTGCTTCTCCGTACTAAACAGAGATACTATGCAGGGGAACAAAGCAGGCCAACTCCTGGCCTGCAAGGTAAGAGTCAGGATTGCGAAAAACACAGTAGCAGAAGTTCAAGACCAGAAAGGGGATATCTAAAAACATGACACAGGCATAGCTCAAGCATTCTGTGACTTCTATGCACAGTTATACCGGGCAGAACAGATACCTGGACACACTATATATGGACACACTATATAGCTAACATTATAACAATTAGAGAGGTGATATCTAGCATATCCCATCTGAAAATAAGTAAAGCAATAGAGCCAGATGGATTTACACCGCTCTTTTATAAACTTTTCTGCTGAGACTTAACCCTTGTCCTGACCAAACTTTAAAATAACTTCGCTGAGACAGGTTCCTACACTAAATCCATGTTGGAGGCCTCTAGCTTGGTCATAAGGACACCGGGAGAGGATCCCTCTTTTAGTGCTTCATACAGGCCCATCTCTTTGATCAATGTGGATGGCAAAATCTTTAATAGGATTCTGGCAAACCACTTATTCTTGGCCTGGTGAGCCCTGATCAATCAGGTTGTATAAAAAAATAGAAACTGTAGTGACAACATCAAAAGACTACTACACATAATAGAGAAGATCAACAGATCATGTAGGGGTGCATTTCTCTTCACTATGGATGCCGCAAAGGCATTCAATCATGTCCGCTGGCACTTTGTCAATGAGGAATTAACCACATTTGGAATTGGGGCAAAAATTAGAACATGCATTAATTGCACCTACCAATCCTCAATTGCGACAGTACAGGTGGACAGCTCCCGCTCGACTAATCTGCCAGTACAGAGAGGGACGAAGCAGTGAAGCACTGGTGCTTCTTTGACCAATTCATCGCTTGCACCCATATTTGGAGAGTACCTTAGCTCCCTATGAAGCACTGAATGTGGGGGATATAAACATCACCAGTGAACTACACTAGCAGTTTTGAACAAGATTGCGAGGCAAAATGGTCAGATAACTATCCCCTCTCAGATCACACCCATACATGGAAACCCAGCATTCCCTCGGCTCTATAAGATCAAGAATATGGAATTTGGAGGGAAATGGGCTGCTAACACAGATTTTGTCTCTGGTGCAAATGGCATTAGAAGTTTTGAACAAATCAAAAGTGAACTCAATATACCCGAAAGAGAGGGAATGTATTACTACCAGATCGGACCATGGGTACTGCACAGATCGATCAGTTCTGAAACTATTCCAAAAATGGCTGCTCTCCATGTTGGCGGTCGACCTCTTGTGAAATATATCAGCTACTGCTAGATAACCGACCTGGGCAGAAGAGTTAGCAGAAGGAGATTGGGTGGGTCTTCACACCGGCAGAATGGCAAGATATCCATCACAGAACACAACTCTTCATCCACTGAGAGAGAGGGGTCTAATGGAAGGACCAGGAAACTGGTTTGAGTTAAATTGAGAGGTTGGATAGCAGATACCTTCTCAAGCCTTAGACCAGCAAATCTCCTAATAGGAAAACATTATCACTGCAGAGGGCAAATGGGATGTGTGTTGAGTTAGGGAGAGGAAGTGTTTATGTAGGAAATATTTTGTTCTGTGTTTAACACAGGGCTTAGTCTTCTAAATAAACAGGGCCTCCCCAGCATCTGGATGTAGACAAGAGAATTTTTTTCAAAATTCAATAAAAATGAATTGTTTCATAACAACACCAGAACTATGAAAGCCGAAGGGAATGCCTAGACCATCTCTCACTTGCAGTCTCAATCATTGTTGCTCAAAATGTCAGTCACAAACAGCCTTTCTAAGTAACTATCTGTCTATGGGGCTGACTTAGGATTTGGAGGAAAGGGTACTCCATTGCAATGGTGACGGAGTACCCTCTCCACCAAACTCATGGTCCGTCTGTCTGATATAAAGGTGGGTAGACGGAAAGCATGTTAATGATGGCGACTACTCCGGCTCGGTCGCTTGACTCTACAGCTTTTTGTTGCACAGTTTTTGTGCTGGAGAATGAGTAGGTTTTACTAATGACAGTGGATTGGAAAAGTCCCTTGCATGGTGACGGACGTGCATCCCAGCCCTGAGTGCCCCAGCTGCATCAATATCTGGATCCCTTGTATTGATTTTTTGGTCATGGGCGAACAAGGATCATGCATGTGCACCATGACTCAGGCTAGTCTCATGGTAATGTGGTCAGCTTAGGCCAGGATTGTGAGAAGTTGGCCTGACATATGCTGTCCACTAGTTCTAGTGGGCACCTTGCACCAGTCCAAACGACCCTTATTGATGATAGGTTTAAAGACAACCTTTATTGAAAGCTATCCTAGTGGTAGCTATGGAGAGCAGCCTTCAGGCTAAGTCTTGAAGGAGTGTAAAGCAGCTTGGTTTACCAGATTATAACCTCTTGAATGACCAAATGAAAGGAGAACCACACAAGATATATATAAAATATATGTATTTATTTCTAAACACTAACTACTAATCTCTTTATGAGATTAGAGTCCAAGATACACAATAATACAGTTCAAAAACGACAGTAAATAGCACAATATACAATAGGCCCGAGGGGCGGACCAAACCATATATTAAGAAAGTGGTGTAAGAACCACGACTTGACTAGACACAGTGCCTAGAGCACGTAGAATCGCTGGGACCCCAAGGAACCACCCAAGGTAGTGACACAGGAGACCCACGGGGGACGTGTGCAGTGTCGGAACACAGACGCGAGCGCCGTAGGATTCTATGAGGAAAGTCGCGGTTGGAATTTTAAAGTAAAAGGACACTTAGGAGAGGACTTTCAGCAAACCCCTTTAGACTTAAGGGTTTCTAGGGCCAACACCCACGGGAGCACCGTAGTACTCGAGTTACCTCACCCAGGGAAGCCGGGTGCATAGGTGGGAAATGGTGTCAGGAATAGTCGTTGATTTCAATGGCGATCTGCTGCAAAGTGCTGCTGCCGTGAAGAAGAAAAGTGTCCGGGTGGATCCAAGCCTGGATCGAAGATGTGAAGAACCTGAAAGCAGAGGGGACAGAGTCTGGGTCACTAGCCAGTGACCAGGAGCTGGAGCAATCGAATGCCCACCGATGTAGGGTGCTTCAGGTGCGAAGAGGTGAAGCTTGACTCTGCAGCCACGAGGACCAGGAGGTGTCGACGACGACCAGGAGCTGGATTCGAGCTGTCCCACGAAGGATGTCGAGTGCTGCGGTGTTGGTGCTTGGATTGAACACAACAAGCCTTGGCCACAGCAACCCACGCAGGAAGAGAAAAGGTGCTTCGGTGCGGACCAGCAAGGTCCTGGGGACTCTCCAAGCAATGGAGAGTCAGGGCACGTCTGGAGCAACCAGGAACGCCCAATTAAAGTAAGAGTTGCCTTCTTGGGGACCCACAGGTCAACGGACCAGGGATCGCGAAGGGACCTCGAGTCAAAACACAAAGGGCCTGCTCACGGAACACTCGTGGAGTGTAGGCGGTCAATCTTCGGTGGATTTGCTGCCCGGGGTCAGGGCTACAAGTAACTCAAAGCTCAGCTGCAGGAGTCGCTGAAAAGCTGATGCTTCTGCAAAGTGACGCGGTGCACAGGGGTTCAGGTTGCACGGTCACCACGAGGGATATGGGCCTCAGACTTGCTGTGGGCACTGATCGACCTCTAAGACCACGGAAAACCCACCTCCTGTGTTGCAAGGTTCTTCGGAGTCCTCAGGAGCTTCGGAGATGCAGACCAGTCAGATGCGTCTTTGGTGCCTGCCAAGCAGGGGAGTAACTCCTTTACTCCAAGGGAGATTCTTCAGTCATCTAGCGCCTTGTAGATCGTCGAAGTTCCAGGATTAAGTATCAGAGTTTCGTCCAGGTGTAATCTAAAGTCCTATGGACAGGGTTCCTACTTTATACCCAAGGAAGGGGTTGGGCAAACTCTGGGGACCCACCTATGGGAGGGTCTGGAAAGAGGGGTGGCTACACCCATTTCCTTTGTCCAGTTTCGCGCAAGAGCAGGGGCTGTGTGCCCCTGCAACCGGTTTGAGCTGGACTATGCACAGGGACACCAAGTGTGCCCCCAGTGCAGACTTCAAAGCACTCTGAGAGTGCACCCACCCAGCCCCAATACACTAAAGCCTGTCTGGGAGGTGGTCACACCTCCCTGTGACAGGAAACATATTGTCCAGGCCTCCCCTGCCGGAGTTTCGTCCAGCAGCAGGAGGTCAGACTCGTGTCTGTGGCTGCAGCATCCATTTTGTGATGCCAGGGCTCTGTTAAGTTGGTACCGGGTATACCGGTGCAATCATGTTTCTCCCTCTAGAAGGGTGGGATCATACTCCCACACCAGTTACTGGTGTGGGGGTATGATTCCAAGGTGTTTGACACCAAACACGACATGTTTCCATGCAGCCATCATAAAGTTAGCATTTACCGCGAGGTTATAATGCACTTAAGAGTATATGGTTTGGCTGCATCACAGGCAATCCCGGAATAAAGATTCCGAAAGCTGCAGAGGGGCTCTGCTCATGCATGGGCACCCTCTCACATGAAACCCAGCACCCTGCCTTCAGGATTGCTAAGGCCTGCCATAGGGGTGACTGATAGGCTTACATGTGTAGTGATATGGAGAGATATAGGAAACCTATATCTCAGTAAGGGGTGAATACACCACCTTACACAGGCTGCTGTAGCAGACCTGTTGTGTCATTTTAACAGGCTTCCCAGGGGTGGCATAATACATGCTGCAGCCCCTGGTAGGTCTCTGGGGTACCCATGCCCTGGGTACATAGTATACCATATACTAGGGACTCACAAGGGTACCCCAGAATCCAATCTGGAGTGTACCTAAAGTACATGGAATCAATTTAGAGTAGAAAGCAGATAGACTGGGGTCCTGATTAGCAGGATCCCAGCCAAACTAAGTCAAAAACCATCAAAACACCAGGAAACAAGTGGGGGCAACCATGCAGTCAGATTCCACCTTCCTACAAGGATCGCCACTCCAAGCGCTACCCTCATGAAGGTAGAGGGGTACTGCCCTTTCCTCGAGTTAAGTGGCATGAGCACTGTGGTGGCTGAATACCTGTTTTTGTGTTCAGTAGAATCAGTAATGTGAACAGGCCTGTGTGTCTGTGGCTTCCATTGTGCCAGTAGGGGACCACAGAAGACTGTACAGGCCATTACTCAGAGGATTCAACCAGACAGGGATTGCTACTCATCCCTGTGACTCTCAGATGCCAGAAGGGGGCTACTGGGAGCGTTGCAGCAGTTGCCATGTTGGAGGAGTCCCCACAACCCGTGGATGGACTCGGAAACAAGATGAGAAGCTGCAGTGCAGATGGCTGCTACTTTGTCCGATTACTTGGGAGGACTGTGAGGAAGGAGCTGCTGCACCCAGAGGCCGCTGCCGTCTGCGACAGACTCATAAGTGATGCCCCGCTGAAATCAGGAGAACGATGTACACACTGCTCATTGGGGTAGTGTGGGGATAAGAATAGCCTCAGCTCCTGGAAACTCTATGGAGATCGTGATCAGGTAAGACTGAAGCAGGGCTCCAGGCCCTTCGTAGAGACTGCTACTAGTTAGGTGGGGTTCCGACTGAGAGCTGACTTTTAAGGCCAAAGCAAGACTTTAATGCACATCTGGGGTCATTTCCAAAGTTCCACCCTGCGACGCAGAATAAGAGTGGATTGAAGGGTAAGGAAACAGGGATGTGCAGGAAAGGAATACAGCCAGGTTCAGCACTAGAGCACTTGCCTTAAAAGGAGACTGTGTATTTATTTAATGTGCCATGTTTTGCATTGATTGTAAATACTGCTTTTATACTACAATAGTACTGAAACTTTACAATGGTAGCAGTGGTATTAGAAACCACACTTCCGTCGTAAGTAGTGGTTCCTTTTATAGGTGTGTCAACTAGGCAGGTTAGCATAAAATATAATTCTGCAACAGACTACACTTTTGCTGTCCCAGGTGTGTACATAGTGAGGACAGAGTCCACCCTAATGTATATGTAAAACCCATATTATACTGGACAATCACCTTGTTGGAGACACTGTGGGTATTTTGAGCTGTGAGCTCTTGCATACCTTGCACCTACCTTTCCCTGTAGAGCCTTGGACTGCTCGACCAGCGCTACCAGTGAGAGTGAAGTGCTGAAGGGGTAGTACTTGATCCAGTGACTCAGAGACCATACTAGGTTGTAAGCATCACTTTTAAGTACAAGTTCATTTTTAAAATAAAATGTTTCCTGCAGTCTCTTCAAATGAGGCCAAAAGGATTAGTAATCAAAAATGCTTTTTCAGTCATAACTACTGAGTCACTGTTGCAGACTGTAATATATAACAAGGTGATATTAAAATGATCATGCATAAGACAAACACACTTAAAATGACCTTACCAAGATGGTGGAATGCCCGTACAGTGTTGGATTTCTCTGCATGCTTCAGTGGGAAGCGGTATTTGGAATCCAGGT
Source organism: Calotriton arnoldi (assembly GCA_963921515.1). Taxonomy (NCBI): domain Eukaryota; kingdom Metazoa; phylum Chordata; class Amphibia; order Caudata; family Salamandridae; genus Calotriton; species Calotriton arnoldi. Next base: position 64,403 of record CAWUFW010013072.1, on the reverse strand, counting down.
GGAGGCGTCTCTCTCCGGAGTGAAAACTGTACAAGTCAAATAAGTATGGATGGACCCCAAATCCAGGTTTCTGTTCCGGGGGGCCGCTCAGACCCAAGCGTCTAAGAAGGATTGTCTGAATGGATTGAAGAACCGCTGGCGAGAGGGAGGAAGGGTGAGGCGCTATGGTTTTGTCGTTCTGACCTGAAGCAGCTTCCCTCTGGCTCACACTCACTTTCGAACTCAGGAAGATGGGCGGAATCAGCAAAATCATGAGGACACTGATGTCATTACCAAACATTGTGAAGCTATAGTAGAAGGGAGAGGATAAGGGAGTGAGAAAGGAAGAAAGGGCAAGAACAAAGTGATACATTTGGAGCATATGGTCATTAGTAAAAAATAGGGAAGGGGATTGAGGACAAAAACAAAGAATGCCAGTTTAGTAATCATTGCCATCTTACATCCTGTTAACATATGCACCTTCACAAAGTACAAACATATGATTTACATTCTATCATGACGTCGAATAATCAGTGCAGTTGACTTCTATAGATCTGTTCAGAATTATTATAGCAAGGTGTTTATGTAAGTCTCCCATTTGCAAGAAAACGGCCCTTGCTCAAGAATTCTATGATGCGCCTGTGACATTTCTGGAAAATAAGTCCAGGTATAAATATTACAGTCGACACCACTGGCCAGCAGTTCAACAACTTGTCATCTGAAAACCTTTGAACCGATGCTCTTCCAGGTCGGTCAAACCAGCATACTTAGTAGTTAATTTAGGAGAGTTCAGTGTATCAATTCTTAAAAGGTACTCTTATTAGTGTAGTTGGGTAAATGGCTGCATGGATAAGGTGAGCATTTTGCTTGTCGACAGTCAAGGGTAGGTGGTAACCATTCGTAAAGTGGAAGAAATCCCTATTCGTCAGACCGTGGATGGATGTGAGCTGGCATTGGTCCATTATACTTGTAGAGGCATTGAAGGAATCCCCACTAGTGTGTTGGAACATTTCACACTTATAGAATGCTACAATAAAGCTACAATACTGATTTTGATATAGCCGTGGCCCTGAAGAAGCAAGAAGTTAGTAGTGAAACATTTGTTGGTCTCTTATATGACACATGCATTTCAAGAAAAGGATTTCACCAAAACGTGATACAGCCTTGTGAACCCTCATTTTGAGTGTTGTTTGTAGATTAACTACTAGATTGGGCATACCTAATGAAGGGGGATTGTGCCATAAAGTGGAAGCTATCTGTGGTGACAGTTTCTGCTCTGCATTTCTAGCTAGCAGGATGTCTCATTGAATTAACACTGGCAGCTGAGCAATGCAGTACTCTGCATGTCACAATTCCAATTCTGGCAAGGTTGATTCAGCCTTCCATTCTTCGGAAGGTCGGTAGATTGATTGCCATCAAATGGGTAATAGCAACATTTGTTATTTACAGCACTAATAAATGGCAGACGTGATAGAAGGGCTTTATAAGAGAAATTCAGAGATGCCAGCATCACGGGTGGCCCTTGCGGGTCAGCATCCAAAATACATGTTGGACTAGTTCAACGTAGGGCCTTTCACACAGGTGTTGCAAGTGCTGCTCCACATGTAAAACCTGAGTTATGGAAAAAGGGAGCAAGCACATTGTTTTTTTCTTATCCAATATGTCTGCAGATACTTTAACTCCTGGTGCTGTAAACTGCTAATCCCTTGAAGAGTGATGGGTGCCGGTGGTCCCACTTCGAATATCCAAACCCTGTGTGGACTTCCATTGGTCCGGGTGATAAAGTTATTTGTGCATTCTCCTTTTTTGTTAGAAGAGTGTTAATGTCAGCCATTAGCAGTGGGTTGTTTCCATTAGGCGTTAAAGGCCATTTCCACCACTGACCTGTTCAACGCTTATATTGTGACAAGAGATAAAGGCAGAAAATAAATTAATTTTATTTTGCTTCTCTCAAGGCTACCATGTGGCTCAATAATCTGATATTATTAGTCAATTATTGCTTATCATCAAACACTATGTTGTGTTCTTGTGCTAGAGCTTTTGCTTTTTAACACTCTCATTATGCAAAGTGATTTTGGCTAAAAAGTCCAAATTGGCTGAAGGAGACATACATGACATGTGACACCAGGCAGATGAGTTTTAAAATGTTAGGTTTAGTCCCATTCAGAAACAGTGTGTTTCAGATGGAAAATCAAAAGAAAGCTTGACTCGCGTATTTTGTGAACGTAATTGTGTTAAAACAAGCCTTGACTGTGTCAGCCATTTTGGCTTTTGTATAGTGAAATGGTTGGGCAATATTAGTGCAACTTTCACTGACACTAAGGATAGGTAAGCACAGGCGGCAGCAGCAGAAGGGGCAGCGCAAGATTCTGCCACACTCACAGAACAGGTACAAGCCCCATAACAAAAGAGCAAGCTTCCCTTCCTCATAGACTAGGGACACCTGGCGGATCAACAATAGACTAGGTTCAACTGGAGCATCAACAGTATACGCTCTTCCTCCCCAGAGAACGTGTATTGATGGGATAATATAATTGGAAATGTTCTTCATGGAGCATGTACAGCAGACCAGCACCAGTGCAAGTTTCCTCTCCCACAGAACAGGCAGAGCTTGGGTAGCAGAGCTCGGATCAGGAAGCAGCAGTGCAATCTTTGTTTCCCAGCAGAACCAGTACAGCTTGGCAACAGCAAAACAAGCTTCTCTCTCACACAGAAGGCAGCCGCATGCAAGCGTCCCTTCCCTGCAGAACAGATTCAGCCCAGTAGCAATACATATGTATGCATTTGGTATTTGAATTGCACAAACCTAGCCAAGAAAGCAGGGCACTTTACAGGGTCAAAGTCAAGGATACAATCAACTGATTTGAGCGATAGCTGGTTTGTGGAAAGTTACTGAATCGTGATGTTGTGTTCTTTTTAAAAAGTGTGTTTTCAGCTCCTTCCTGAGTTTGAGCATGGGGTGGAGTGATTCTGATGGATTACGTGGGGTTCTTGCAGATCCTGGGTGCACAGATGGAAAAGTTAAGTTTCCTTTTTTCCTTTTCACACTTCGTCTCCAATTGGTGGTATCATGGCTGAGGGATGGTGATGGTTGTCAACCAAATATCCAGGGGTGCAGGTTGTGATGGCTTATTAGAACACTGGAATGTTGAGAGCTCCATTAAAGACAATGGAGTAGCTCTGGACTTATAATGGTTAGTATAAGCCCGGAGTTGCAAGGTTCAAATGTTTGTCTTCATTATTCTTCCTTTTTAGTTTAGAACATTCTACCTTTGGTGCGTGGAATGTACTAATAGCCTTATAGCCCTTCTGCCTCGGGCTATAGCAGTTGTTAAAGGCCCTCTAACTTGTTACAGGGCTCTCACCTGTGGCTCAGACCTATAACTCGGGTTCAGGGCCTTTAACAACTGGTATAGCCCTTGGCAGTGGGCTACAAGGCTATAGTAGATGAGTCAGATGGTTTTGAAGATGGTGCAGGTCATCAAGAGGAGCCAGTGGAGTTCCGTCAGGATGTGAGTATTATGATCCTAATTCTTCAGGCCCTGTATGAGACATGCTATCATGTATAGGATGCTTTGAATGAGGGCCGGTGTGGAGTCTGGGAGGCCATGGAGCAGTACGTTACCACCACCCAGATGCATGATATACTATAGCCTTATAGCCCTTCTGCCTCGGGCTATAGCAGTTGTTAAAGGCCCTCTAACTTGTTACAGGGCTCTCACCTGTGGCTCAGACCTATAACTCGGGTTCAGGGCCTTAAACAACTGGTATAGCCCTTGGCAGTGGGCTACAAGGCTATAGTAGATGAGTCAGATGGTTTTGAAGATGGTGCAGGCCACCAAGAGGAGCCAGTGGAGTTCCGTCAGGATGTGAGTATTATGATCCTAATTCTTCAGGCCCTGTATGAGACATGCTATCATGTATAGGATGCTTTGAAAGAGGGCCGGTGTGGAGTCTGGGAGGCCATGGAGCAGTACGTTACCACCACCCAGATGCATGATATAAGGGTTGAAAAAGTAGTTCTGAAGTTGCTTTCTGGAAGCACAGCTTCACTTTCTTCAGTAGTGAGAGGGCTGTCTTTGTCTTCATAGTAGTATTTTTCTTGAAGGTGAAGTTGATGTCTAGGATAAATTCAAGTGACTTGACACTGGGTGAAGGTTGGGTTTTGAAGTCATCAAAGTTCATGTCATTGAACCAGTGTGTAATATTTCTTCCTGTTTCTTCTTGTCAAGTAACAGGAATGCTGTCTTGGGATGTAAAGAGGTGCACAACAGTATGTATGCAAAGAACATGGAACCACCCTAACAGTAGGCGTCCTGAGGAGAGGTGGAGGCTTCCGTGGTCAGTAGGGCTAGAGGGCTCCAAACCACTGGAAAGGGAGTACCCGCCACATAGAGGGATTTTAGTATTTCGGGGCAGTAAAGAGGAGGAAGGAACCAGGGCTGCAATCCCAGGACAGGATGCAGGACAGAGAAATGGAGGGGCAGTGAATTGTTTTATTTCTTACCTGTGGGGAAGGCAGATATCTGACCCGGAAGATCAGATGTCCTCAAACCTCCTCTCCCAGCCCCCTACCCAGTGTCCTTGATGCTATTTTCAGGGAAGCACATGTCCTTCAGCACTTAGAGGAGGCCCAAAATGTGGGGGAGGGGCTGAGTGTAGGGTAATTTACCAATGCTGGAAAGGTAGTCTGAAAGTGTGGCCTTTGTTTATTTGGGCATTTCCAGCCTAGCTGTCTTTCACATTTCATTTACAGTGATGGTAGGGGTGTAGAGGGAGTTGAGGATCCTGCTGCCCCATCAGGCTGACACTGACATCCATGGAGAGCAGCCCTACCCTTTGACTGGACTCTTGGGGGCTATTAATGTTGACTAATGGGAGCAGAGCAAGGTGTGAGGCGAGCAACATGCAGGATCAATGTGATGTTTTACAAATAGGGAGAGACGACCGCCGCGGGGGGCCTCAAAACAATGGCCCATGGTACAGAGGAGGAGGGGGCCTCATTGTGATGCTTTGCAAATAAGAGGACACTACCTGCTGGGGCTTCATACCGGTGCACAGGGCAGGGGAGCGGAGGGGAGCAACTGCAGACCTACCCTACTGAGACAAATGTAGCAAACACAAACTGTCCCAACAGATCTCAGGCCTGTTGCTTTTAAAAACGCACAAAATAAGCATGTCTAAAAGCTGCTGCAACATGAATGGACAGGAGCAGCAGATCTGAACTGTGTTTCTTTACCAACAGCTGTGCTTACAATACTTTGTTAAATAAAGTATTGTAAATACACCATGGTCATTTTACAAGTGAGAAAATACTTGGTAAAGATCAGCAGCTCTGAGATCTGCTTTTTCTGCCCTCCAACAGATTCTGTCTCTGTTGCAATGAAACTGAGAGTATCACGCATGCATCTCATTTCACCCTCTTTTGGAGGGTGTCACCTTCCTTGGACTCACCACCTTCCAAACCAGGCCCATTCCTCCCATTCACTTCAATGGGTTCATGTGCTCTGAAAACCTTCCTCGCCCTCCCTAAACAACGTCATTACCATTGATTTCAATGAGATCCCCATCAAAAATCCCTGAATCTCACCCTACTTGGAAGATTAAAAGTTGGAGAGGTATGGATCATGCCATAAATGTAAAACCTGTACTTTTCTAGGTACCAGTACTGCATCTGTTTGCTTAATTAGATGTTTAAGGATAGGTTGGAAATCACTGAAATACAATAAGAAATCAAGTTCAAAGTTTCTGTTTTGCGTTTATGCTTCAAAGATGAAAAACATTTGCTTTTGCAGATTGTCTCCCTTTTTGCCAGCCTTAATGTAATTTGTTAAGCCTCAGTCCCTCCATCCTCACTACCTTCCTGACTGTAAAGTTTTGAAGGGGGGCCCGACATGAAAATTTCGTTAAAGAGATTGCTTGGAAGAAGAAGGTTTGAAGACCACTGAAGTAGACAGAATAGCAGGTACACCACAGGGAAAGTGTGGTAAACTTCATGAATCCATTGTAAGGGAATGAGGCAGGATCATGGGTTTTGTAGGGGATGGAGTCTAAGGGTGCAGGAACAAATAGGAACAAGAGGGAGAAGATAAGGTGGGTAACAGGGGAGGTGGCAATCAATGGATACCAGGGAAGAAAAGAAGGGGAAGATGGAAGGAGATGCCAAGGGGAAATCAGGTGGGTGAGGATGTACAATGGGGACAGGACCAATCTTTACTTGAGAATCATCTACGTTTCAGGCAAGCAAGTGTTCAGAGGGAGAGGGAGAAGGCAGTAAGGGAAAAGGACCAATCCTTACCTGGGAAACATCTATGTTTCAGATGAAAGAAGGTCCTGCCAACTTTGGAAAAAAATTAAATCAAGAGTAATATCTGGGTCTGATTGAACGGATAAAGGAAGAGAGACCAAACACATATGAATATGGACCCTTTAAGACTGTTGAAGTAACACATTAAAAGACTGTAGTAATCTTTACGACAAGAATCTATTTCCAATACATTGACTTTTCTAGTGAATACATTTATAACTGTTGTATTGCTCAGGGAAGAGGTTTGGATAAATACTTACCTACCCTATTAAATTAACCATTTCAGTGGAAAAGATACTGTGTAATGGGTGTGTTTCGGGTAGGTACTGGACATCTGAGTCCAGATGAGGTGGAGGCAGTGTTTGAGGTTCAGGGTGCCTGGAGGGAAAAAGGTAGAGTTGTATATTGTCTGCATATTGATGAATTTTGATGCTGTGATCCAAGAGTAAAGCTCCAAGGGGGTCCATGTACACGCTGAAGATGATATGTAACAGTATGGAACCCTGCAGGGCTCCACATGTGATTACGATCTTCTGGGACCTGGATGGGCCTTAGTAAGTAAACTGGTGTTGTTTGAAAAGGTAGGAGGAAAATATTTGAAGGAGGCTGCCACTAAATCCTCTTTGGGACTTTGGGGTATGGGTGAAAGTTGAATGGTTGACGTAGTCAAAAGCAGCTGAGAGGTCCAGCAATATCAGTAGGTAGGGGGTCATCTTCATCTGTGTTCAGGAGGACATTGCCTACAATTTGTAAGGTAGCTGTCTCTGTGCTGCAATGTCATCTGAACCCATGCTGGTAGCCGTGCAGGAGATGGTTCTGTGGTGGTATGTAGTGTAGTAGTGTATGCTTCTTCACACATAGAGGAAGTCTAATTAAGGTATGACTGGCATGTACCTTACACCCAGGTCTCTAAAGCAGGTGCTTAATCCACTGAGATGACTGTATAGGTCATGAGTGAGTGAGTGAATGTGTGACTTGTGCTTTTGATTTATCTTCATTTGTATTTTCACCCTTTTCTCTTAGCCTTAACTCTTAATGTGCACCATGATGGGTGTGTATTCATACTTCTACCTGCGCTTGTCTTCTTTTCTTTCAACCAACCTTTTACACATAGTTTGGCATTCTCTTCTCATTTTCCTCACCCTCTATCACTCACCTACCTCCTCTTTTGATTCTTTCCATGTCCTTCTTCTACCCCTGACCACTTTCTAGGACTAGTGCAAGGATTTTTCAACACCAAGGGTGGAGGCACATCTTTCCATACCACTGCCTCTCCCAGTGGTTCCACATTTGCTGCTGACTAATAGTCTCTCCCGGTAACTGCCTAGGCATCCACCTAATATTTGCTTTCCAATAAATAGGTAAACTTGTTTATGTTTCACAATGTTCTCTCTTTTTCAATAACTCCTCTCCTTGTCTCTTTCTCTCATTCATCCTCCTACTTCTTCTTAAACGTATGCTCTTCACACATTCCCTTCTCTCACCACCTCACCTCCTTTTAGGTCGAGCCTCCAAGACCTGTTGTATCCTCTTCTGTGGGCTTTTGAAATGCCCACCGATTGCCATTGGTTGTTATCTGTGGCATTCAGAAATGCTGGCTTGTTATTGGTGTTTGTTCGTGTTGGTCCCTCCTTTCTCTGTCTGTTCCCACCCCATGGCGATTTCACTAATGGTTTATTTTGGTCACCCGCAATGCTCCTTCACTGCGTGCAATTGCCCCTCCTCCCATCTTGGCATTGCAGCCTTAGTATTCTTTTGGGTGTCCATAGCTGGCACTTAGCTCGCGTGGAAAACAAAGCACGCAACAGAAACTAAAGCGGCCCTTGACGCTCCTTTTATGTGAGGGCTTAACAGAGTGCCCGCAGGCATCTCTGTGCTTGCTGCGGACTGTTCCTCCTGGTCAGCCATTTCCAAAGCAGGCAATGAAAGGGATGAAATACATTCACACCTATTGTATAGTTTTGCTGATCATAGGAGCAATAAATAACAATGCCACTAAAGGACAGTAGGCCATTAAAGATCATTGCAGACTTTTCAAAATACACCTCTGCAGCTTCCTCTTGGAACTGCATTCCTTCTTTATACATCGCAGATGACTTTGATAGATCATATCCTGGCACCTTATTTTTAAGTGATCATTTTCACCCACACACAATAATAGAGCTGCACAATTTAAAGGTCGCCAATTGAAAGTTAGAGATACATCATGTCCTGTTTAAAATAAATCAGGGAAGATTAAACCGACACAAGGAAGCACGAAAAAGAAGATTGGTATGAAAAGTGCTGGTACTGAAGAATAAAGAGGTTCAAGCAAAGTGAATCGCCTCTAGGTGCTCTACATCTTCACACTGCCTTGTTCCTCTGACGTTTATAGCACTTCTACTGAGTACTGGGGTGCAAAACATTTACACCAAACAGATCCCGGCTGCAAGATCCCGGCTGCAGTCTGTCCAGTGCCAACCCCATCACTTCACCTCGTTGCCCCTGTGGACTGCATGACCATCCGGCCTGGCAAGACTATGTCTTGAAATGACTGCAAGCTGAAGTAATCAGATGCACACATCCACCCAGCCTCTCACACTTCGATCAATTACTCATCCATCCACCAATCTCTTCACAAATGTGCACATTCTTCCATGTGCTCACTCACTCATCCATTTATCCCTCGTGCATCCATCAACTCTATGGTCGACACGTGCCCATTCACTCACTCATCATGCACCCACCTATTTAGCTAGAGGCCTGTGCGCTTGCATACCTTCTTGAACTAGTCACTCAGTGACCCACTAACTCATCCACTCATTAACCCATCTACCCATCACCATGCAATGTATCAACCCTCACTCAGCCTTCCACTCACTCACTATTTTTGAGATAATTTTATCAGCGTTTTCACCAATTCAGAAACTACCTGTAAATTTCATAATCATGAACTGACTGAGTGGTTGGTCTGTTTACTGAGGAACTCGTATGATTTCTAGTTTAGGGAAGACATAAGGCAGCAGTGAGTTTTATTTTCACCAATGTGGTGTTGGGACTTGCCGCCATTCCAGTCACTGGTCCCTGTGCTATTCAACATTGAGTATGAGAGGAAATCCTCTTATAATAATAATTAGCGTTCCTTTGTCCTCAGACGTTGAATGCGTGGTAAGAGGCATTATGCTAATATTTCTTTGAAAATCAAGAGGGATTTATTCAATATCCTCTCCAGACTCACAAGCGGGCTCAGACTTGTTTCTGTCACTAGGGGGCCTGTGCTGCAGGCAGACCATCTCCTGTGGCTAGCGAGTTGCAGGTATGTGTTACACTCTACTCAGGTGGCCCGCTTCTCCCCCTCTGTGTTGAACAGATCTCCATACCTACAGGTGGGTGTAAGAAGCATAATGCTGGAGGCTGAACACGGCCCCACGCTTCTCAATGAAGGCAACAGCTCCTCCGCACTTTATTTACTCCCCCAGGGGTGTACAATTTTACTTTATATTAGCAGCCAAACTACCCCATGGTGTAGAATTTTAGAGAGGTCTGCATCTGATTATTTGACGGACCGCTTACAACAGTGATACCTTTATAGCAACGGAAATCAAAGTTGCACTAATGTGCGATATGCTGCATCACTAAATACTTATAAGGTCCCAAAGGCAAGAATGATTGCATTGCAAATGCTTGTTTCTATTTCCCAGACCTTTTTCTCACTATCCTAACTCACACATTTCATTAGCAGGTCTCATTTCTCTCCATCTTCTAACACTCTGCTCTCTCTTCCTCCCTCTCACTTTCGTGTAGTTCACCCCACACACAGATACTCACTCTTCCTTACTCTCATCTCAGTATCTTCTCTCGTACCTTCCTTTCTTACAAAATCCTTTCACACGTCAGAGCTCTTGTTTCACGAATCCAAATATATGCAGGTCATCTGGTTCAGTTTTTTTGCTTTTCATTTTGGGACTTATAGTACTGATTTTATAATGGGATATACAGGACTACAGGTCCCAGAATACAAAGCAAAAACCTGGGCTGGATGAGCTACTCCTGAATGGATCTATGAAATTTGAGAGCTCCGATATCTTTAATTTTGGGCGTTTTTGCTCCCCCTTTTGCATAATATCATCCTTTCTGTACCCCACAAATTTCCCTTTCTATGCCACTCACGTGCAATCACACATTCCTCTAACTGAAACACTCTCGTGACACACACACAGCTCCCTAATGTCCTTTCCCTTGCAAACTCCTTTTACTTGCCCTTTTCACCCACCGTAACCTGCTGTACGCGCTGTATTCTGGTATTCATACACCTCTATTTCTCCTCTTCTGTTTCTCACACACATTTTTACTTTCTCTCACGTACACCAGGATGGCTGTGTATTCACACTTTCTAATCACCACTGCAAATGTTAATGATAATATTTCAAACTTGCGCTGATAAAACCAAATCTGTGGTCCACAGTTTGGCAACATCAACTTAGACGCTTTGCTGATGATGTCTGAAGGGGAAATCCTTTCCAGAGTTGTAGACTTAACTCATGCAGTGGAGGTGTCAAGATGGAAGCTGGTTATTGAGAAGAATGAAAATAAAGGTTAGGGTGCATTTCCAACTGTTGGACTTTGTATTTATTCTTTGTTTGTCCACATATTGATGAGTAGCTGTAACCTCCTGTTAGTGTTATTTGGGGCAGACCTAGCCACCTACTTAGTAACTGGGACTTGGTGCACACCGGCTAACCTCTTGGAACAGGCCTTGGATGAGCATGCAGCCGGAGTTGTGTGACCCATCTTTAGTGTTGCACGGGGCACCTCTTCAAAATATTGAGGGCCTCCATGGACCGGCATTGTAGGGGAAATAGTGGCCTTTAGAAGGCTTTATGCTACCGGCCCTAGCCCATTTCACATTGTGGGAAGGTTTGTGACCCCTTCCGTGTGAGCAGAACGCGTGAACCCCTCATACTCATCAAGGCCCAGGGTCGGACTGGTCTAAAGGGCAATCAGGCAGTGGTCGATGGGCTGGTCTGACAGATCAGCGTAGGGGCCGGTCTTATGGCTGGGTGGGCCGGTTTTATGGCTGGGTGGAACGGTTTTACTGTTGATTTTCCTGAGATTACCACTTTTTTTAGCTATTTGCTTCGCTGATAGGGGCCGCTTTTATTTGGTGCCCTGGCCTACTTTTTGTCCCTGTCCGACCCTTTCAAGGCCTGCCGATTTCCATCCATTCTGTTCATTTAATTTCTTTTACTATCCCTCCCCACACACAAACCCCTCCAGGGGTGATTTACAAATGTCTATGCTTTTCATGTACGAAGAAAACCTGCATTTCATACACTCTTTACTAGACTTCTTCATTGCACAGAACAGGTTATGAGAGAAGTTATTCTGAATATTCCAGGTAATTGGAAACTTTCCCTGTATTTGAAGCATGCGCTTCTAAAATACGTGAGGGCGGTTTACTCGTATCATGTGAGTCAAGAAGAGGATCCTTGCATATTATTGATAATGCCCAGCCCCCCCCATCCTCTTTTTACTGACAAAATTAAGGGTCCTTCATTCATGTAAAATTATGTAATAAAAAGGACACTTTCCACTGGGTCATGGTCATGATCATGGGTCATGGTACAGACTCCACTACATCACCACTAGATTCTGAGTTAAACCTGCCATATGGCTGCCTCTGACCTAGTCCTACCGGCCTCTTATAGGCACTGGTTTTGACTCGTCCTAGTCTGACCAGTGTGGTTACTCTCGCCTAGCCTTACTGGTCTTTCAAGGGCATAGGTCAGTGACTGAGTCTGACCTAGGCCTTCCAGACGCTCTGAGGCACTGGTCTGTGGCTGACTGTCCTTGTCTTGCTAGCCTTTCAGTGGCGCTGTTCTTTGACTCTGTCCTAGATTTATCAGCCTTCGCGGGCTCTGGCCTGTGACTCCCTCTTACCTAGCCCTACGGGGCTTTCAGAGGCACTAGTTCGTGATTTACTCTATCCTAGTCTTACAAGCCTTTCAAGGGCATTGGTCTGTTGATCCCTGAACTAGCCCAACCGGCCTTTCAGGCTCTAGTCTGTGAATGACTGACCTAGGGGCACTCGCGTGAAACGTCATCTATGGAAACCCAGTTCCGACCACGGACTATCAAGAGGATGTGGGCAGGCACGGGCCTGACACTGCCCCAGCCCTTATGCTTTTATGAGGTGAGACTGACGTGCCTGTTTCTGCCCCGTCTGATCTTCCTGTCAAAGGCGCCCCGCACTTTTCATCTCATACATCTGTCCATACGCTTCAACAATGTCGGACTGGGACAGACGAATCAGATTAAAATTAGTATTCAGAGTTGCCCACATTTCGCAGATCGGGCAGTTTTGAAGTTGTAAAGACTCGTTGTGTACGTATTTTGCAGGGCATGGGAGACGGTATGCATTTGTGCTTGCTGGGGGCAATGTTTGTGGTCATATAAGGGGAATCAACGGTGCAATCCGGTCAGCCCAGACCATAAAACAGGCGCGCAAGCAGCCGGAAACCGACCACACACTGACTTGTCAGAATTGCCCTTCGAGCCAGTCTGACCCTCTGCGGCTGTAACCGCCTGGTCACCACGGGCGACAGGTCTGCCTATCTCGCGCCGACTCTCAATGCAGTTTTGCGTAAAAAAGAAAGTCAAAACAAAATATGCGAGCGTGCAAAGATGAGACTTTCGTGAGACGCATATTTGTGGCTGTTAGCTTTCACGACCACCTTAGACTGAAGGAGTTACCCTGAACTCGTTAGTTATGGAGTGTCCACGTAATTGGCGCTTCTGCCCTGAAGCCCTGGGGGCGAGGATGCTTCTCTGTTTGACCTCCATTCACATTTTGGTAAACCCAGCCCGCACAATGAACAGGCAATATATGGTTGCCTTGAGGGGGCTTAGGATATAAAGACAAGCAGCTGATACAGACCCTTTAAGACATTTGGGTTACATATTAGCAAAGATGTTCCAACAATACACCCCTGTGTGTGAACTCCTTGAAGCGAGAAATGAGAGTCCCAGCATTGGGCAATCCCCAGCAGAGCTCGCAAAATGGAGTCTCCCCTACCCAAGATGGGTGCTCAGCTCGGTGTTGTGGTGATCAGCCCTGCTCCAGAGATGCGTATATGAGATCAGAGCTCTGGAAATCTAACCTGCAACAGAGGGGTGTTTGTAATCAATATTGTGAATATCAGCTCTGCCCCAAGCGCAGGTTATGAATTCAGGAGCTTGGTTGCACCAGAGGAGTGTTCCTGAGATCAGAGCTATGGGGTAAGGCCTGCACCAGAGAGTGTTTCAGTTAAGTGTTCTCGCGATTAGGCCTTCACCAGAGGAGCAGTTGAGAATTGTGGGGCTCTGGCCTTCACCAGATGAATGTCTGTCAAAATTGGGGGATTGCCTCTGCACCAGAGGAGTGTTTGAAATCAGCACTGTGGGGTGTTTGTGAGATCAATTTTGTTAGGATCATTCCTGCCCTACATCAGAGGCAGAGTCGCTGTTGTAAGAATCTGGTCTTCTACTTCAGACCATGGTGTTATGTCCTTCAGTGGTTCTTTTCAGATCTTAGCCACATGGTTTAATAAAGAACAGCTGAGAAAGGAAATAATATTTGGATGCTTTGGAAATGTCACCTCTATGCAATGCTGTACCGCAGCCTTGTCTGTCTTTTACAACCACATCCTTCAACTATCATCCACTACTTCAGCGTTGACTTTTTTTGGTACCACACCAACCCACTACCACACTTGTTAATCATCCACCACCTCCTGCCCTCTACAGCTGCATCAGATGCAGCCCAACTCCCCAATTGACTCCCCACCACGTCTGCTCAACTCCCAATATCTCATATACACTAAAACTGACTGAAATCATATCATGTTTAGAAGGATGGGTTAAGACCTCACTTTTGACCAATAGATTTTCTTTACCCTCTTTTTGGCAGTATACCAGTGAATGTTCTAAACTGTTAAGAGGCTTCTTGGGTTGAATTCTTCGCTCGATAAGAGTACTTTTAGATAGATAGTCACAACTATAAGCCCAACTTTCCAACACTCTCCACAACTGCTCCTAAACTACCTTTCACCCCATACTACCTTTCACCATAGATGGTCAACATATCTTTGCCTTCCCCATGCATTCCAACAGCAGACCCTCAACTACCTTCAAATTCCCTCAACTTCTTGCGATCTTGCCACTGCCTCGCCACTATAGTACTTAGTCAAATAATGGTGCACTGTCTGCCATCTCACCTGAATACAAATCAACTATATCTTGTCACTCTATATACATGTGAAAAACGCCCACTGAGAGGTAATTGTATTAGGAAAGTTTGTACCCGTCTATCAAATGACCGGACGTCCCAACCAAATATGTGCACTGGTCAAAGCAGTACAATAACTTATCCATCCACTCATCCCACACTCCATTGAAATATCAACAAACCTCAACCATGCTTTTGTGAATTAAACCAACATGATCCTAGGAGAAATAATGAGAGCCTTCGTCTCCCTCCCTAAACTATTTACCACCCGAGCCATGCCATCAGGAGCACCGTTCTTTGACATTCTCTCTACTTAGCAGCACTCACTGGCCATCTTATGCAGAAGATGACACTACACCTGCCAGATATATTAAAGAGATCTATCACTATCAAACGGTTCCATCTCTGCTGCATACTGTCCACAACTCCTCACTGGGCCTGGAAACCTCCCCCACCTACAGGAAGGTCAAACTCGTCTTTCAATTGTTATAAAACCTACCCTAGAATGGGCAATCTTAAGTAATCTCCTACCTATTACCAGTCTGGCCTTCCCACTCAAGGTCATCGAGTAAGTGGTGGCATGCCTGCCACAGCTACCCAAAGACAGGCATGAACTGCTCCGCGCCTAGTTGTCTGCCCCAGACCCCTTTGCAGGATAGGGGTGGGCTCCCTCCAGGTGGTTGAAGCCTCACAACTGAGATCCATCCTGCATCTTCCACCCCCTCCTCCGCAGTCTGTTTTGTGCCCTCCATTATGGTATTCTAAAAGGAACTGAACATCCTCTGTATACCAAACAACTTAATGTGCATGTGCCGTGCCACGAACAGCCACACGGCACCCACCCCCGGTGAATGCCACCTGGCGAGTGTCCCTATGTAACCTCACTACTGACTCTACAGCGCAGAGTATAGTTTGCTTGTTGCAGTGTACCTCATTTCTGTATGTCATGTCACTGTGTCATCTACATTATTGTGCTTTCTGAATTTACCCCAACATAAACCTCTCAGTTCCAGTCTGTTCATACGTAAACCACTGACATACATTATGACCCACCATGCTATAAACTTTATCCTAAGTGTAAATCTGTATACTTTTTACTGCATTCGCAAAAATAAGTACAATTTTCTCCTGATCGGATACAAATTATTCCAAATGCCACACTCAAAAGATAAAGATTGCACCCATGCTCAAAGCGAATAAAATAACGTAAATAAAAATGTGGGATCCAACTGCACGTTGTACAGCTATGGGAAAAGAACAGATGATGGGTAGAATGCTGAACAAATTAAGCATTCACCCCCAGTCACATATCTGGGTTAAATCCATTGTGGTTTTGCTGGCCATGCCACTCCAGTTTGGACCCAGCCATATGCAAATCAGTTCTGACCCTGCTCCCCATGGGAACAGTGCAGCCCAAACTGCCAGGGCAGGGCCTCCCTGGACCAGAAACAGGCATCATGGGAGCGATTTTGGGGTATCACCCCTCATTAGCCACGCTGGAAGAAGGAGGAAGGAAGGAAGGAAGGCAGGCAGGGAGACAGGCTTAAACTACGTACAAACCATGGACAGCAAATGTTTTTCAATTAACATAAAATCCGGGATGTAGCATCTTGGGACATTCCTCAATGCCATCCTTATTTAATTTAATTTAAATTAAAACAAGCAATCATACACAGGGGGCATATAGGATTTGTCACCGATAGCAGGACAATTCCTCACATTATACCAATAAATTCACTAAAGATTATATTCACATATTACCTAATGGGAAATATTTGAAAGATATAGAACTCAAAATGACGTGCAATCATTTTAAACAAAGGGATTGACTTCCAAACAAAAAGCGCCACAATATCACAAAATCAGACTCCTTCACAGAGGAACAAGGGGAGACCCACCCTATTCAATGAGTGTATGAATAACTTGTCAGTCACTTTAGAAGAATCAGCAGCCCCTGCAGTACTCCCTTGAGGAACAAAAATCCTCAATAGGACAAAGCCTGTAAAGGCGCCTCAACAGAAACAAAACTAACTGTGGCTTCAGGTGCCTAAAAATGATGAAAACGAATTCCAAGGTCATAATCTTTCAGGGAAAAAAAAAGGTAAGAGCCAACTAAAGCAAGCATTGGGTTAAGAGGAAGACTATCGAACTAAGAAGCAAATACAACAGTCAGGGAATAACATTCAGCACTCTGGAAACGTCACATCAGCCTTTCTATGCTTCCAAAGGAAGACCATGAGAGCATTTGCTATAAAGGCCAAGCCAGTGAAGCACTGGATGAAACTACTGCAAAGAGCTGTCAATCTAACCCTCCTCTAGGCAGTGAAGGCTAGGACCCCACAAACAAACACCAGCTGTTACAGCAAAGGGCAGATCACAAATTGAACGGTAATGGTGGGGAGGTAATTTTCCACCCGTAATTACCGTTTCCGTACAGCATTAACCTACTATTACCTGCAATGATGAGTTCATGGCCTATTAATGAGGAATAACATATTGGGTAAGCAACCTCTGCACCTGCTCCCTCATGTTTCCTTACCACCGGGCCATTTACTAGGAATCAATGCCACCTGCTTTGGGAAGGTGCAAGTGTACCTAGTATTTACAGCACTGGCTAATGCAAGGCGTGCAAAACCGCGCCACTTGTAAACCTGTCTCTGCTGGAAATGGGAATTCAAGGCCATAAGGGAGTTACTATATCACTTGTGATTTCTGGCCCCTAGTATAAATTCCGACCAACAGAAAACGTACCTCCTGTTCAACAAAACAAGCACTGGCGTTGTACAAAAACTATCATTCAATGCCTGTCGAGCGGAATTAGGAAAGAAACTAAAAAAAAAAAATCCACTGAGAAGTCCTATCACACACTACTTATCACAAAACACCTGATCTACTCACAGCGGAGACTCGTACATAACTAAACTGAAGGCGAAACCCAGGCATCACTGTCTGGAGGTCGAAAAAGGACAGCACGTGAATAACAAGGCCACATCTGTCAAAAATGCAGCCCGAGTCTCACAGTAACTTAAACTCCTCAAATTCCTCACAAACTGCCCTAATTGTGAGGAAACAAAGAGCTCCTGCTACGGGAAACCCTTCACGGGATCCCGAACTTCAAAAAGTAAGCCGTTAGAGGAATGAAAGTCAGTTTGCACACAATGTGATTCTCAAAAACTCACATTTAACTTTACTGAATATGCGTGAGTCTGTAAAGCTTTGGGAACACTAAAATATCCATGCCAGACAATGCCAAAAGAGCATTATTGAAATGAAATGGGAGCAAGAAAGTGAGTGGGACAGATAGAAAGGAGGCAGAAAGAGCAAACAAAAGGAAGGAAAGGGTGGGGAAAAAGAGCGAGACAAAGTCAAGGAATGGAGGGGGAGAGAGCACTGGAACAAGAAATAGAGAGAGGAAGAAAGAGGATGAGGGAGGAGAATGGAGGGGGAGAGAGCACTGGAGCAAGAAATAGAGAGAGGAGAGAGAGGATGAAATTGAAGGGTAGCAGAAAAAAGGATGAGACCAGGAACTGAAAGAGAGAAAGTGAGAGACAGAGCAAACGAGAAAGGGCAGAGAGAAAGGGAGAGAATCAAAACACATGAGATGGGAAGGAGAGAGGTACACAGATAGGTGTAGAGAGCAATGCAGATAATGATTACTTTAGCGAAAGAGGCTAATAGACAGATATCGAGTTCCTAACAGAACGAGGACAGAACAGAAAGATCGAGTAAGAGAGTGGCAAAGAGGGGTCAGGGCGAGCAGGAGGTAGTTAAAAGAGGCCGACCAGCCTCAAAGCATGACGGCTAATGTTATTCCTAAACCTCACCAATCCAGTGTCTCATTGCAACCTCTTTCGTTATTCCTAAAACCCCTCCATTCTCAAAACAAGACCTCAAATGTCACTCTTTACTCTCATGGTGTGCTTTAATGTTACTCCTGAGTCTCATCCCTCTGGTCTTGTAGCCTCTGTCACCCCGAGCCTCACCCCTCCAGCCGTATAGAGTGGTCTCTGTTTCTTGTGAGACTCGCCTCCAGTCTCACAATGTGATTGTTACTGTTACTCAAAGGCCACATCATGTCCTATAACACTGTGAATTGCCACATCATGACCTCTAATGTCTGCCCTCTAACATTATTCACTAGACACTCCCTCAAATCTCATATCATAACCTCAAATGTTACTCAGTAGCTAATCCCTTACGACTTTGTGTCATGGCCTCTGATGTCACTTAATAGCACTCATATCATGACTTTTAATGTTACTCAATGGCCTCTCCACAAGCCTGATCTTGCAACTTCTTAAGTTAATCAGTGGTTACTACCTCATCTCACAACATAACCGCTAACATTACTTAACGACCACTTCCTCAAGTCTCATACTGTGACTTCTAACATTTCTCCATGGCCGCTCCCTAAAGTCTCATATCACAGCCTCAAAATGTTAATCAATGTACACTCCTTGAAGTCTCATATCGAGACCTCTAACATTACTCATGGCCTCTCTCCCACGTCTGATATCATGAGATCTGATGACACTCAATGACCACAACCCTATGTCTGATGTCACGACCTCTAATGTTACCCAATGGCCACTCTCCCAGGCCTCATATTGTAACCTCTAATGTTCTACAGTGGCCACTCACTCAAGTCTCCTATCATGACTTCTCATGTTAATCCCGAACCACACTATTTAGTCTTATATTCTGTCCTCTATTCTCTGTTGTGCTCTTGCTGTAAAATGTGTGTGTCTTCCATTGTGCTTACTTCCTTTAGAATTTGGACTTTCTTAATCATAAACCATATTCCTCCGTTTCTCCTCGTGGTGTGTGGTTTAACCACTGCACCATTTTAATTGCCAGTTCCTGGACTGTTTCCAGTCAGTCTTTGTCATTTCAAAAAATGTAGCTTCCAGAACTGAAGACAGCACTAAGGTGACAGCCACAGAGCTACAGATGTGGCCTTCGGAACGGAACTGACCACAACAATAATAAAATGGTTGTTTACATATATAGTTTTCATGTCTGCCATTCTAAGCACTGCAATAACTGTGATTACTGTCAGCTGTCGCACAATGTAATGGTACTTGGTATACCGACCTCTAAAGGATGTAAGGCTGGGCCGATCTTGCTGGGACTGGAACTCGTGAAACGCAGAGGAAAACAGCGATGTCATACTGTAAAAAATCTGGCTCTTTGTTTTGTGATCTTGTTTACCCTAATATGGCCTTGTAGCGCTAGGAAGCGTCGTCATCAGTGCGCTGTACAAACACCCCAGGACATAAAATTAGGGGTGGCGAGCTACTGAAAGCTAGAGCTTGGCTCGAGCCAGCTGCTGGGCTCTGGCTTAGCTCGAGGTCCTCTTGGACCCTTGAGCCCAAAACGAGCCGAGCTTTCATGTGGCTTCTACTATCACATATGCTCTTATCTCAGGGCCAATTAATTAAAGACATAGCAGTGACTTTGATGTAAAATAATGAGATAGAAAGAGATATTCCTATAGTGGAAACCAGAAAACCTGTGATCAATCCCAGCTCTCCCACGTTACCAAATTGTGTGATCCTAGGCAAATATTTTAGTTCATCGAACCTTGTTTTTCTTCATTATCACATGTGATGAGCACCTTCTAATATGTTAGGTTCAGGATGTGCACTGTTAAAAAAACTCGTGTTTGATATAGCAGTCTGTAATACTGTTCCATTTATAATAAGAATCTAGACTACATATAGGGCAAGTGTAACAACCGATTTGCCTCTTAGTTCATTATCATCATGGTGGGGGTGGGGGGTCATTAATGTTTCTAAGCGCTTGTTTAAAAACTATCACTTTTAATCAACGGCTCTCAAAACAGTGATAGAATATCATGTACTAAGGTGAACCACTTCTAAGGTGAGCCACTTCTGAGTGTCAAAGAAATACAATGTTTTCATATTCGTACATGGTATTTATTGCATGATATATATGCCAAATATGTTGAAGGCTTAGTTCGTGCATGGGCTCTTCGAGCCGAGCCAGACTCTTCTTCAGCTCTGACCCGGCTCTCCCTGATGATCTGCTGGCTGTCCACGGAGCCGTCCCCGGGCTGTACTCCACTTGTGGTCATACTCCCACCGCCATTTTAAGGATTTGTGGTGCCCTGGGCAAGACATATTTTTTTCAGGCCCCCTTTTCGAAACACCGTTACGTGTATTACTCATTTTCAGCTAATTCAAGCCCTCGTGAGTGGTGGGCCTGAGAGAGTTGGTGTAAAGAGAAAGAAAGGTGGGTATGTAATGATTTGCGAGGTAAGGAGAGATGAAGTAGAGAAAGGTGAGGTAGAAAGAGAGGTGAGAGGTAGAAAAAGAGGCACGGAAGACAGCACGAGGTGGGTTACACGAAGGTTGAAAGTGTAGGGAGAGAAGTAGAGAGAGGCAAAGAGGGTGAGCAATGTAGGTAGAGAGATGACAGAACGAGAGATGAGTGAGGGACAGAAAGAGCGGTAGGTGGGAAGTAGAGAGTAGAGAGTGGTGAGTTAGGGGACGGGTAGACAGAGGCAGAGATAGGCGGAGAGGTGGAGCCAGAGAATCAAGAGAGGAGGGAGGAAGTGAGCGAGAGGGCGAGTGAGAGACTCTTCTGGCTATCCCAAACATTTTACCAGGCGCGCCCCTGAAGTTAGGAGCCCTGGGCACCTGCCACTTTGACCGCGCCTTAAAACGTCTCTGCATCGTACTCGAGATGCGGCCTCCAGAATTTAGCCCAATACTCTGGATTTGTGGCCTCCAGAGACGTTTTAAGGCATGGGCAAAGTGGGCTCTGGCCTAGGGCCCCAGCCTTTCAGGGGCCCCTCATAGAACCAGCTATGTTCTGTAGAGAGTTTTGACCTGATGACCTTGAATAATTTTTAAACAGAATGTTGTAAATTGCATTTTTTATCATTTATTTTTAATGTGCAAGAGTCTATCACAGACATTTTGCAGACAAAATGTGTTTATGTTTCATGCAACATCCATATAAAAAGTTTATTTTAGATCAAAACAGGACCTCACATATGAGAAATGGGAGGCGTGACAGAGATTATTTGCAGTAATATTAGTGAGCTGCTGCTGTGCTACAATACTGGAAACCCACATCAATATCTCTGAATATCAGATATACACACATTTAGAATTTGACCAAAGAGGGCACGAAGGAGCTGAAACTGTATCATAAAATCAAAGCTGTTCCGAACAGAGGCCCCCAGAATTCATTTGGCCCAGGGCCCCAAAATCCTTAAAATGTCACTGGTGGCCTCTACAAATTAACACATTTTTCCCAGACGTAATCCCCAGAACGAAAAACATGTATTTAAGTGCTGTCTCTGGATACAAACGCATTACATAACAGAACAGAACATATCATGCACAGTAACTTACGTAGCCCGGGGTCCGATGGCGGTAGCGCGGCCCCATACTGTCCTCCAGCGGCGCAGGTTCTGAACGCCCCTGTCTCGTCAGCCCACGAGCCGCTCTTTTTCCCTTTTCCTGTTGTGCTTTGCTGTTTCCTCTGCCGTTTCCTCGCTGGCGGGCCCAGGGCTCCCCTTCCCGTGCTGGGCGAACACCTCAGCGGTGCCGTGCGAGGCGGGCAGCGAACCTGGTGAGTGCCCTTAACACACTGCCCAGCACATGCGCCTGGCACTACCTGCCATCGCCCTTTTCGGAGCTGTCTTCGATGCGTTCAAACAACAGGCGTTATACCCAAACGGAGCTCTAATCCCAGAATCCCACTGTGACCATGTGAGGTGATCCGGGACAAAATATTTAATCTCGACTACGCCTTCATCCTTTCCTCCGAAAAGCGCTATATAAAATACTCGCCTTTTCTTTCATGCTCCAATCATCCACCCTGCCTTGACTTCGTCTTTAGTTCTTGTTTTTGCTGCTCTCTTTTTCTGACGCTCTGTCCCTATTTCAGAATTTTCTTATTCGCTCTGCCCGATCTCTTCTCTTGTCCCTGACTCTCTGCCCTTTCTCTGCCCGCTTCTCTTCTAGTAATGTGATGCTTACCAATTATTCCAACTAAAATGTATCTGGGAAAGCTTTCTATTCCCTTCCCTTCCCTCCACCCATCCTGCCTCCAGGACGTGATATCAGCTGGAGCCGTGCCACCCTCAAGCTCGCGGCAGCCAGGGGAGTTTGTCATGCTTGTTGGTTACTGTTATGGGGTTGACAAGTCTTTAACATGCCCACGGGCAGGTTTGAGTAATGAGATTATCTCCCACTGCGTGGGTTTAATCTTTTGTGCTTATGTTATGGCTGTTAGTAAAATCCAGCATCGCAGTATGTGGCACCGAAGTAGCCCCGAAGGGCATGGATGGGAGCGCTTTTGAGTGGAGGGGGCCTTCAAGGGTCATACAGCACTATTAAAACCAAGCATGCAGCACCAAGTAGAGCAAACTCAGCGCGCCTAACTTGCTCAAGTCATTTCCTTGTTTAGCGCAGTGGTAAATGAAGAAAACATGGGCCTTTTTACTGGAGTTATTTCCTGGTTTAAAACAGTGGTAAGACTGCCCTAAAGGAAAGATATATGGGTCGTATTTACCAATATCATTCCCTAGTTTAAGACTATATTTTCTACGGATTTTCCTTGGCTTTCTCTTATGACTTTATTAAGTCAGACAAGAACATTTTAAAATGTATTAAGAATGTTTTAAGATTGTCTTAAGTTAGTACAAAACAATTCATAAATCAGGAGACTTTTTTCTGGCTAAAGAGTCTTTTAATACTCTAAGTTAGGCTCCAGCATAGGGAACAATAAGTAAGTAAATCATGCCCAGCATGTTGAGGACACACAGCAGAGACTTGTAGTCAAGAGCTAAAGCCCCACATTGCCATCTCATGCTCTCATCATTTGAACGCGACTGCAAATAACAACTATCGTTGAGGCATCAACAGCCTGTCTTCCTAAAGTTTTATCTGGCCTAAGTCAGTCTTTAAACTATGTTAAGCAAGGCTGGACAGTCTTAAAACTATTATTAGACTGCATTAAGCCAGTACAAAACCCTTCTTAAATCAGAGCCATATTTCATGATTTGAGACAGTCCTAAGAATGTCTTAAGCCAAGGAACCACTTCAGTTAATCAGACCCCAGGAGATGATTTAGAGTTCATGGTGTCCACCTACACAAAGCGTGGATGAAATACAATACTTTTCACCAAGTGACAACTATGCCCATAGCATGTGCTGTAGAGGTGCTGAAACCTAGTGTTCGGATGTATTTAACACTTAAAACGACTCCGTGGACGGAACCTTATCTTATGGGATCCCTGTCAACACATGAGAAATTTTTGTTAACCAGGTTTCGGTTGAACCTCTTCCACCTTTTGCTAGCCAGACCGAAGGGTTCTCACAGAGGTCAAGTGCTAGCTCCCTGCGGCTTGCGACGGACAGTCTCCGTAGGATTTGCTGCACTTCTTGTTTTTATGCAAACTGTATGAAATCCCCGTAGACATTTTTTGGTTCCTATTTTAAAAAGATTGAATTTTAGACAGGTTCGACCGGCCCTTGTGTATCTTCAACTGCTGAAAGAGGACTGTATCTTTTTTATAGTAGGGTTTTTAAAAGCTTCTATGAAATCTAGGACATGTATGGATGTGTAAAGTTCGTCTATCTAGGCATGTTTTTTAATTGAGCTGATTTATATTGCGGTACAGGATATCTTTTTAAATCATGTATTAATATATAATTGCTTTTATGTATTTTTATCTGTGTAACTTTTATGGTTTTGTGAACAAAAACCGAATAAAGTCTTTTGATGATGATGCCTGGAAGTGTAAGTACTTTTACAGTGCAAACCTAGACTGAGAGAAACAGAGTGCTAAACAAGGGCAGAAGCCCAAAGTTATGATTCAATATTGTTTACAATCAAGAAGGGTGTCTATGAGTGGCGCGCCCTACTATGTGGAGATGTAGTATAGTGGGCATATCACGAGCGATTCGCCCCTGCCACCAATAGACCAATTTTACCCCACTTCTCCTTTCCCCCACAAACACACCAGGCAAGTAATTGGTCTTCACTGCGTAGTCTTTATTAAACTTCAGATAAACGCAATCTTTATTTGTTGATGCACTGTCAACACTTGACCACCTTTTATTAAAACCAAACAAACACACATTGATAAAAGCAATAGGCTTGCAAAGTATACATTTGAGCCACAGGTTGAAATTGTATTTACATTTCTGGATCTCCAGAGCCACACTTGATGCGTGTTGCGCCAGCAGGCCACAACCAATTTTTCCACAGCTCCCATTTGGGATAACTACCCGTCGTCTATCCCCTAGACGCGACCACCAGGGCACTGCTTGGCGCCTTTCTTGCGCACCAGCCCTCACAAAGTTGCTTACTACAAGCGCCGGCATCTCGGGTAGGGCCAGAGAGTCCAGGACCACCAGCAGGTCAGCCCCCTCTCCCGCCAGCCCCGAGCCCCCATTGACTGCTCGCCCTGTTCCAGGATCAGACAGTCCCCGCCAAACAGGAGTCCCCGCCATTTCTCTTGCCCGGGACCCCACCACAGGGCGAGGAGCTTGCTGGCACTCTCGCCCTCCCCCCAAACCCCACTTGACCGTCTTGATCTAAAGCCATGGCCCCCAAAATGGTTTGGATGAACAATTCCAACCCTGCTTCGGAGAGATGCACTCCATCCGCCAAATACAAATCTGACCTTGATGCCTGTATCAGGTTATGCCTAATGGAACGTATGGGTGACCCTGCCAAAAGTTTTGCCACCGCCTATTTCAATTTCTTCACCGACCTGTTTACTGCGATTGCTGGCGCCTTGTTAGCCCAAACCTGACGTGGAATCACCTCTGACCAGAAAATCGTGGTGCCCGGGAGGGCCTTCCTCACCCTTGAGAGTGTAAAAATGAGTGCATCTTTCACCCCCCTCCGGCCCGCGGGGATCATGTCATTGCCCCCTGAATTAATCACCAGCACATCTGGAATGGGCATGCCCTTATCTAGCGCCTTCTGTAAATGGGCCATGACATCCTCTAACCGTTGCCCTCTGACCCCTATCCAATGGTGATCGATTCCTTTTACCCTCTGTGCTCTTTCCTCCCTGGAATTGCCAAAAAATTGCCCTGCTCTGCGTATAAAAGAATGGCTGCACCAGCATACCTGCGGCCGCTGCCTCGAAACCACTGTATGAAAGTTAAAGGAATAGAAAGAAAAAAGGGAAGGCTTCATTAGGCGAGAGACACCGCATTTGCCGCTGTCACCCAGCCGCTGTTTTAAGCTAGCTGTGGTCTCACATATCATTCAAAACAGGATGACTTCCATCTGCCTACCCTCTTGATGGTTTCCGATGAGAGGCCTAACGTGGCTGCTGTTGTGGCAGCCCCAATCCCAAAAGAATGAGACGTGAAGTGGGCCGTTTCCTCCCCCAACAGTACCAAGGAGCGCTTGCATATGCGCGTGAACTGAAATCTTGTGAGGGGGTTCCGTCTGCATGTAATAACAGCCTGCCATCTCCCTCCCTAGGTCGTAATTGCATGAAACTCTGCATCAGTGTCACGGGACAATAAACGGCCCCATGTACTGCTCTTAGCTGGACCCAAACTCCTTTCCCTAAAGGGTCTGTCTTTGACCTCCTCACTCTAACTTGCAGCATGTCTTCTGAAATTACCACATCTGCTATTCTGATTCCCCCCTCTCTATCCACCTTTGAGGCCGGTATGAGCTCAGATATTCGAAAAGCCCCGAAGAATGCCAAAGAGTACGCTAATCGCAGCAGCTGCACCTCATAAGGGGATATGCATACTTGCGGTAATACCTCCAGAATACTTGATAGTCTACTGGCGTCTATGGGTCTCCTGTTATCTTTTACCCCTGGGGCCAACCATTCCCAACCCTTCACTGCCCGCCTGACTCTAGGATCCTTGGTAGGGTCCACCACCCCTTCCAATCCCGCAAAGAAGGCAATTGCCAACAACTGCCTCTTAACCAGGGCCAGTGATTTCCCGTTCTCCCTCTGTTGTACTATGAATAGAAGTACCCCCTGCGGTGTAAATACCTCTGCCTTCCCTGCTCCCCTTAAGATTGCTAAGTATACCTGCCATGCCCTCCCATACATACTCTTAGTCTTGGGCGCAATAGAAGCCGCTATCAGGTCGTGGGCAATGGGGCACCAAGCTTCCATAGCTTTTCTGGGAAATTCGTCATCTGATTGTCCGCTTACGTGCCATCGAGCTCTGAATTCTGTTAACTTAAACGGGACAGGGCATCAGCTACTGTGTTGTCCACCCCTGGCACATGTTTAGCAATAAAGTACACATTGCGCTGGAGGCAACCCCGCACCAGTTCTTTAAGCAAGCGGAGCACCCATGGACATTTTGCCCTCTGATTGTTCACTGCCATCACTGCAGACATACTGTCAGACCAAAACACGATGCGCTTATTTTCAAGGAAGGAGCCCCAAAGATGTAGTGCCACTATGATGGGGAATAACTCTAGGAATGTAATGTTGCGAGTCAATCCAGTATTGACCCATTCAGCCGGCCAGTGTTTCATGCACCACCTAGAGCCTAGCACTGCCCCGAACCCTACACTGCCAGCTGCGTCCGTGTAAAGCTCTAACTCTGCGTTCGCTTGCGTTGGTTGCTGCCAGATCACTGAACCATTGAACCCCATCAAGAATTCCTTCCATGTGCCCAAGTCACCTTTAACCTCTGCAGATAGCCTAGTATGGTGGTGTTTTGCCCTTAAGCCGGATATCGCCCTGGCGATGTTACTAGAAAAAGCCCTGCCCATGGGTATCACCCGGAGCGCAAAATTCAGTTGGCCCACCAAGACATGCAATTGGTGCAAGGTGACCTTGCGTGCCGCTAGACATTCATCTATGGATGCTTCAAAGGCTCTTACTTTCTCCTGAGGGAGTCTGCATACTCCGGCTACAGTGTCAATTTCGATGCCCAGGAAGGTTAAGCGAGTTGCCGGGTCTTCGGTTTTTCTCACGCCAGGGGTACCCCCAATGCTTCTGCCAACCGCTGGAAGCCCAGCAGAGCCTTCCCGCAAGCTGGCGAGCCCGGTGGACCCAGAAAAAGAAAATCATCTAGATAATGCACCACATCTCGGGACTGCTACCAGGTCCTGAACTGCCCATTCCAAGAAACGACTGAATGTTTCAAACACTGTGCATGCGATGGAACAACCCATTGGCATACATAGGTCCATGAAAAATTGCCCCTCAAACGTAAAACCTAGCAACCTAGTGTCTTCTGGATGCACCGGCAGGAGGCGAAAGGCAGCTTCGACATCGGATTTGGCCATCAGAGCGCCCTCACCCAGTCTCTGTAGTTTCTGAATAGCGGTGTCAAAGGTGGTGTAACGCACTGCACATAGTTCTGGATCCAACCTGTCATTAACTGACAAACCCGGTGGACTTGATAGGTTATGAATCAGGCAGTATTTTCCCGCCTCCTTCTTTGGCACCAGGCCCAGCGGTGAACACACTAAGTCTTGCCTTGGAGACTGCTGAAAAGGCCCGCTACCCTCCCCAGCGCTACCTCCTTCATGATTTTTCCCTAGCCAAATCCGGATTCTGCAAAACTGAGCGCTGATTGCGTGGGGGAACCGTGGAAGGTGGAGCACTAGATGGGATATGAAAGCCAAATTTAAAACCTTGATATAATAGGTGAGCCTCTTGCCTCCTCTTGTATCTACTGAGCAAGTGGGCCAGGACATGCAGGCGTATTGGAGTGGGCAGTCTCCTAGGACGACTGGGCAGGGCGGCCCCTGTTCTGTGCGTGGGCAGGGGTATGCTGTTCTTTAGGTTTCCCAACTTTTTTGTAACACTTGTACTCTGGATGACCTTGCATTCCGCAAAAGGAACATATATGCCTGAACTTGCATGCAGATCCCCTACTGCATTCATTCTTGTTAAACTGCCAGCAAGCTTGTATCTTATCCCCTGCCCCTTTGTCCCCCCGAAAGGAATGAGTGGTCTTGCTAACTGGTGCTGCCGAGTAAAACTCTGCATGCCATATGTTGATCTCTTTCTGATCCCATGCCACTTCTGGCCTTACTGCCTTCATTTGTCTAAATTTGTTGTCGTATTGCAGCCAGGCCATGCCCTGAAATTCTGAAGCTGCCCCGTGAATCATTGACATGTAGCTTATCAGCTGGGCCGCCAGCACTGGAAACCGCTCTACCATGATAGCTGCGTATATAGCAAATCCAGTGACCCAATTCTTGATTGACCATTCCACCCAAACTTTTTTCTGTTTAAATTCCCCCTCCTTGCCTGCCCTGTTCTTCCCTGGCACCACGCCCGCATTGATAAGATCAAATACATCTATGAATTCTCCCTGAAAATCTTTTCTCTTGTTTCTGCCGGCACGTGCCATGTAATACCTGCTGATGGGGCTACTGCGAGCGACGTGGAACCATACATCACCGGGCTCTGTGACAGAGGGGTTGCACCGATACCACCGCCACCGGGGGTACTGGCGGCGCTGTTGGGAATGTCCCTGACCCTGGTAAACCTGTATTATTGGTTGGTCCTTGCGATGTTGCAGCGACCACCAACGGAGATTGTGCTACTCCGCACGACTGGACCCAGACTTGTGCCACCCAGCTGCCTTGATGTGCTACTACTGGAGCGGGAGCCTGCGCGGTAGTTGGTGTTGCCGTCGCCACCCCCCCTGTGCTGCCGCAGCTTGAGATGTACTTGCCGTCACTGGCGGTGATACTATGAGGGGAGTCGCGCTCTGTTGAAGCCCCCCCCCCTGGGAGCGACTCTACATTCGTCTGACTCTTCTGCGCAGCTGTGCCAGAAGCCTGATTATTGTCTGTGCTCAACAGGGGCTGGCCCGCTGCCACCGCCTCACCTGAGGTGCTCGCCCGCGGTTCCGCGACACGTTTGGCCTTTTCTTGCTGCGTGTCTTTGAAACGTTCGGGCGTCCGCCTTGTGCGTTTGGACAACGGGACCTCCTGCTGTGAACTCGCTCCGGCCCCCTGAGTTAATGTCTGCAGAGCCCACTCGATGCCGCCTTTCTCTGCAACCTCCCACAATGCCGACAACGATCGAAAATCCTCCAATGTAGCTGGGGCCTTCTTGGCACCCCGTGCCCGCTTTGGTGGCATCCTGCCCACTAGAGAAAGCAAAAGAGAGTTAAACCAAGGCCAGTGCCTCTTTCCCTTTGCCCTCTTGACAGGCCTTTTGACTCGCGCCCCCCAACCCTTCGCTTCCAACATGCTCGCCTTGTACCTGTCATTGCTGGGGCACTGGGAATACTCACTACCCTAGTGCCCCCATGCGTCCTCATCTTCCCCTCTCAAGGCGATCCGCCCATGCATAAACCCCCCCCCCAGGGATACTCAATCTACTCACTAGTCGAGTTCCCCAGGGGTTGTCATGCTCTTAATCATGCAGCGCCATGCATAATGCCCCCACCGCTCCGGGAGCGCTCAGCCTACTCACTAGCCGAGCGCCCCGGTTTGCTTGCCTGCACACTGCGCCTCCCCCGGGTCATGCCATAGTTGTTAGGCCCCACGACCCCACATGCATTTTCCCAGGCCATACCTCTTTTTGGGGACCCCTGTGCCCCGTCACCCTTAACGCCGGTGGTTTAGTTCCCTGCCGATAACAAAAAGGGAAACACACACACATTGTTCTGCCTAAGCCGGAAATGCCGCGCCTGCTCCCCGATGCGTGCGCCATGCTGTGCCTGAGCTCCGCCTGCCGCTTCTTCCCCTCCGACGGCGCTTTCAATTCCTTCTAATGCGCAAATGCCCCACAAACTTTTAAAAGCGATCTTAGACGCGGGCAACCATGTGCTGATGGTCCGTCCCGAACTGGGAGCGAGTCTACTGGACCTTCGTGAAGCCGCGCTCGGGGTTTCCAACGCGCAAACATCCCAACGCTTACGAACTGAGAGCTACTTTACCACTCGAAAATACATGCCAGCCGTGGGATCCGAACCAAAAGCCTTCAAAGAGACTGGAACCATCAAACTGTTCCCCGCTAGGCCATGCACTTTTCCTTTGTACCGGCGGGCCATGCTGGGCTGACGCTCCCGGTCCGCTCCCCCTTTAAAATCTCCCCGCGCATGCAATACGTTGGCTCTCCCTTACCGCTCCTCCCAACTTGACCCCGGAGATTACATCCCAAACAGCCTCCGCTCCTACCCAAGGTACGAGCTCCTTAAATTATTTTAAATGCCGACCGCATGCAGTCGCCATGAACCCTCCGCTACGCTGTGAGGCCCTCTCACCTGAGTACCACGCACGCCAACCGGTAACTTCAACTTGATTGCGGCTCCGGTCTGCAGGGCACCCGTGGAGAGAGGACAAAGAGGGCTTCCCACTCGTGTCCCCTGCTTTTATTCCTTTCCTGGGGAGGGGTCGCCGGTGCACCTTAGTGACGCCCTAAGTGACCTCCCGCGTTTCCTGGTGACGCCCCCTCCCACTCCCCAAACCGGAAGTTTTCTAGGCTTCCCGAATGAAATGCCACTAATGGCCCCCGCCCCTAGGTGTGGGGGGGCCTATCATTCTCTGAAGGTGTGGGTCTTCAGCTCCTTTGTGAACTGCAGAAGTGTTGGGGCAGTTGAATGTTGATGGAAATGTTGGTTGTATCCCAAGAGCATAGATGGAGGGGCGTTGTCTTCTGATCTTGTTTGCAGTTTTTCGTTTTTAGTCTGGCTATTGCATGGCTTCTGACATCCACCTGAGGTAGTCAGTTTCTCTGCTGTTATTGAGGGGTGCAAGTTCTTTAGACATAAAATCCGGGAGTAGGGGTGGAGGGTGTTGCGCCACTCCCAAAATTACCATGCTGGAGTTCGAAGGTGAATGAGCATTAAAGATAACTTTAAATTTTGTTTTTATCTCGTCACATTTGCTGTGCAATCAAAGACAGAGGTCAAATGTAAGTTTTGTCTTTTGGAAAATTGCTGCTTATTCTTTTAAAATTGAGACTGGTATTTACTTTTTTCTGTTAGTTAGGTAAACATTATTTTGGTTATTGATAACCATAAAAGTTCACATAAACACCATAAAATGAAAAAAGAAAAGGTTAATACATATCTACACATGGTCAAGTTTGTACTATCATCTAAGTGCAAACACATGGATTAAATAACACTCATATTAGTCAGCAAAAACCTCGAGAATGGGTCCGCTATGCTCACTAAAAGTAACTAAGAAATCTTAGTGGTTGTACTATAAGACTCTAGTTTATGGTTTGAGCACAATTTAGGAACCAACCAAATAAATTATTACCATAAGTTACCAGATTCTTTTAGATCCAAAAGTGCAGTGTGTTATTATATGAGGACTAAAGTTCATATTCTAACTATGGGACCCTTATGACTTTCTTTTAGTAGTTTCCTTTAAACCTCCAGTCTCATCCCCTATATCAAGGTTGTTCCGTGTTCCGTGGGTGTCACAACATGGAGTTTCAGAGTACTCGCGACCACGGAACAACCTTGATATAGGGATGAACTGAGAGTTTAAAGGAAACTACTAAAAGAAATTGAGACTAATAAATCACGTGGTGGACATAATATGATCTATTACGAATAGAGGATTTCAAAAGAAGATAATCTCCGTTCTCTGATAATGAGGATTTATCTACACAAACTGAATATACCAAATTGAGGCAAGGACTGTAGAGGAAGGACATATACCCATCCGGTTATCACCGGATTAATAGCACTTTCACGAAGACATTAGCCCTGAAGAAGTCGCAAAGATGCGGCGAAACACGTGTCGGCTGGGATCTAAGAGAAGCCCCAGAGAAGAAAAATAAAAGAAATGGATACATACGGAAAATAATTTGTGTATAATTTGTTGCATATGAACCACCACATCCAGCTGTTGCTGGTTGATTCCGGCCTTCTATCTAAAGTGCCTGCTAGCATCCTCATCTGTCTGCATCATATGTGCACCTCCAACTTCCACGTTTTTATTGTTGGGGGAGTTGAGGACTTCCATCTGATGGCAATATTTGAGAGGGTCATTGCTTGGGGTATAATTTGCTAATGGACCTGTCTGTTCTGGATATCAACTTCAGGGGGCAGGATTTGGGGTCCTGGAGGCATTACTTGTTGGTCAGAGTCGTTATTTGGTTGCATATTCTGCTTCAGAATGCCTAGATCACTATGTAGAACCACGTCCTAATGTGAAAATCTGCTTCATCAAAGCCACATCTAAGGTATGTGAAACATCCGGGCACATAGCATCCATGCTAACTAGGGATAGAAACGTGGCAGGCACAAAGTTACATATTAGCAGCCTGAACTGGCAATTTATTGAGGTTTTCCAGGTGCTCTGTTGGCATTTCTTCATATTGCTAGTGCTTATCTACTATGAGCCGTCTGTGCAAAGATCTGTACTGGGATGCAAATCATATGCCTATATATAATCTACTCAAATGACATGAAGCTCCCTGAGTCGTATAATCACCCTACCACAGTGATTGAATGTCTTGTCCAGACTTTATAGAAGATGGCCAGTTCAGCTCCACCTTCCTAAATCTGGGTGTGCACCACAGGTAAATGTGCATTGTCTGGTTTTCTGCAGATATCTAATCCAGCACAATCTTGCGACTTGTGTGAGCATAGGGTGGTCCGCTGTCCGAAGATGATTCCTGAACAGATACTCTGGTATAGAGGTGCTCCCCAGGTAGTCCCCTACACATCTCATCTCCAAACAGGTCGTCAGGTTGAACAATGCTGTTGTCCATTGAAATGGTGCTGCTAAGTAATAGCTTTAGAACTCTGGAATGCCCAGATTAACATCGACTATAGGGAGAAAATGTTTTTCCAGGGTCACCCTTTGTCTACTTAACCCCAGATCAATTTTGTTAAAATGCTTTTGAGGTCTCATAAAAGAGTATGCATAATATA
The DNA here is from genome assembly GCA_963921515.1 of Calotriton arnoldi. Lineage (NCBI taxonomy): Eukaryota > Metazoa > Chordata > Amphibia > Caudata > Salamandridae > Calotriton > Calotriton arnoldi. Next base: position 31,021 of record CAWUFW010013072.1, on the reverse strand, counting down.
AGTGTTAAATTGCAAAATAATACAGCACCCACAACAGAAGCACCAATTTTTAAAGCACCACGCGCCTCAACGGTGATAATAGTTGTTTCTTCCAAAACTCAATTGAGGCTCTTGTAGAGGCCAGAGGTCAGAGACTTAGGGCCTGATTTAGATTGTGGAGGATCTGGTCCCACCGTCACTTTTCGTTTTGTTTCTCCACCCACCTACTAGGCGGTCTGCCCACTCAATTTAGATGCTGGTGGGTCTATGGACGATAGACCCTCCAAGTGCCACTGTCTCCATCAGAATTTTCCTCTCGCGTCGATGGCGCCACAGGCAAAAGCAGCTGTCGGAGGGAGTCCAGCCAATGTTTCTACCGGGTCAATCACAATGTGCCTTCCCGCCGACGTAACTGTGGCAGGTAAACCTCCACACCATTGCGTTTCCATTTGTTTCTCCAGCCACCTACTAGGCGGTCTGCCCACTCAATTTAGATGCTGGTGCGTCTATGGACGATAGTACCTCCAAGTGCCGCTGTCTCCGTCAGAATTTTCCTCCTGCGTCGATGGCGCCATAGGCAAAAGCAGCTGTTGGAGGAAGTCCAGCCAATGTTTCTACCGGGTCAATGACAATGTGCCTTCCAGCTGACGTAACTGTGGCAGGTAAACCTCAACACCTGAGTTGGCGGTATCGAAAGTGTATATGGTAGAAACGTACCTTTTTTCCTTTTTTTGCTTTCGTTTCCGAAATGAACTCAATCGTCCAAGTCCTTCCTTTGCTGCTGCTACTTGACCACAAAGCAAATCAACCCAGTCGTTGACGAAATCAAAGGTAAGCTTCCTTTTTACTTGTTTCCATTTGAATTGTCTGTTTGCATTAGCTCTGGACATGTGCATTTTGAAATCTCTCTTACAAGCAATAATTTTCCAATGTGTAATGCATATGTGTGTAATGTCATTTAAGAAATTTTAAGAAACACACCTGTATTAAACACATTTTATTATTGTCAAATTTTGTGCAAGCTTCCTTCATGATAATGGACACTTACACAAAAGATGACATTAAACAAGATTCATAATGTGTTGATACAGGTGTGTTTCCTCCCTTTTCGTAAACTATCAAATTATAAACATATGCATTACACATTTTTTGACTAATTTAAAAATTAATATAATTTAGTAATTCCCCACTAGACAAGGTAAAGAGTTTTAACAAAAATATATGTAAAATCAGTGTTAGTCCTAAACTGAAATCATTTTATTTATTTATGTAGCATTTCTCCTTTTCTAGTGCATTTTCTGTATTTTATTACATTTAAATGATCTTATTTTTGTAATGTGTAATGCATATGTGTTTATTTATTCATTTATTAAGTTTAAGTAAACACACCTGTATTAACACTTAAAAGCAAACATTTCAATTGTTATTTTTGGTGCAAGTGTACATTATCATGATGAATGCTTGCACCAAAATTGTTATGTCTATCACAATCCTTGTTTTCTAGTGTATGGACTTTACAAATAAGACATTTAAAAAATATTTCCTTGTATAATTGTAAGTAAGTAAAAATATGTATTTCACATTTTCTTCATTAACATTTTTATGAATCAAAAAATTGTAAATGAAAAATAATGTTAGGACAAACTTTGTAAATTTAAAATATTTTTATTAATAAATGAGATACTTCTCTCATAAATATTTTATTCAATTCAAAACATAAAAGGAGAACAAAAGGATTTCCCATGACAATTGGCTGTGGTTGTGTTGCCCATAACTTGCCTCCTGTACGTACTGCCAAAAGGTAACCTCCTCAGGAAGGGGCATCTATCAGGCACAGAGCAGGCACCTCAAGGATCTTTCTTGGGAGGGGTGGGTTTAGGTTTGACAGAGGTTAAGGACAGGTAAGGTGTGAATTTGGGAGGAGGAATACAGGTAGGAGGGGTGGGAAAGGATTGGGATTTGGAGGTAGAAGGAGCTGCAGCAGTGGTGTATGTTGTGTATGTTTGGATATGTGTTTTTTGGCAGATGTTTGGTATTTGGGTGAGTGCGTGCATTTGATTTTGGTTGATGTTGATTTGTGTGTAGGTGTGCTTTTGTGTGAGTGTGTTGGTTTGGATGAGTGTGCTGTTGTTGTGGTTGGTGTGGTTGTGGTGTGTGTGTCTGTATGTTGGTCTGGTGTATGTTTGGATGTGTGCGGTTCAACTGGAGTTTGGTATTCTGGTGCTTGTGTGTTTGTTTTTGGTAGGTGTTGTTTTGTGTGTATATGTGCTTTTGTGTGTGTTGGTTTGGATGAGTGTGTTGTTGAGGTGGCTGGTATGGTTGTGGTGGTTGTGGGTGTGGTGGTGGTTGTGGTGGTGGTTGTGGGTGTGATGGTGGTTGTGGTGCCTCTAGTTGTAGTGTCAACAGTGTGTGTGTAGCAAGCCTAACTTCCTTGAGCGACGCAAGGACCCCGGCGGCACTAGTACAATGCATACTAGTGTTTCTCTTCTTTCTGACCTGGAAGAGTTTGACTGGACACGCCGGGATTGGTTGTGTGTGGAGGTGGGCAATGCTCATATAGAGACGGAGGCTCAGCTTGGTTGATTTCGGTGGTTTGGAGGAAGATGAGCAGCGGTGTAAGCGACGCGGATGAAGGAGTAACGGACGTGGCAGCGGAGGATGAAGGGTGGACGAATCTGATTCCTGACAAGACGGAGAGAAGATTTCCCTATGGTTACGGCTTCACGGAGTGCGGCGGCCAGGAGGAGAAGAACTCGAGGGAGGATGTACGGGACGAGACCGCCGGGACTGCAGACGGGGATCCCGGCCTCAGGCAAGTGTGGCACAATTCCCTACATGTCCTGGGGTCGGGTTTATGCTGGGAGTAGGGTTGGGTCTATGTGAGCTTGTTTTTGGCACTGGGAAGGTGCGGGATACCTGAGCTTCAGCCGCCAGTACCATTTCATTCGACCTAGAGTTCTTAGAATTCTGTGGAGAACAGTTAGTGGAACGGCACAGATATCACCCCCCGTGCACTTCGTAAAGGAAATTCCTGTTCTTTTTTGTTTAAACCAGCACCGACAGCCTGTTTTTTTTCACAGAAGGTGTTTTCTTGGTGAAGGAAGAAGACAGTAGGGAAATCATACTTAATGGTCTTGTAATTTGGTTTCCTTCCGAGGGTGCGGCAAGATTGAGAGAAGTGGAAGAAGAAACGGGAAGAGAGGTCCAGGAGCCCTTTGGAAGAAGACTGTTTCTGCACTATAAACCTATAATTGAAAGCTTTCCTATCATTCAAAAATAAAAAGGAAAACAATAACTGAGTAATTCGAGTGGCCCTCTTGGTTTGTCCTGTCACAGTGGTGTCAGAAGTGGGATAGGTGGATCCCTGACAGGACAAGGGAATGGAACAACCCGTGACCATGGACGATATGATAAAACAATTGGCTGAGGGACAGTGGCATCTACAATTGGTGGTGGAGAGGCAGGCCACCACTGAGCAAAAGGATCACGAAAACCTTCATGATGTTCTACAGTCATAAGCGGGGGTCATAGCTAACAACCAAATAGTGCAGGATGCGGCCATACAGAGACTGACAGACACCATTGCGAATACTAGAGTCCATCCTAACGTCCGTAGCTCGGAATTGCAGAAGTTTCAGTCAGGGGAAGATCCTGATTTCTTTTTTACTAATTTTGAGAAGGTGGGTAGTACTGTGTCATGGCCTCCAGAATGATGGGGCCAGTATATTGCCCCTCTTTTGTCCGGGGAATTGCAAATGGCTTATCAAATTGCTAATCCTGCAGGCATTACTCCATACCCGGAGATAAAAAAGAATTATTCTAGAGCGATTGGGATTTGATAGTGAATACTATTGGTCAAAGTTCCAGAAGGAGAAATGGAACTCCCAAGACAATCCAAGAGCCCTATTTTACAGAGTACAAGATCTGGGTAATCGTTGGTTGCATCCTACCCTATCCACCATGGAGGAAATATTGGATAAAGTGTATCTAGAAGAGTACCTAGATGCTCTTCCGAATCCCACAAGGGCTTGGGTAAAACAACATCCTAACATCACAGTCAATACTGCTATAGAGCTGGCCTGCCCTTATCATAGAGCTACGGATTTTTGACCAACCCCAACCCGTACCCCCGAAACACGAGTATCCCAACCTCGAATGCCCACTCCTGTTGCTTTGTGTTGGAGATTTTCATCCCCACAAACCTCTTCACGATCCCCTGCAGAAGGTTGATCGCCTTCACGCTTTCCTCCTAGTAGAGAGGTGAATCAGGGTCCCCAGTGTTTTCAATGTGGTGAGTGAGGCCGTATAGCCAGAAATTGCCCCCAGAGGACATCCATGACTGAACCAATGAAAGTTGGGTACTCCAGGCATCAAGTGTCATGGGCTAGTGCCAGCTTTAGCAAATATCACATATGAATGTATATTAATCAGGTCCCAACAAAAGTCTTGATAGACTCCGGTTGTCGCCACTCAGTCATAAGTGTGGACAGGATGGGACCAAGTCAGTGGCTGGATGGGGATACGGTTGTTATTACGTGTGTTCATGGAAATAGTAAACCTTATCCCATAGCCATGGTGGAGATGGAATGGAATGGACATAAGGAAAAGATGCGGGTGGGTTGTACCCCTGAGCTAGTGGAAGAGATGATGATTGGGAACTGATTATAGAGGGTCTATCCTTTTGTTGAACAATCTATCAGAAGAAAGGGAAAGAGATACAGTGGTTGCAGGAAGCTCCTTTTGTAACTGAGGAGTTGATACCTGGTAGGTATAAGCAGAGATCATCATGTAGAGAGAAATGTTTTCATTACAGATTGTTTGTTTTGAATGGATTAGCTAATGTTCTGTCTACTTACTCTTCCACAGCTGTGAAGGAGCATGAGTCACGCAGTTTTAGATCAGACCAAAAAGACGACTCCAATTTCGAACAAGCCTAGGCTCATGCAACTAAAGATGAGGAGGGAAAGGTAGGACCTTATTTCTTTGTCTCGAAAGGGTTGTTATATCGAAGAATACAGAAACCCTACGAGAGAGTTTCACAGTTATTGGTCCCTTCACCTTACAGGGAGAAGGTACTACATTTGGCCCATGAACAGACAGGTGGTGGGCATTGTGGGAGAAAACCGAGGAATACTTGTTGCAGAGATTTTATTGGCCTGGGGTTTTTCTGACAATAAAAGGTTTTGTGCGGCATGTGAGAGGTGTCCACGGGTGAATCCCCCTCATGTACCTAGGGTTCCTTTACAACCCTGACCCATTATTGAGATTCCCTTTTCTAGGGTTGGAATCAACTTGGTAGGGCCATTGGTGAGATCTACACGTGGTTATTGGTACATATTGGTATTGGTCGATTATGCAGCTCATTATCCTGACGCTATACCCTTTACAAGCATGACAACAAATGTAGTGGCTCAAACAATGATTGGATTTTTTAGTCGGGTTGGTTTTCCCAAAGAACTGTTGACTTATGTCACAGTTGATGGCTCAGATTTATACCATCTTAAGGATTAAACAAATACGAACCTCCTTCTATCACCCACAAACCGACAGATTGGTGGAACGGTATAATCGCACCATCAAAACCCTGCTAAAGAAAGTGATATCTGAGACGGGCAGGGATTGGGATAGGCAACTTCCGTTAGTTTTGTTTACCATTCGTAATCAAGTACAGTCCTCTATCGATTTCAGTCCATTTGAGCTGGTGTTTGGTAGAAGACCTAGAACCCTATTGACATGGCCGCAGAGCAGTGGGAAGATGAGGAAAACGAAGGTGTGGAGCTCTGAGAATATGCTGCCTCTCTAAGAGAAAAGATTACCACTTTGTGGGATGAGGTAAGACAGAATATGGATACCGCCCAGGGGAAACAGAAGAGTACTTATGATCGAGGCACCAAACATAGGGGACTGGAACCAGGGGAAAAGGTGTTGTTACTACTTCCATCCTCCGACAATAAACTATTGGGTAGATGGTAGGGTCCTTATACTGTGTTGGCTAAAGTTACACCTGTTACCTATAGAGTGGCAGTCCCTCATGTGGGGCGTTTGGGACAGATATATCATATCAATCTGCTTAAAAAGTAGGTCGAAAACCCCAAGACTGGAAGCATTGGCAGTGATGTTTATTTGGTGACTGATTCCCAACCCCTTGAAATCACTTTGTTTGGTGAGGCTACATCTGAGGGTAAGGGGATAGTTCCCATGGGTGTGAATCTCTCTCCACAGAAGGAGAATCTTCCCAAGTTGGTAGGGAAATATGGTGATGTCTTTTCCCCACGTCCCGGGCGAACCCTGTGGATACAACATGATATTAAAACCAAAGATGCAAAACCTGTTCGTTTTCGTCCTTATAGGATACCTGAGGCTAGACGACAGGCCGTTGAGACGGAAGTGGCTGAGATGTTGCGAGAAGGATAATCGAACCCTCTTGTAGTGCATGGTGTTCTCCAGTGGTTTTGGTACCCAACCCCAATGGGTCTATTTGTTTCTGTATCGATTTCAGACAGCTAAATGAGCTGTCTCTGTTTGACTCTTACCCAATGCCCAGAGTGGATGAGATGATTGAGAACCTAGGCACTGCACGGTATATGACCACTTTGGATCTCACTAAAGGGTATTGGCAGATTCCATTGTCTCCTGTGGCACGGGAAAAAACAGGCTTCGCCACTCCCTCCGGTTTATACCAGTTTAGGGTTTTGACTTTTGGTCTACATGGGGCTCCCGCGACATTTCAACGCTTGATAGATTTACTTCTCAGAAATCACCAGGGGTATGCGGCTGCATACCTAGATGACATAGTGGTGTTCAGCCAAACATGGGAACAGCATGTAGAACATCTAGAGGCCGTTTTAGGCAGCCTGAAGTCTGCTTGCCTTACTGCTAATCCTGAAAAATGCATCCTGGGCACGAGTTCTATACATTATTTGGGGTATTAAAGAACTTTCACGACCCACTACCAAGAAGGGTATTAGAGAATTTCTGGGCCTGGTCGGGTATTATCGATGCTTTGTTCCTCATTTTGCCGAGATTGCAACCCCCTTAACAGACTTGTTGTCCAAGAACTATCCAGTGTCACACACAAAAGGGGGTCTAGAGGAGGTTTAAGGACCTGCGTGGGCACACTCCCCATGCATAATAACCAACACACAACGAGCCCACGCGTCCAGGGTACAAGTCTGATAGATATGTGGATTACATAAACCAAACACCGGAGAAAACAGGGGAGGGAAAATATCCCTTTTTAAGGACGGTTCCCCTCACACACCAGAGGTGTCATGCTTCATCATAGGGGTGCCTCCTCGTGTCAAGAACCTAGTCTTGGCGTGGGCTACGACCCCCTCTCTAAGAGGGAGGAGTTCAGGGATGTTTTCTCAATTTGAGCACATGGGTTGTCCTAAAAACCCTATGTGAGCGTGGTGTATGAATAGATATGATGTGCAGTGCTAACGTGAAAGTGAATGTGAATTAAAACTGCCTACAGAGCTAGCTATCAGCAACGCTTTATTCAGCTACCCTGTGACAGGATTAAAAACAATAAGCTGAGTAATGAAACTGTCGACATTAGAGACAGCTACATTAACAAGATCAACATGTTTCGGCCTTAGGTGACCTCTCAAAGTACCATGGCCTTCATCAGGATCAGAAAAACAGCTACTGCAACAAATGTGTAAAGTGAGAAATTAAAAGAAAATTATTATAGAGCAACAGTGTTTTATACTGAACCAGGGATTCTTGTGATCAGTAGATTCACCGTTGGGACCTACAATGAGACAAAAAAACAGTGATTGTGCATGGTTATGACCACATTCAGACATTTGGCCATTGAGTAATCTATACTAAGCAAGGCCAAGTCACTCTTATATAGGTGATACATGGCGGCACTTACCTATTTAGGTAGAAAAAGTTACCGCTTCTGTCCGGGGCTATTTAGCCACAGGTACATACGTCAACCACCCTGGGGAAGAGAGGAGGGTGGTGTCAACAAAGGAGAGAAGGAGGGAAGAGAAAGTACGAAGGAGCTGAATGCTAGTCAGTTCAGTCAGAGAAGAGGGCAAAAAGAAGGCGTGGGGTGCTCATACAGAGGTGCCCGACGATATTTGGCCAAGCACACACCCGTTGAATTAGGGGTCATAGCAAAAATACTGTGTTCAGGCAAGCTGGAACGCCCATGCAGCATTACCCTAAAATGTGTTAATCTGTAGTCAAAACACGTCAGGCCACCACCCATGTAGTCGGGAATTGCAGCGAGAGGGCACAGACTGTTGAAATCCAGAGCGGGACTCATGGAAAACCCGTTAGGCTGTGGAATATTACCAGAAATAACTGCTATCTAACCTAGCTTAAGGGCACTAACTTTAGAATCATGAGCCCAGGGTGCTCTGGGGAGTTATACCTAAAGCTTAAAAGCAGAGCCCCACAGATGAAAGGGCGGGGGCCCCCGGTGCAGCCAGCTATAATACCAACAGACCCATAGACAAAAACCAAAGTCGGTCCTAGAGAATACGTCCCCGTGTGTCGTGCGGGACAGGAAGCAGACTTGCGGTGGTGGCACGAGCCGGCACTCGGGCCTCTGAAAAGTGGATGTGGAAAATCCAAATTGGGAGACCACAAGGCACTAAAACTAATGCCAGGTAAGAGGAAAAACCGCATAGAGAATGCGGATCTGCGCCCGGAACATGCTCGTGGAGGGGCCTACCAGGAGCTAAGGAGGGTGGTAAACTTCAAGTGAGAAGGTAGACTCGTGGTAAAGGCGCGAGTCGGCACTGGGGCAGCTGAAATGTAAGAAGGCTGCTGTGGGAAACTCAAATGGGAGACCACAAGGCATAGAAACTAATGCCGGGTGAAAGGAAAGCCGCAAAGGTAATGCGGGTCTGTGCCCGGAACACACTTGTGGAGGGCCTACCAGTTGCTGGGAGGTGGTAAACGTAACGCTCAGTCCGAGCGTGGTCTCCGAAGAGGCGTAAGTCCAGCCGGCAGGATGCTTAGGGAAGTCTGGAGTCGCCATATTTAACAGCGTGTCGACTGCCGTGATCGGCTCCAGAGGATTGTGGGAATGGTAGTCATGGGTCGACTCGCGTCGGGAAATGTAGTTCAAGCGTGAACGGGACAGAGTAAGCTGCCCGTAGTGCCTGGAATTATGGGAAATGTGGTATCCCGGTATGCCGGATAAAACAGAAAAGGGGGTTGGTTCAAGTGCTGTAGGCTGGTACCCACCAACCCAGAGAAAACACTTGCCCCTGTAGGGGCAAGCAGAGATGCCAGGCTGATAAGGGGAATACTACCAAGGGGAGGACTGGTGCACCACAAGAGCCAGTGACTCGGGCAAGTGTAGTGACTGTGAGTTGGGAAGCATAGTGTCCTGACAGGGCAAACGGGCGCATGCATGTAAGCGCTAACATGAAATGCTCCTAGAGGGGCGATGTCAGATTAGAGGTCCCCTCCGGAATGAGGCTAATGTGTTAACCGGAGGGGCTACGTATAGGTGAAACAAGGCACTAAAGAGACCTGACTACAAAGTACTAGAGAGAGACCTGACTACATGGTCTCACATGGCTTATTGGAACTGTATTGCACAGCATCAGGAAGATGTTCTAAGTCAGGGCAAGCCATGGGATATCATCATTGAGTCCCGCACCGGAGGTATTGAGTCTGAAAACCGATCGCTGCTCTAGCCGTAAAAGTTTCAGGGAGAGGTCAGGTGTCGTGGCGCCAAAGTTGGGTTTGTCCAATACTGTCCAGGTTAACGAGTCTGCCTGATGGTGCATCTCGAAGAAGTGCTTGGTCAGTCGTGTGTTTTGTTTGGCACATCTGATGGTGCTCTTGTGTTCCTGGATGCGTGTGCGTATTTGGGTGTGGTCATACCGACATATCTAAGTCCGCAAGTGCAAGTTATGAGGTAAATGACTCGCTCGCTATTGCAGTTGGTGTGATGCTTCAACTCCCATGGTCTAGTGGTGCCGATGTCTATGGTTTTGGTAGCATGTGTCTGGGCACAGACCGAACAGGACCCGCAGGGATAATGACCTTGAACCGATGGCAAATGCCCAAGGGTGTTGGGTTTCTGTGTGGTCCTTGGTGGAGGTCTTGTGTGCACTAGAGTGTCCCTGAGGTTGGTGCTACGTTTAAAGGCAAATAGGGGTTTCTGTAATGTGAGTTTGCCTTTGGTAAGAATCTTCCAATTCCGCAGGATGGACTTCTTCATCGTATTCGAGAGAGGGCTAAAGGTGTTAACGCACACCAATCTTGTTTGTGTTGGTCTGTTAGATGGATTGTCCAGTAAGGCATTTCTGTTATTATTGAGTGCGCGTTTAGCCGATTTCTTCACCAGGGCCCTGGGATAATGTCTATCAAGGAGATTATTTCTTAGGGTCTGGGCGTGTTCTTTATATTTGTCAGTGCTCGAGCAGTTCCGCCGCAGCCTCAAACATTGGCCGAAAGGAAGATTCTCACGGAACGACTTAGGGTGGTAGCTTTCGTAATAAAGCAAGGTATTATGGGCCATAGGTTTTGTATACAGTTCGGTCTCCAGCTGACCTCCTGATGCGTAGATAGAGAGGTCCAAGAAAGCAAGTTTATCCTTCCTGTATTCACATGTAAACCTGATATGGTCATTACAGGTGTTTAACCAATTGTGAAAGGTGTTGAGGGTTGTCTCGTCACCTCTCCAGACCACAAAAAGTTCTTCAATATATCTCTTCCAAAGGTGGATGTGGGTCTGGAAAGGATTATTAGATGATAGGACGACGTCTTCCTCAAAAACGTGCATAAAGAGATTGGCCAGACTCAGCGCAAAGGTACTCCCCATGGAAGTACCGGACACCTGGAGATAGAGTTGTTTTTCGAATAGAAAGAAATTTGCTTTCATTGCCATTGTGGCACATCTCATTATGACTGGAATAGGTGTAATGATGTTCGGTGGATGGAGAGTCAAAAGATGTTCAATTGTAGCCAGAGTCTGGTCCTGAGGGATGCACGTATACAGTGACTCCACATCAAAAGACACTAGGTAGTCGGTGTCTGGATCGAATTCTGTCTCTTGGAGTAACCTGAGGACATCTTTTGTATCTTGTAAATATGTTGGCATCATTCGAACTAGAGGACGTAAGAAGTGGTCCACAAACTGAGATAGCGGCTCCAAGGCGGAACCGATGCCTGAGATAATAGGTCTCCCAGGTGGTGGTCTCTGTGGTTTGTGAATTTTCGGTAAAACGTAAAAATATGGAGTCACCGGTTCTTTGATGCAAAGGAACTCAGCTTCCTTCTGCGTGATCCATCCATTGTCTTTGGTGAGATTTGAGAAACAACGGCGGACTCCAGTGGCCGCACCTCCTTTTATATTCCCCTAATATGTTATAAGTCGGTGTGCACAAACCGCTCCTGCACCCGCCGTTGAAGAGTGCCAACTGCCAATGCAGATATAAAGTACTTTGAACAACAATGGGGCGGTGCACTAACCAATCAAATTCAAATCAATAAAGAAGCACAGTCAGTATCTTCGTGATCAAAAAATATATATATCCGTCTTTATTTTTCACAATCCTTAAAAGTTAAGCACAGCATCAGCTAACGCGTTTCGTTCAATATATGAACTTCATCAGGGCAGAGTTATGTGTGGTCGGTGGTCGTGTATAAGGCGCCTGCTCAATAGTAGGGGCTGAGGAACCCACTCCGGTCCCAGCCTATTTTGGTATATACTCCCGGTGTGTCTATTAATAATGCACCAATAACGTGGGTCTCCTTGATAAGAGCCCAAAAAATGATATTCCTGCAGTCCTTCACTGCTGCATCTCAATACACAATCGGGCGAGATTTTCGGTAAAACGTAAAAATATGGAGTCAACGGTTCTTTGATGTAAAGGAACTCAGCTTCCTTCTGTGTGATCCATCCATTGTCTTTGGCCTCTTTAGTCATTAAGGTGATGGTTTCAGTAATCCTCTCTGTGGGGTCTTGATGTAGTGGGCGGAAGGAGGTGATCACACCCAACTGACTTAAACATTCGGTCCTGTAGGATATGGTGTCCATGAGTACAATAGCACCTCCTTTGTCCAGCCGGCTTTATTGTGATGGTCTTGTCCATTTTCAGAGTGCGTAAGGCTTGTTGCTCCCGCTTGGGAATGTTGTTAAAAGGGCCTTAGTGGTGTAGATGTACACGAGTCCAGGTCTTTCAGGACAGCCTTCTCAAAGGTTGCAACCTCCACTGGTACCGAACCAATGGGTGGGTTAAAAGTAGATTTAGGGCGTAGGTTGGTATTAGTCACAGCCTGGTTGGTATCCATGGGGTCTTATCTGTAAAGAAAAAGTGAAGCCTAATCTTGCCGAAAAAAATTGATGGACCTCTTGTTGAAGTATAAAAAAGGATCTCCACGGTTCGTGGGGACAAAGCCTAAGCCACGCTCAAGGACAGTGGTTTCATCAGGCGTTAAGGACCGTTGACTGAGGTTCACTACGAGACCGGATCCCTGCTTGGGCCTGCCTTCTGTCCTGTCTTCGTCATACTCCTGGTGTTCGGAGGGAAGGTCGGGGGGCTCCAGTGGACCTTGTGTTTGGATCTTCTTCTTCCTCGTGTGCGGCCTCGGCCCTGCCCTAAAAAAGGCTGGATGTAGCCTTCTTGTGGTGAAAAGCTATCATAGGGCCTTGATGTCCAGGACCAAATGCTGGAAAAGACGGGTAACCCCATGGTGTAGGTGGCCACCATTGATTTGGTTGGGGTCCGCCTCGTGAGCCTCGCCATGTTCTGTTGCCTCGGTTCTGCATTCTCTGGCGTGTTGTGTCTGAGCTGTTGTCTGAATCGCTCGATCCCTCCTCTCTGTCTGATGAGGAATAGTTAGACCCATAACGTCTACCTCCCTTATTGAAGACCGGGGGTTTGTAGGATTCGTCTGTGTATGGATACACCTTTTCCAATGCAAATTTAGCCAGATCTTTTTTGAATTTTGTAATCTTGCTTGTAAGCAGAGATTCTTTGTAGTCTTTAGATGTTTTGTTGGTTTCTTCCAAGTTTTGTTTGAAGAGTGTGGCGCTAACTATTGTTCTTATTTCAGATTCCAGGGTTTGGATTTCAATTAGAATGGTATCTGCCACCTTCCTAGGGGTATTTATAATTAAAATGAGCCAGTCCCTCGTGCATCGCCATGCAATGAGGGACCAGTCTTTAAGGAAGATCTTATTTTCCAAAAATAGTCTGGGAGCATTGGTTACTATGAGGCCGGTTGGGGCGCAATTGCCTCTCAGCGAGTCTGCCTTGTCACTTGTAGTTTACCACCTCCTTAGCTCCTGGTAGTCCCCCTTCACGAGCATGTTCCGGGCGCAGATCCGCATTCTCTATGCGGTTTTTTCCTCTTACCCAGCATTAGTTTTAGTGCCTTGTGTTCTCCCAATTTGGATTTTCCACATCCGCTTTTCAGATGCCCGAGTGCCGACTCGCGCCACCACCGCGAGTCTGCTTCCTGTCCTGCACGACACACGGGGACGTATTCTCTAGGACCGACTTTGGTTTTTGGCTATGGGTCTGTTGGTATTATAGCTGGCTGCACCGGGGGCCCCCGCCCTTTCATCCGTGGGGCTCTGCTTTTAAGCTAGGTCATGTACCTGTCACTTTATGTATAACTCCCCAGAGCACCCTGGGCTCATGATTCTAAAGTTACTGCCCTTAAGCTAGGTTAGATACCAGTTATTTCTGGTAATACTCCACAGCCTAACGGGTTTTCCATGAGTCCCGCTCTGGATTTCAACAGTCTGTGCCCTCTCGCTGCAATTCCCGACTACATGGGTGGTGGCCTGACGTGTTTTGACTACAGATTAACACATTTTTGGGTAATGCTGCATGGGCGTTCCAGCTTGTCGAACACAGTATTTTTGCTATGACCCCCAATTCAACGTGTGTGTGCTTGGCCAAATATCGTCGGGCACCTCTGTATGAGCACCCCACGCCTTCTTTTTGCCCTTCCCTGACTGAACTGACTGGCATTCAGCTCCTTCGTACTTTCTCTTCTCCCCCTTCTCTCCTTGTTGACACCACCTCCTCTCTTCCCCAGAGTGGTTGACGTATGTACCTGTGGCTAAATAGCCCCGGACAGAAGCGGTAACTTTTTCTACCTAAATAGGTAAGTGCCGCCATGTATCACCTATATAAGAGTGACTTGGCCTTGCTTAGTATAGATTACTCAATGGCCAAATGTCTGAATGTGGCATAACCATGCACAATCACTGTTTTGTTGTCTCATTGTAGGTCCCAACGGTGAATCTACTGATCACAAGAATCCCTGATTCAGTATAAAACACTGTTGCTCTATAATAATTTTCTTTTAATTTCTCACTTACACACTTGTTGCAGTAGCTGTTTTTCTGATCCTGATGTAGGCCATGATACTTTGAGAGGTCACCTAAGGCCGAAACATGTTGATCTTGTTAATGTAGCTGTCTCTAATTTCGACAGTTTCATTACTCAGCTTATTGTTTGTAATCCTGTCACAGGGTAGCTGAATAAAGGTTGCTGATAGCTAGCTCTGTAGGCAGTTTTAATTCACATTCACTTTCACGTTAGCACTGCACATCATATCTATTCATACACCACGCTCACATAGGGTTTTTAGGACAACCCATGTGCTCAAATTGAGAAAACATCCCTGAGCTCCTCCCTCTTAGAGAGGGGGTCGTAGCCCGCGCCAAGACTAGGTTCTTGATGCGAGGAGGCACCCCTATGATGAAGCATGACACCTCTTGTGTGTGAGGGGAGCCATCCTTAAAAAGGGATATTTTCCCTCCCCTGTTTTCTCCGGTGTTTGGTTTATGTAATCCACATATCTATCAGACTTGTACCCTGGACCCGTGGGCTCGTTGTGTGTTGGCAAGAACTATCCAGCCCAGATAAAGGAGTTGTTACCATGCCATCAAGGGAGTTTTGAGAAATTAAAGGGATTGTTGTGTGGAGACCCAGTGTTGACCTGCCCTGATTTTACGAAACAGTTTGTCCTACAAGCAGACGAGTTGGATGTGGGCTTGGGTGCTGTTCTTTCCCAACCAGATGTGTCAGGGGCCTCACATCCTGTGGTGTTCCTTAGTAGGAAATTGTTGCCTCATGAGTCGCATTACCCTACAATGGAGAAGGAATGCTTGGCGCTTAAATGGGCTATGGAGTCCTGTCAATATTATCTGTTGGGCCGTTCCTTTGTGCTGTTGACTGATCATGTTCCTTTGGTTTGGTTGGCTTGACACAAAGATTCTAACGCTTGTGTTTTGCGTTGGTTCTTAGCCATGCAACCCTTCTCTTTCCAAACCCGGCATCTACCTGGGAAGCTGCAGGGAACTGCTGATTTTCTTTCCCGCTCTCCTGTGGCTACATGGCTTGATCGTTCATGCCTGGATGGGGTGTACTGTAGGGTGCCTGACTTCCTTGAGCGACGAAAGGACCCCGGGGGCACTAAAACAAGGCATACTAGCGTTTCTCTTCTTTCTGACCCGGAAGAGTTTGACCGAACACCCCGGGATTGGTTGTTAGAGGAGGCGGGCAACGCTCATATGGAGACGGAGGCTCAGCTGGATTGATTTTGGCGGTTTGGAGGAAGACGAGCAGCGGTGCGAGCGACGCGGATGAAGGAATAACAGACATCGCAGCGAAGGACGAAGGGCAGACAAATCCTGACAAGACGGAGAGAAGATTTCCCTACGGTAACGGCTTCACTGAGTGCAACAGCCAGGAGAAAGAACCCGAGGGAGGGCGTACGGTGCGAGGCGGCCGGACTCCGGACGGGTGTCCCGTCCTCAGGCAAGTGTGGCACAATTCCCTGCATGTCCTGGGGTCGGGTTTGTGCTGGGAGTAGGGTTGGGTCTATGTGAGCTTGTCTTTGGCACTGGGAAGGTGCGGGATACCTAAGCTTCAGCCGTCTGTACCATTTTGTTCCACATAGAGTTCTTAGAGTTCTGTGGAGAACAGTTAGTGGAACGGCACGGATATCACCCCTCTGCACTTCGTAAAGGAAATGACAGAACGGCGTCTTTCTTTAGATCCCTCGACCTTACAGAGACGCTCGTCATTAGGTATCTCTAACTCGGGTGACACCCCACAAACATGCCTGTCTACCATGCCCCAAAATTTGTCCCGACCCCCCCCCCTTGTCAACTTTGGATGCACCTCTTATAGCTGTCTCTATTGGGCCTAGCACAGCCACCAGAGCACGGGTATCCAAACCCCCAGATGAGAACAAGGTGAGAGAGCCTCCGGTTAAACGGAAGCGGGGTGCCGGCATTCAAAAAACTAAAGTCACAAAGGGAGCTCGATCTGCCAACCATGGAATTAACCACGAAGCAACCCCAACCAACTCTGTTAGCACACAGACTGATGTCGTTTTTTCTCCCTCAAGACATGATATTATTGGGGACGCTGTCCTTGCCACTGCTGTGGAGACTGCTCTGGAAACTGCACTAGCCCACATTAAAGAACTGATCGACAAGAATTTTATTCTACTTTGGGAAAAGTTAGAACGCATGGACATTGCTATGGACAATCTAAGTGGTAGCCAGGCAATTTTTCACTCAGATGTTATTGGGGGGGGGGCCGCCAATGCCAGCAGATGATAATTTAAGTCATAATTTACGAATTTCACGTTCCACCCTGTATAAAGAGTCTCTTCCTGCTAATTCTTGTACATCATGCTGCAAAGCCAAAGAATCCCTTATGCTGAAACCTAGCTCCGAACAGGGGAACATACAGGATGTATCCCGGGAGCTTCATATGAAGCCCTTGGGTTCACATAGCACTCACCCTGAATGTCCACATTCTGGCACCACATCAAGCAAACCGAGTAGGAGCACAATAGATAGTTCAAGGAGTAACAGTTCGAGACCCAACACCAATATTTTGAGCCTACCCCCAGCCACCTGCCCTTATGTTTTAGTTCTGGCCGGCGTTCCTACCCTCAAAGGGGACCAGAGGGAGTCTTGGGCTGATCTATGTAATAAGACTGTGGATTGGTTAAAAAAACACAAAAGGTTTGATCCATCTGATATGAATGAGATTCTTATGGTCCGCAGAGTTGGGTGGGTTGGTCAATCCCCCAAGAACATTGATGGCGATTGTATCGTGATCAATTTTTGTAGGCCCTATATGGTTCGTTGCCTATTAAGATTCTGTGAGCAAACATTTACCCAAAGCTCCAGCATCTGTGCGCTCCATCTGGGTTACTTCTATAAACCATCACCTAGGCATATCGTAAACGAGTCTGCCCCTCCCCCTTTATTCAATAGGTTTCAGGCCTTATCAGACTTAGACACTCAGGATTGACAACCATCCTTACCGGAATATCAACTACACCTTTTGGATAATTCGCCGGTTTTTGTATCCCCTCCTCCTATTGATACGTTAGATGACCAGCCAGTTATAACCAAGGCTAAGGCTGACACTGATCTGAGTATCTTGAGCTGGAACGTAGCAGGCCTCCTGTCGAGGCTCGGCGATCCGGACTGGATACGTTTAATTAATGAACAGGACATAGTCATGCTCCAGAGACTTGGGCCACTAAAGAACTACATCTTAATGGGATTCATTGTTACAACACTGTAGCCCCTATTCCCAAATCTGGTTGCCCTTCGGGGGTTTATCTATTTGGATTAATATTGCTGCTGGTGGCAGCATTAAGGTTCTACCAACTAATAGCCGTAATTTTCAAGCTCTATTGTATAAAAGGAGAGCCTCTTTTTATTTGATTAATTTTTATAACAATGATTTTTACTCTATCCCCGATGGGAATTTTATTAAGCTTTTCGATTTTATCTCTAACCTAAATTGCCAGGAAGATTCAATGGAAACAATTGGCATCTTTCTGGGAGGTGATTTAATGCGAAATTAATGGACACAACACATAGCACAGGGTTTCGCTACTCCGGCCCTACCTGTCGTAGGGGTGCAGAGTTGGTTGCATTTTTGAGTACACACAACCTTACCAATGTCATGGACATTGTGGGCGTATCACACCCTAATAGCCATCCTGAGCCTACATTCAGAGGAAGGGGATGTTCTTCCACCAATGATTTTGTCTTTACTTTCCCCCTCCTCGTAGACCATCTAATGGAAGCAAAAGTTATTGCTATGAGCCAAGGGGATCATAATCCAATCAAAACAGTGTTGAGACTAGCCCCCGGCCCTTGTTTACCTCCGAATGTGGGGCCAGGAATTTAACACCCTCCACTGATAATTTAAGACTGATATGGAGGGGTATTAATAATAATGAATTGTTTCAGGCACTGGTGAAGGCTAATAAGCATCTTATAAATTCTTGTTTATCAGCCCAGGATCCATATCCTGAGGCTGTTCAGATTTCACCAAACTTTGCCTAGCAATTAAAACCTTTTTATTAAAATCTATCCCTCTTGCGAAACATGGCCCAAGATGGTTTGACCACGAGTGCTCTGAGGCAAATAGACAACTGCGCAGAGCCTTGTCATCTAACCCAAGGTGTAACCTAGAATTGAAACTGGCTAGGCAGAGGTATAAAACTGCGATCATTAATCGGAAAGGGGAAATTCTAAAAGATCGCTGGGAAGCATTATCCAAAGCCGCCAGCTCAAAAAAGGGTGATTCATTCTGGACAGCTGTGATGGATTTGCGATCCATGGGGCAGCTATTAACTCCCATTAGCTGCACCATCACGAGTGAGTCATGGGTAAACCATTTCACAAAGATCTATGCCGCCCCTACACAAGAGGCGGACCTCTTTGAGTCTGGGCCATTAACCAGAATACAGATAACCCTGTCTGAGGTGGAAGAAGCCATCCAACAGAGTGTGGGCAATAAAGCCCCTGGCCCAGATGGGTTACCCATTGACCTTATCAAATGCAAACCAGACTTTTGGGCGCCTCTCCTTTTAAATGTTTTTATTAATCTAGCATACGCTCCGCTACACAGCACCTGGTCCTCGAGCATCATTGTCCCGATTTTTAAAAAGGGGATCGTTCCCAACCCAATTGTTATAGGCCTATCTCCCTAATAGATAATACCTTAAAAATCCTGGGTAGAGTCCTATATAATAAGATATTAGAGTGGTCCGAGGAAAGCGGTATCTTAGAGCCTTGTCAGTTGGGTTTTCGAAGTAAAGTTGGCACCAATGAACAATGCCTAAACCTTAATTTAATTATGGGCAAATACACCATAGCGCGGGCCTCGCCAATCTATTTGTCCTTTATGGATTTGACCTCTGCTTTTGACCTTGTAAATAAGTCAAAGCTCTGGTCTATCCTCTTGGCCTATGGATTGGATGAGCCCCTCGTGCATTTCTTGGCGCACCTTCACAAAGATCTTAAGGCTCGGGTTAGGATCAGCTGCAGGGGTGAGGTCACCGAAGCCATTAAGGTAGGCAGGGGGGTTAGACAGCGTTGTGTCCTAGCCCCCCTCCTCTTTATTATTTATATTAACGGACTGCATAAAACATTAAAATCAATGTCCCCAAAATCAATGGTAAAACACTTCCCGTACTACTCTATGCGGACGATGCGGTCCTCATGGGCCGCACTCCGAATTCTTTACGCATTTTAGTGCGGGGCTTTGTTAACCACATGGATAGTTTGGGCTTAAGTACCAATTTAAAAAAATCTTTTATAATGTCGCGTGCCAACTTAGTTCTATATCTGTGGGCAACAAGAAACTGACGAGTACTAGCACTTTCCCTTACCTTGGGGTGGTCTTTGCTGCGAACGGCTCCTGGACTGAGCACATGGTTCACTCCAGGAGCAAGTTCTCAAAGGCCATCAACTCGATCCTTAGCCTCCCACGCCCAAAGAGAACAGGTGCTATCTTAGCTATTTTAAAAAGTTTTAAATCGCAATGCGCACCAATAGCCACGTATGGCGCTGAGGTCTGGGGTATTGCCAAGAGTCTTTATATCCAACAAGATGAGAACAGATTCTGTAGGAAGTTATTAGGCGTACCAATCTCCACACCCCAATATACTTGCCATAAGGAACTTAATCTAAATTTTATAGAGGATTTCATCAGGGCCCGCCCGGCCCTTTTCTGGCTATCTGTTTGGAAGAATCCGGCCGCATCCCTAACGAGAGAAATCATAAGTGATTGTATTGGGTGCGAGAGAGGGAAGGATATTCCATGGCTGTCAGGGGTGTATCGAAGTGTATGTAGCGTTAATAAAGGAAGTGTCTTCTTGAATCCTAGCACAGCAGAGACCATGCACAAGAATGACCTTAGGAGTGCACTTTATTCGCTTTACAGAACGGAAAGGATCGAAAGGGAATCTAAAAAATCCCTCGTCCTTAGCTACATGACCATCGAACAGCCCGTGCATCCCCATGCCAATTATCTCACCCTATCTATGAGCCATTGGGAGAGGAGTCTTCTATTTTGCCTAAGGGCAGGCACTGTTAAATTTGTATTATGTTTCCCCTCGGCCATCACCCTAACCTTGACGATGCACCCTGCCCGTGTGATGGCCAGAGTGGTCAATCTATTTTACATTTTCTGTTTTTGTAAATATTATCTAAAGTATACTAAGTGGCTTTTAACTCCGTTTTTTAAAAGTTCACGCCCATTAGTCTGGAAAATGCTTACCTGAGGTTACTTACCCTGGCTGACGAAGAGTTGGTTTTTCGCACAGGCACTTTCTTGAGAATTGCCGCTCGAGCACGTCAGATGATGTCTAATCCTTGAGTCTTTGTATTAAGCACACATGAGTTTTTGTATTAATCTGACTTATCTTATTATTGTGCTCTTTTTATGTATATTGCAAATGGATTTTACTATGACTCTTTTCCTGTGCATTTTAAAATCTGTCATGTTGCTGTGCTTTTATGGATACGATGTTATCCGAATAAAATGTTTTTTTTTAACCTTTGACACCTCTGGTGTGTGAGGGGAACCGTCCTTAAAAAGGGATATTTTCCCTCCCCTTGTTTTCTCCGGTGTTTGGTTTATGTAATCCACATATCTATCAGACTTGTACCCTGGACCCGTGGGCTCGTTGTATGTTGGTTATTATGAGTGGGGACTGTGCCCACGCAGGTCCTTAAACCTCCTCTAGGCCCCCTTTTGTGTGTGACATTGTTCGAGCAGCGGCTCAGCTGCGGGCCTCTATTCCTTCTTCTTTACCTTTCTTCTGCTCCCTCGCTGAGGGTGAGCTACTATTACAGCACTTTTTTGACATCATGGCAGAACGCACAGGGCTGTCTTTTGGCGATGCAATGGTGCTAGACATTTTAACAACACCTGGCATATTAGATACACCACTGACCCAAACCATCACAACATCTGACGATTGGAATAAACTGCAGAACCTGAGACGACTTCATATAAGAACAACCACATCATGACCGAATATCTGAGAGGCAATTGCGCCCCAACCGGCCTCATAGTAACCAATGCTCCCAGACTATTTTTGGATAATAAGATCTTTCTTAAAGACTGGTCCCTCATTGCATGGTGCTGCACGAGGCACTGGCTCATTTAATTATAAATACCGCTAGGAAGGTAGCAGATACCATTCTAATTGAAATCCAAACCCTGGAATCTGAAATAAGAACAATAGTTTGCCCCACACTACAAAGAATCTCTGCTTACAAGCAAGATTACAAAATTCAAAAAAGATCTGGCTAAATTTGCATTGGAAAAGGTGTATCCATACATAGACGAATCCTACAAACCCCCGGTCTTCAATAAGGGAGGTAGACGTTATGGGTCTAACTATTCCACTTCAGACAGAGAGGAGTGATCGAGCGATTCAGACAAGAGCTCAGACTCAACACGCCAGAGAATGCAGAACCGAGGCAACAGAACATGGCGAGGATCACGAGGCAGACCCCAACCAAATCAATGGTGGCCACCTACACCATGGGGTTACCCGTCTTTTCCAGCATTTGGTCCTGGACATCAAGGCCCTATGATAGCTTTTCCACCACAACAAGGCTACATCCAGCCTTTTTAGGACAGGGCGGTGGCCGCACACGAGGAAGAAGAAGATCCCAACACCAGGTCCACTGGAGCCCCCGACCTCCCCTCCGAACACCAGGAGTATGACGAAGACAGGACAGAAGGCAGGCCCAAGCCGGGATCCGGTCTCGTAGTGAACCTCAGTCAACGGTCCTCAACGCCTGATGAAACCACTGTCCTTGAGCGTGGCTTAGGCTTTGTCCCCACGAACCGTGGAGATCCTTTTATACTTCAAGAGGTCCATTAATTTTTCGCAAGATTAGGCTTCACTTTTTCTTTGCAGATAAGACTCCCATGGATACCAACCAGGCTGTGAATAATACAAAACCTACCCCTAAATCTACTTTTAACCCACCCATTGGTTCGGTACCAGTGGAGGTAGCAACCTTTGAGAAGGCTGTCCTGAAAGACCTGGACTCGTGTACATCTACACCCCTAAGGCCCTTTAACAACATTCCCAAGCGGGAGCAACAAGCCTTACGCACTCTGAAAATGGACAAGACCATCACAATAAAGCCGGCTGACAAAGGGGGTGCTATTGTACTCATGGACACCACATCCTACAGGACCGAATGTTTACGTCAGTTGGGTGTGATCACCTCCTACCGCCCACTACATCAAGACCCCACAGAGAGGATTACTGAAACCATCACCTTAATGACTAAAGAGGCCAAAGACAATGGATGGATCACACAGAAGGAAGTTGAGTTCCTTTACATCAAAGAACCGTTGACTCCATATTTTTACTTTTTACCGAAAATTCACAAACCACAGAGACCACCACCTGGGAGACCTATTATCTCAGGCATCGGTTCCGCCTTGGAGCCGCTATCTCAGTTTGTGGACCACTTCTTACGTCCTCTAGTTCGAATGATGCCAACATATTTACAAGATACAAAAGATGTCCTCAGGTTACTCCGAGAGACAGAATTCGATCCAGACACCGACTACCTAGTGTCTTTTGATGTGGAGTCACTGTATACGTGGATCCCTCAGGACCAGACTCTGGCTACAATTGAACATCTTTTGACTCTCCATCCACCGGACACCATTACACCTATTCCATTCATAATGAGATGTGCCACCATGGCAATGAAGAAAATTTCTTTCTATTCGAAACACAACTCTATCTCCAGGTGTCCGGTACTTCCATGGGGAGTACCTTTGCGCAGAGTCTGGCTAATCTCTTTATGCACCTTTTTGATGAAGACGTCGTCCTATCATCTAATAATCCTTTCCAGACCCACATCCACCTTTGGAAGAGATATATTGACGACATTTTGGTGGTCTGGAGAGGTGACGAGACAACCCTCAACACCTTTCACAATTGGTTAAACACCTGTAATGACCATCTCAGGTTTACATGTGAATACAGCAAGGATAAACTTGCTTTCTTGGACCTCTCTATCTACCCATCAGGAGGTCAGCTGGAGACCGAACTGTACTACAAAACCTATGGCCCGTAATGCCTTGCTTCATTACGAAAGCTACCACCCTAAGTCGCTCCGTGAGAATCTTCCTTTCGGCCAATTTTTGAGGCTGCGGTGGAACTGCTCGAGCACTGACAAATATAAAGAACACGCCCAGACCCTAAGAAATAATCTCCTTGATAGACATTATCCCAGGGCCCTGGTGAAGAAATCGGCTAAAAGCGCACTCAATAATAACAGAGATGCCTTACTGGACAATCCATCTAACAGACCAGCACAAACAAGATTGGTGTGCGTTAACACCTTTAGCTCTCTCTCGAATACAGTGAAGAAGTCCATCCTGCGGAATTGGAAGATTCTTAATAAAGGCGAACTCACATTACAGAAACCCCTATTTGCCTTTAAACGTAGCACCAACCTCAGGGACACTCTAGTGCACACAAGACCTCCACCAAGGACCACACAGAAACCCAACACCCTTTGGCATTTGCCATCGGTTCAAAGGTCATTATCCCTGCGGGTCCTGTTCGGTCTGTGCCCAGACACATGCTACTAAAACCATAGACATCGGCACCACTAGACCATGGGAGTTGAAGCACCACACCAACTGCAATAGCGAGCGAGTCATTTACCTCATAACTTGCCCTTGCGGACTTAGATATGTCGGTATGACCACACGCAAAATACGCACACGCATTCAGGAACACAAGAGCACCATCAGATGTGCCAAACAAAACACACGACTGACCAAGCACTTCTTCGAGATGCACCATCAGGCAGACTCGTTAACCTGGACAGTATTGGACAAACCCAACTTTGGCGCCACGACACCTGACCTCTCCCTGAAACTTTTACGGGTAGAGCAGCGATGGGTTTTCAGACTCAATACCTCCGGTGCGGGACTCAATGATGATATCCCATGGCTTGCCCTGACTTAGAACATCTTCCTGATGCTGTGCAATACAGTTCCAATAAGCCCTGTGAGACCATGTAGTCAGGTCTCTCTCTAGTACCTTGTAGTCAGGTCTCTTTAGGGCCTTGTTTCACCTATCAGTAGCCCCCCGGTTAACACATTAGCCTCATTCCGGAGGGGACCTCTAATCTGACATCGCCCCTCTAGGAGCGTTTCATGTTAGCGCTTACATGCATGCGCCCGTTTGCCCTGTCAGGCCACTATGCTTCCCAACTCACAGTCACTACACTTGCCCGAGTCACTGGCTCGTGTGGTGCACCTGTCCTCCCCTTGGTAGTATTTCCCTTATCAGCCTGGCATCTCTGCTTGCCCCTACAGGGGCAAGTGTTTTCTCTGGGTTGGTGGGTACCAGCGTGCACCACTTGAACCAACCCCCCATTTCTGTTTTATCCGGCCTACCGGGATACCACATTTCCCATAATTCCAGACACTACGGGCAGCTTACGCTATCCCGTTCACGCTTGAACTACATTTCCCGACGCGAGTCGACCCATGACTACCATTCCCATGAGTCTCTGGAGCCGATCACGGCAGTCGACACGCTGTTAAATACGGCAACTCCAGACTTCCTAAGCATCCTGCCGGCTGGACTTACACCTTCGGAGACCACGCTCGGACTGAGCGGTAAGTTTACCACATCCCCAGCACCTGGTAGGCCCCCTCCACAAGTGTGTTCCGGGCACAGACCCGCATTACCTTTGCGGCTTTCCTTTCACCCGGCATCAGTTTCTATGCCTTGTGGTCTCCCATTTGAGTTTCCCACAGCAGCCTTCTTACATTTCAGCTGCCCCAGTGCCGGCTCGCGTCTTTACTGCGAGTCTGCCTTCTCACTTGAAGTTTACCACCTCCTTGGCTCCTGGTAGGCCCCCTCCACGAGCATGTTCCGAGGCGGAGATCCGCATTCTCTATGCGGTTTTTCCTCTTACCCGGCATTAGTTTTAGTGCCTTGTAGTCTCCCAATTTGGATTTTCCACATCCGTTTTTCAGATGCCCGAGTGCCGACTCGCGCCACCACCCGCGAGTCTACTTCCTGTCCCGCACGACACACGGGGACGTATTCTCTAGGACCGACTTTGGTTTTTGGCTATGGGTCTGTTGGTATTATAGCTGGCTGCACTGGGGGCCCCCGCCCTTTCATCCGTGGGGCTCTGCTTTTAAGCTAGGTCATGTACCTGTCACTTTAGGTATAACTCCCCAGAGCACCCTGGGCTCATGATTCTAAAGTTAGTGCCCTTAAGCTAGCGACCCCTGACCTTGACTGGTAGGTCGCTCCCCCACCACACAGCTCCGTCTGTGTGCCCTGCTGCTGCCCCTGATTGTGCTCGTTTTTCCTTTCTGTGCCCCCTTGCTGCCCCTGATTGTGCTCGTTTTTCCTTTCTATGCCCCCTTGCTGCCCCTGATTGTGCTCGTTTTTCCTTTCTGTGCCCCCTTGCTGCCCCTGATTGTGCTCGTTTTCCTTTCTGTGCCCCCCCTTGCTGCCCCTGATTGTGCTCGTTTTTTCCTTTCTGTGCCCCCTTGCTGCCCCTGATTGTGCTCGTTTTTCCTTTCTGTGCCCCCTTGCTGCCCCTGATTGTGCTCATTTCTTTTTCCTTTCTGTGCCCCCTTGCTGCCCCTGATTGTGCTCGTTTTTCCTTTCTGTGCCCCCTTGATGCCCTGATTGTGCTCGTTTTCCCTTCTGTGCCTGTTTCCCGCCGCTGCGCCCCTGCGGCCCCGCCCCCTCACTGCCCATTCGCTGCCCCATTCCCTGCTCCTCCCTCCCACCTCCCCTAAGGCAAGTCCGTTTGCGCCCGTCCGCGCCGTGACCGCGCCCAGCGCCAGACCCCCTGGTCCGGGCATCCCCCGCGCCCGCCACATCAACAGACGCCGATACGACGCCAGCACCCTCCACGCACTCCAACCCCGGAAAAGATCACGCCTGCTACCAGGCCACCCGAAAGCGCACCCAAGGGCCCTTCACCTGCCGGAACTGCAGCTTCGCCAGCACCCGCCCCGCCAAACCACCGCCCAGGAAAGAACCCAACTACCTCAGATGCATCCTCCTCAACACCCGCTCCGCCCGCAAACACGCCATCGAACTCTGGGACCTTCTCGACTCAACCTCCCCAGACGTCGCATTCCTGACGGAGACCTGGCTGAATCCGCTTCAGCCCCCGACATCGCCATTGCCATCCCGGACGGATACAAGATCACCCGCAGGGACCGCACCAACGGAGTCGGAGGAGGCATCGCCATCGTCCACAGGAACACCCTCAGAGTCTCAACCAACACCGACGACACCCTCAGCACCGCCGAACACATGCACTTCCAGATCCACACCGATCCCAACACCACCCTCAGAGGAACCCTCATCTACAGACCCCCGGACCCCGACCACAGTTCAGCGATTCCATCGCTGACCTCGTCAGCACACACGCCATCGCCTCCACGGACTACATCCTCCTCGGGGACCTGAACTTCCACCTCGAGAACAACAAGGACACCAACTCCACCACCCTGATCGACAACCTCGCCACCCTCGGACTCAGACAGCTCGTGACTACACCCACCCACGCCGCCGGCCACACGCTGAACTCCATCTTTTCCGCAAGCCCACACGTCTCCTTCAACCACACCTCCGAACCCCACTGGACTGACCACCACTGCATCCACTTCACCTACAGGAAGCCCACCACGCACCACCGCACCGAACAAATGCCTCGCCGCTGCTGGAGCAGAGTCACGGAAGACCAGCTAACCACAACCCTCGCCCTGAGCCCACCCGCCGAACCCTCCAACCCCGACACCGCCGCCCGCAACCTCAGACAGTGAATCGACGACTGCGCCAACACCCTCGCCCCGCTCAAGAATCCGCCCAACAGCCACACCAGCAGGAAAGCCACCTGGTTCACCGAAGACCTCCAGGCCTCCAAGCGAACATGCCGAAAACTGGAGAAGATCTGGCTCCACGAACGGACAGCGGACAGCTACGCCGCCCACAAGAGCGCCACCCGCAGTCACCATCACCTCATCAGATCCGCCAAAGGGCCTCACTCAAAGACCGCCTGAGACAACAACGCACACAACAGCAAAGAGCTCTTCAACATCGTGAAGGAACTCTCCAACCCCAGCTCCAACACCAACGACATCCAGCCGTCGCGAGACCTGATGCGACTCACTGGCCACCTTCTTCCACCGCAAAATCGCCGACATCCACGACAGCTTCAACACCACGACCGCCCCGGCAACCACCGAGACCACTGCCCCCACAACCACCAGCCGCCAGCTCTCCTGGACCAACATCAACGATGAGGACACCAGCGAGATCATGAGACACCATCCACTCCGGTTCACCGCTAGACCCGTGCCCTCACCACATCTTCAACAAAGCCAGTACAGCCATCGCGCCCCATCTCCAGGAAAATAATCAACATCTCCTTCGAGACAGCAACCTTCCCGGAAAGCTGGAAGCACGCCGAGATCACCGCCTTACTCAAGAAACCCAAGGCAGACCCCAAGGACCTCAAGAACTTCCGACCCATCTCTCTGCTCCCGTTCCCCGCGAAGGTCACCGAGAAAATCGTCAACAAACAACTGACCCCGCTACCTCGAGGAGAACAACATCCTGGACCCTTCCCAGTCCGGCTTCCGCAGCAACCACAGCACCGAAACCGCCCTCATCGCCGCCACCGATGACATCAGGACCCTGCTAGACAACGGAGAAACAGCAGCCCTCATCCTCCTGGACCTATCAGCCGCCTTCGACACGGTCTGCCACCCCACACTACGAACACGCCTTCACGGCCGCCGGGATCCAAGAGAGGCCCTGGACTGGACCACATCCTTCCTTTCCGGCCAGAACACACAGCGTCCGCCTCGCCCCCTTCCGATCCAAGGCCACCAAGATCATCTGCGGCTACCCCGAGGCTCCTCCCTCAGCCCAACGCTGTTCAACATCTACATGGCACCCTCGCCCACGTCGCCCGACAGCCTAGCCTCAACCATCATCTCCTACGCCGGCGACACCCAGCTGATCCTCTCCCTCACCAAAGACCCTCACACCGCCAAAGCCCACCTCCACGAAGGAATGAAGGCCGTCGCCGAATGGATGAGGACCAACCGCCTGAAGCTGAACTCGGGACAAGACGGAGGTCCTCATCTCTTGGTTCCAACCCTTCAGCCTGGGATGACTCCTGGTGGCCAACATCACTGGGAACAGCCCCGCCACCCACCGACCACGTCACGCAACCTAGGGGTCATCCTCGGCCCCACCCTCTCCATGACTAAGCAGGTCAGCGCCGTTTCCTCATCCTGCTTCAGCATCCTCCGAATGCTCCGCAGAATCTTCAAGTGGATCCCCACAGAAACAAGAAAAACAGTCACCCAGGCCCTCGTCACCCAGCAGGCTGGACTACGGAAACGCCCTCTACGCAGGAACGGCGGCTAAGCTCCTGAGACGGCTGCAACGCATCCAGAACGCCTCTGCACGTCTTATCCTCGACATCCCCGACGCAGCCACATCACACCCCACCTAGAGAGACCTGCACTGGCTCCCTGTCAACAAGAGGATAACCTTCAAGCTCCTCACCCACGCACACAAAGCACTCCACAACTCCGGACCAGCCTACCTCAACAGGCGACTCAGCTTCTACACCCCCACCCGCCAGCTCCGCTCGACCAGCCTCGCCCTGCGCCACAGTCCCCCGCATCCGGAAAGCGACCGCCGGCAGCAGATCCCTTCTCCCACCTCGCCGCCAAGACCTGGAACACCCTCCCCACCAACCTCCAGACAGACCCAAGACCTACTGGCCTTCAGAAGACTCCTCAAGACCTGGCTCTTCGATCAGTAGCAGCACCACCCCTCTTCCCCCAGCGCCTTGAGACCCTCGCCCGGGTATGTGGTGCGCTTTATAAGTGACATGATTGATTGATTGATTGATTAGATACCAGTTATTTCTGGTAATACTCCCCAGCCTAACGGGTTTCCATGAGTCCGCTCTGGATTTCAACAGTCTGTGCCCTCTCGCTGCAATTCCCAACTACATGGGTGGTGGCCTGACGTGTTTTGACTACAGATTAACACATTTTTGGGTAATGCTGCATGGGCTTTCCAGCTTGCCTGAACACAGTATTTTGCTATGACCCCAATTCAACGGGTGTGTGCTTGGCCAAATATCATCGGGCACCTCTGTATAGAGCACCCCACGCCTTCTTTTTGCCCTTCCCTTCCCTGACTGAACTGACTGGCATTCCAGCTCCTATACGTGCTTTCTCTTCTCCTCCTTCTCTCCTTGATTAGCACCACCTCCTCTCTTCCCCAGGGTGGTTGGGCGTATGTACCTGTGGCTAAATAGCCCGTGCAAAGCTGGTAGCTTTTCTACCTAAATAGGTAAGTGCCGCCATGTATCACCTATATAAGAGTGACTTGGCCTTGCTTAGTATAGATTACTCTATGGCCAAATGTCTGAATGTGGCATAACCATGCACAATCACTGTTTTTGTCTCATTGTAGGTCCCAACGGTGAATCTACTGATCACAAGAATCCCTGGTTCAGTATAAAACACTGTTGCTCTATAATAATTTTTCTTTTAATTTCTCACTTACACATTTGTTGCAGTAGCTGTTTTCTGATCTGATGAAGGCCATGGTGCTTTGAGAGGTCACCTAAGGCCGAAACATGTTGATCTTGTTAATGTAGCTGTCTTTAATGTCGACAGTTTCATTACTCAGCTTATTGTTTTTAATCCTGTCACAGGGTAGCTGAATAAAGGTTGCTGATAGCTAGCTCTGTAGAGCAGTTTTAATTCACATTCACTTTCACGTTAGCACTGCATCATGTCTGTTCATACACCACGCTCACATAGGGTTTTTAGGACCAACCCTATGTGCTCAAATTGAAGAAAACATCCCTGAGCTCCTCCCTCTTAGAGAGGGGGTCGTAGCCGATGCCAAGACTAGGTTCTTGACGAGGAGGCACCCTATGATGAGACGCATGACACCTCTGGTATGTGAGGGGAACCGTTCTTAAAGGGATATTTTCCCTCCTGTTTTCTCCGGTGTTTGGTTTATGTAATCCATATCTATCCAGACTTGTACCCTGGACCCGTGGGCTCGTTGTGTGTTGGGAAGAACTATCTAGCCCAGATAAAGGAAGTTGTTACCATGCCATCAAGGGAGTTTCGAAATTAAAGGGATTGTTGTGTGGAGACCCAGTGTTGACCTGCCCCTGATTTGCGAAACAGTTTGTCCTACAAGCAGACGAGTTGGATGTGGGCTTGGGTGCTGTTCTTTTCCAACCAGATGTGTCAGGGGCCTCACATCCTGTGGTGTTCCTTAGTAGGAAATTGTTGCCTCATGAGTCGCATTACCTACAATGGAGAAGGAATGCTTAGCGCTTAAATGGGCTATGGAGTCTGTCAATATTATCTGTTGGGCCGTTCCTTTGTGCTGTTGACTGATCATGCTCCTTTGGTTTGGTTGGCTTGACACAAAGATTCTAGCGCTCGTGTTTTGCGTTGGTTCTTAGCCACCTGCAGCCCTTCTCTTTCCAAACCCGGCATCTACCTGGGAAGCTGAAGAACTGCTGATTTTCTTTCCGCTCTCCTGTGGCTACATGGCTTGATCGTTCATGCCTGGATGGGGAGTACTGTAGCGTGCCTGACTACCGTGACGGCGAAAGGACCCGGGGGCACTAAAACAAGGCATACTAGCGTTTCTCTTCTTTCTGACCCGGAAGAGT